>OY744517.1:162941911-162989411 GCA_963556195.1 Sepiola atlantica
TTTTAAATACTCAAAGAATTCCATAATTTTAACAAAAAACTGTTGTAAATTTGTAGATTAACACCCTCAGCTAAATTATCCACACTCTTTAAAATGAGATTCTACATTTTAGGGTCATTCTAACTAATTACGCCAGTTAACTAATATATTTTTAACACTAACCCTAAGTCCGAATGCCAAGGTTGTAAAGTGCACCCCCTTTTCCCCCCAAAATAACGCACATTATTTATCTCCAATAGCCCCCAAAAGTGGTTCCAGCTCGCTATCGCTTTACAAAGTAAGTAAGGATTAAGACATAGAGTGAATGCGGTATTTTGTCTAGTGTAGAGTAAATCCAAGGTATTTTGGAAAAAGGTATAACTATCGACCCCACAAACAAAGATTTGTTCTCAAAATTGAATGACCAATGCCCCTCCAAAACGATTAGGGGTTCATGCATACGTTTGAATAAGTTTTGTTTGTAATTGTTAAACAATCTAAACGTACATTTTTGGCTGAATAAAATCGCTTCACGAAGTTCGCTATTTGAAACGAAAATTTTAAATAATAGACATTTCATTGATAAGTGTCTTGTAAATACGGGACAACAACTTTCGCATTTATTCATAGAAATAGATAAATATTAATATTTTGGTCATTTCGATATAAATTTATTTATCTTTTTAATAAGAAATACGTGGATAGAAAAATAATTAAATTCGCTTAGGCGATGATGCGGGTGGGGTGGGGGTCTCTAAAAAAAACAATAAAGAAGAACATTTGTCGTCGCGAGAGAGAACGAGGAAAGAGATGGTATGAGGAAGAGAAAGCACTCATCTAGTCCCTCTGTTTATGAACTCCAATGTGTCGGTATATATTTCTTTCTATGAAGTAAATAAGTTTAATTTAAATGACCTTGACATTCCTTGAAACTTTAATTAGTTACTGTTAATATCAGCGAAACTATTGCATATATATGAGAAAAATAAGACAATATAATTTCAAATGAATAACGCCTAGCATTAATTTATTATTGCATGCTTATAAAAATGTGCAAATTAGGATTCAAATTTCTGTCTAAAGGTTTTTGATCAGTACTATATAAATCGTATTTAATAATATTATGTTGTATTATTGATTTAAACAACAGTAACACGTGTTGATGTTAATAAAAGAGTGATAAATGAAAAGAGCTTTCGCATTTATTCATTGAGATGTGGATACAAGTGGATACAATTAAAATATATGTATACCAGTATACAGTCTCTGTCAAAAATGACAGAAAAAATTAGGAATCGCCAATGTTCGCATTCGCTATTTATCTAGATATATTACTAAAATAGCTATATAAAATCATATAATTGTGTCAGTAATTACATTTTTCATATATAACGCTCATTCTCTATTTATCTAGATATATTACTAAAATAGCTATATAAAATCATATAATTGTGTCAGTAATTACATTTTTCGTATATAACGCTCATTCTCTATTTATCTAGATATATTACTAAAATAGCTATATAAAATCATATAATTGTGTCAGTAATTACATTTTTCGTATATAACGCTCATTCTCTATTTATCTAGATATATTACTAAAATAGCTATATAAAATCATATAATTGTGTCAGTAATTACATTTTTCGTATATAACGCTCATTCTCTATTTATCTAGATATATTACTAAAATAGCTATATAAAATCATATAATTGTGTCAGTAATTACATTTTTCGTATATAACGCTCATTCTCTATTTATCTAGATATATTACTAAAATAGCTATATAAAATCATATAATTGTGTCAGTAATTACATTTTTCGTATATAACGCTCATTCTCTATTTATCTAGATATATTACTAAAATAGCTATATAAAATCATATAATTGTGTCAGTAATTACATTTTTCGTATATAACGCTCATTCTCTATTTATCTAGATATATTACTAAAATAGCTATATAAAATCATATAATTGTGTCAGTAATTACATTTTTCGTATATAACGCTCATTCTCTATTTATCTAGATATATTACTAAAATAGCTATATAAAATCATATAATTGTGTCAGTAATTACATTTTTTGTATATAACGCTCATTCTCTATTTATCTAGATATATTACTAAAATAGCTATATAAAATCATATAATTGTGTCAGTAATTACATTTTTCGTATATAACGCTCATTCTCTATTTATCTAGATATATTACTAAAATAGCTATATAAAATCATATAATTGTGTCAGTAATTACATTTTTCGTATATAACGCTCATTCTCTATTTATCTAGATATATTACTAAAATAGCTATATAAAATCATATAATTGTGTCAGTAATTACATTTTTCGTAAATAACGCTCATTCTCTATTTATCTAGATATATTACTAAAAAAGCTATATAAAATCATATAATTGCGTCAGTAATTACAATTTTTGTATATAACGCTCATTCTCTATTTATCTAGATATATTACTAAAATTACTATATAAAATCATATAATTGTGTCAGTAATTACATTTTTCGTATATAACGCTCATTCTCTATTTATCTAGATATATTACTAAAATTACTATATAAAATCATATAATTGTGTCAGTAATTACATTTTTCGTATATAACGCTCATTCTCTATTTATCTAGATATAGTACTAAAATTACTATATAAAATCATATAATTGTGTCAGTAATTACATTTTTCGTATATAACGCTCATTCTCTATTTATCTAGATATATTACTAAAATAGCTATATAAAATCATATAATTACGTCAGTAATTACATTTTTCGTATATAACGCTCATTCTCTATTTATCTAGATATATTACTAAAATTACTATATAAAATCATATAATAGTGTCAGTAATTACATTTTTCGTATATAACGCTCATTCTCTATTTATCTAGATATATTACTAAAAAAGCTATATAAAATCATATAATTACGTCAGTAATTACATTTTTCGTATATAACGCTCATTCTCTATTTATCTAGATATATTACTAAAATAGCTATATAAAATCATATAATTACGTCAGTAATTACATTTTTCGTATATAACGCTCATTCTCTATTTATCTAGATATATTACTAAAATTACTATATAAAATCATATAATAGTGTCAGTAATTACATTTTTCGTATATAACGCTCATTCTCTATTTATCTAGATATATTACTAAAAAAGCTATATAAAATCATATAATTGTGTCAGTAATTACATTTTTCGTATATAACGCTCATTCTCTATTTATCTAGATATATTACTAAAATAGCTATATAAAATCATATAATTGTGTCAGTAATTACATTTTTCGTATATAACGCTCATTCTCTATTTATCTAGATATATTACTAAAAAAGCTATATAAAATCATATAATTGTGTCAGTAATTACATTTTTCGTATATAACGCTCATTCTCTATTTATCTAGATATATTACTAAAATAGCTATATGAAATCATATAATTGCGTCAGTAATTACATTGTTCGTATATAACGCTCATTCTCTATCTATCTAGATATATTACTAAAAAAGCTATATAAAATCATATAATTGTGTCAGTAATTACATTTTTCGTATATAACGCTCATTCTCTATTTATCTAGATATATTACTAAAATAGCTATATAAAATCAAATAATTGTGTCAGTAATTACATTTTTCGTATATAACGCTCATTCTCTATTTATCTAGATATATTACTAAAAAAGCTATATAAAATCATATAATTGTGTCAGTAATTACATTTTTCGTATATAACGCTCATTCTCTATTTATTTAGATATATTACTAAAATAGCTATATAAAATCATATAATTGTGTCAGTAATTACATTTTTCGTATATAACGCTCATTCTCTATTTATCTAGATATATTACTAAAATAGCTATATAAAATCATATAATTGTGTCAGTAATTACATTTTTCGTATATAACGCTCATTCTCTATTTATCTAGATATATTACTAAAATAGCTATATAAAATCATATAATTACGTCAGAAATTACATTTTTCGTAAATAACGCTCATTCTCTATTTATCTAGATATATTACTAAAATAGCTATATAAAATCATATAATTGTGTCAGTAATTACATTTTTTGTATATAACGCTCATTCTCACGCCTATTTAGACGGGAATGGCTACCATACTAGTAGTCAAATCGATTCCAACAATGTTCGGATTAATTAAAAAGATATTCTAATAATAAAAGGAAAGAAAAACTAAGCCAATCAGAGACTTGCATTCAATTAAAAATAAATTGAGTCACGTGGTCACTTTCTTTTTGTATTTTGTGAAAGTTTCTTGTCAACATTATTCTCCGTTTTATTTCCATCCGTAAACCTGTGCCTGAAGAGGCTTAGCCTAAATAGGTCTATAGGTGAAACATGTAGAAACATATGTAGACGAAAATGCTTGCATAAGTAATTTGTAAACTTTGAACGGGAAAAATGACATGTCACATCTCCAAGCAAATACGTTTAGATTATTTAATGTATCTCCCATTCAAACATTCATTTACTAACGGAGGAAGTTCAGATGACCTATACATATGTACGTTTCTTAGCCCAGACTAATAAGACTAATCCAGCCGTGGCGATAGCGTAGATGTTTACTCTCAACCTCCTATTATTGCCCTTTTCGCTCGTTCTTTTTGTACTCTTTTTCTCTTCGTTCTTTCTTTTACTGGCTTCTTCTCAACAAATACGTTTCGTGTTTGATTTTCCCTTCTACGTACTTCTTGCCTTAACGTCACTATTTAAAATATATTTTCTTATACACCGTTATCGTTTATTATTATTATTATTATTATTATTATTATTATTATTATTATTATTATTATTATTATTATTATTATTAGACTGGGATAGTGTTTTTTAGAATGGATAAAATGACAAGTAATGTGTGCCATTCGTAATTATAAAATTGTGATTTTCATAAAGAAAAGAAAAGGTTGTTTTTATATCTATTCTAACACATCACTCAACAGGCTCCACTAATAAATCCGTACTAATTTTATAAAGTACTAACCTACAAATAGTACGCGTCAAAATGTGAGCCTATTCGGATTATTAGTTGACAAATTACAGCTATTTAAGTGAAGTTGCTGTAGCCAATTTTTAAAAGAATGGAAACATCTGAATTGTGTGTGTTGATAAAGCATTAATTTCTGATGGGAAAATAATGATCAAACAAAGAAATGGCGTCGGAAATGTTGTTATGACTCCGCTCCGTCGGAAACAACGGTTAAGAGGTAATATTCTGACTTTAAACACTGTCGTACATACACAAATGATGCTGAAATATTAGCTCGCTCAAACGCAGCAGTTGTAGGCTGTCATTCAAATTATTTATCGAATTTAATCAACCGATAAATTAAGAAATATTCTTTTCCTATAGGTTTTTCTATTTCTTTTATTTTATTACTTAAATAATGTCCTTATAGTGAGATCCGCTCTTCATTCTGTGTATTATGTTTCAATTTCGTTCTATCTACTTTTATTATGTATAAGTGAGTGTGGTTCACCTAGCAGACACGCTAATGGGGTGGCGGATAGTTGTACGCAAGCTACTTCACCCGGCTATGATAATTACTGTATCTGCCAAGCCAGCCACATTTCACTAATAAAGATCAATGTACCTCTTATGCCCCATTTGGCGTCAAATAGTTTACCATTATATTTCCGCAACCAATGCTATATTTGGTTTAGTCAAACTTTAAACAAACGCTCCTAAAAATGAACACCATTTAAATTATGTGACACACAAATCAATATATCACGCAACTTAATGAATGGAACAGATGCAGTTCAATTTAACCATTAAAATGTTACCGACCTCTGATGATTCTGGTGAATCGCATGCAAGTCGACCATTGTCGACTGGTGAATTGTGTGCATGATGACTCTTGTGGGGTGTGTGCTGCGTGTACACTTTGACGAGATGCGTGTTTGTCGACTCTTGTAGACTGGTGAACTGAGTGCATATCGACTTTGGTGAGTTGCGTACATGTGGATTTTTGTAGACCCTGGTGAGCTGTATGCGGGTCCACTTTGGCGATCAGCGTGCATGTCAACTCTTGTAGACTTTAGTGGACTGTGTGTCGACTTTGGTGAGCTGCATAAAAAGCTGGGTTTATTTATTTATATTTCCTTCAAACATGTGGATGCAAAAATATTTCCCAAGATATGGAAATTGAAAACAGTAGTGCGTGGTTGCTTATGTGGTAATAAAAGTTCATAAAAGTTCATAGAAGCATCTTTAAGAAATTTAGGAAATTGAAAAATTCCTAAATGTTATTTTCCTACTTTTATGGAATATATATACAATCTCTGGACCGGCAGTAATTATCATAAACTACACTGAAGATTGAGTAAATTTTGGAAATTTCTTAAAGATTCTTCCAAGAACGTTTCTCAAATTTGATTACCACATAAGCGGCCACGCGCTACAAGAAATTCAAAATCTTTTAAAAAAGAACGTTGCTCATTCTCATCACACTGCGACGAAGTATGACTACCGCTCCGGCAACATAGAGGTGTAAAGCTACCATCACGGTAAAGTAAAGATATTGCCTTTAAATTGATTCGTACGCACTTTCTTAGAAGAAAATGTGTTATTATTCGAAATTAATAAGAAAAAAGTAAAGAACATTTTTTTAAATGATTTTTAATAAAATATTGCATCTCAAAACGTGGTCTCCAAAAACATTTGTTTGCCTGTTTTCAATTACCTAAATTTCTTAAAGATCCTTCCTAGAACTTTTATCAAATTTTATTTCCAATATATGTTTTTTAATGATTTAACAAAAGTCAGGCAAATAAAAATAGAATATCTGTATACATGTAATCCAAGTTGAAATTCATGTAGGTATTATCAAACATGTTACATGTTTGATAATACAAACCCAATGTTTACATTGTAATCCCGTTTTGGATAATATAACGAAATAAATAAACTATGAAGTTTAAGATGTTTATTTAATCAAATATTATGATGAATTTACAAAGAAGCAAGAAATCCTCGGCACAGTTAGAAGAATAAGGACGGAAGTAATTACCAATGTTATGTTCCTGCTTTTATGAAATCTATATACAATCCTTCGACCGGCAGTAAGTATCATCTACTATACTGAAAATTGCGTAAGCATGAAACACATGTGTCTGTAGGTAAAAATAAAATCTATTTAAAATAATATATATATACATATATACATATATATATATATATATATATATATATATATAGTGAATGCTTTTATTCAAACATGTACAAGGTCTGCTACACTGGCATGTCGATGTTATCGATCTACAGCTCTCAAGAGCTGAGGTCTCATCAAGCAGAGAATACTTTTTGATCCAACCTGGTTGCTGAATTTCAGGGAGAATGAAGTCAAGCAAAAAAGAAGAGGAGAAAGAAATAAAAGTCATGTGACCGATTTTAAAAATATGATTGTCGTTAGAAATTAATATTTTCATTTTTTAAATTTTTAAACCACATATTACCAAAATCAATTTTTAAATAATTATATACTGATCACTTTAATCAAAATTACTGGCCCCCACCATTTCTAATCCCCCCCTTCATAGACCATAACTTGCGTTAACAACTTTAACTAGAACACCTTACCACTAATATTATAACAGGTGTTAACCCCACCATTAATAATAGGATTACAACGAATAATAAAATGTATCTATACCACTGAAATTAATCCATATATAACTTCCATTAAAAATAAAAGCAATTACCAATATGTTTTATTAATCCATCACTAACTATTACTTATAATCGAAATACATTTATTTATACTCCAAAATAATTAAAACTAAACATAATAGTATAATCCATCAATATCAATGTCATAAACTTATATACGATCCTTACCAAGAATAATTCCCAATATATTTGAACTCATTATTATCTAGAACTAAATCTACTAATATTACTGACACTAATCCATATATGAATCTTACTAAAAAATAAAGATAATTACCACTATGTTTTATTAATTAACTGATAAATACTATTTAAAATACATTTAACTATCCATCAAAATAATAAAAATTAAATGCCAATTGATCAAAATATAACAGCATAATTTATTAATATTAAGGTCATAAATCCATCACTAATAATAATTTAAACTAAAATATCCCCGTAAGCTTTTTGTCATGTAATTGTTATATGTCTACATTGAAATAAATTGAGACAACGCAATATACAGGAAGCAGCACGACAACCTTGACAACTACCCTCCTTCTCTTTCTTTATCTTCTCTTACTCTCTTGTTTCATCTCCCCCGACCCCCCTTTTTATCCAGTCCAGCGCTGGATAAAAATAAATATGAATTTAACTCGAATCTTACATTAACCATTCTCAGCCCGCAACAAATCCTAAATGGCTATAGACATCCACCTCTAACATCCCTCTACCCATCTCCCCTTTCCCTGTCTTTTTCTTTTTCCTTCACCCCCCCCCCCTACCTTAGCTAAGCGTTGGATAAAAATAAAAAATAAAAATATAAATAGCTGTAAATTATTCTTTTCTAACGGCAATTATATTTTTCCTCCTTTTCCTTCTCTTCTCTTTTTCTTTTCCTCGCCCCCCCTTTCTACCCCAGCTCAACGTTGGATATATAAAAAATAAAAAATAAAAAAATAAAAAAAATGAAAATATTAATTTCTAACGGCAATCATATTTTTAAAATCGGTCACATGACTTTTATTTCTTTCTCCTCTTCGTTTTTGCTTGACTTCATTCTCCCTGGAATTCAGCAACCAGGTTGGATCAAAAAATAATTCTCTGCCTGATGAGACCTCAGCTCTTGAGAGCTGTAGATCGATAACATCGACATACCAGTGTAGCAGACCTTGTACATGTTTGAATAAAAGCATTCACAATACAGCTCTATATATTTTTATTGAGCACGCGTTTATAAACCCGGTTTGATTCCCTTTGGATTTCTACCCTGTGGATTTTTACCCTATCTGGATTACTATATATATATATATATATATATATATATATATATATATATATATATATATATATATATATATATATATATATATTGAGTGTCTATTGAGTGCTCTTGACGGTCTCTTTATGGCCGCCGAATTTGCCATTAAAACGTTAATTTACCATCCCATTTCAAAACGCTGCGACTAAAGAATGTAATAACAGGGTTCGAACCGTGTGACCGGCACAGACTATCCCCTCCCATATTGATGATTGCAGGTTTGACATGAGACACATGTGTATATAGGTTAATCTGAAAAATATTATATTTGTATATCCGTTGTTCAATAGGTTCTTTATATACTTTTCCAACGTTATTACATTTTATTTTGTCCTCATGTTGTGGAATGAAATATCCATGCATATTAAATTATTAAATACAAGAATATTGCGAGCAAAATATATGCAAATAAAGGACATGAATTTCTACATGGCCGTTTCATCTTTAAAAGATACACGACACATAATAATTCATTACACGTTTACCTTGAAATAATCATCAAAATAATTCTGTGGTATACATTTCAAAACAGCTGATCAAAAGGTTTAACGCATGAAGCGAGATTTAGCCATCACCCAGAGTTTAATGTGGCCATTTTGTTTATAACTGAGTGTTAATCTCTAATTTTGCAAGCCACTTCCGGGATTAAGTTAATTAGAGTTAACTGCCCCTATTTCTTACTTCAACTACCTACTAGTTGTCATGACCCGGCGTTTTCACTTTCATTTTGTTTACCTTTGTTTGTATTGAAGCTGTAACGTTAAATATTTTAAAGCAAGTTAAAATTACTTCTTATTCAACAGTTTAAATGTTTTCAACTTGCTCTAAATTTCCGGTGTTGAAAATCCTATTCTTCAAAGGGAGACAACCCACTCCCAATTGATGGTTTTGTTGTCTTCCGCGGATTTCGTAAGGTTAACATATATTTAGTTAAGATATAGTTGCGTTTTTATTTTGATTTTACATATTAGAAACATGTTATATATCTATCGTCTGTCTTAATATTTACTAGTATGCTTCTGTTTTTTAATTAAATCTTAAGTCTGTAGGCCAGGGGAATTTATTATACTTTCAGGAAAATTACACGATTATACCTAAAACCAGTCCTATTCATAGGCTTACATATTTAAGTAACATTAATTGGAAGAAATCTATAGAAGGTACTGTCAAGTCTGCTGCGAAGAAGGTGGGCTCCCTCTACTGGTAAAAAAACTCCCACATCTGCCAATATCCTATTTTTCTAAAAAGCCCCATTCGTCTACGCATGAAGTAGTGTTGCCACATCTGGCTTGTGCTCCAACCGCTAGTATCTTACTCTTACATAGAGTTAAAAAAAGATCCTATAACCTAATAGGTCCCATGCTGCCTACTAAGCTCCACCCCTGCCCCATCGCCGCAATGTGGCATCCCTATGTTTGTTTTACAAGTACTTACATGAAATGTGCTCTGAGGAACTTGCTGTACGTGTACCCCCTCAATGTAAATACCTTCGACCAACCCGTCAAACAGAAATATCCTACCCCTTTAGGGTAGAGGTCCGTCGGAAAGCTTTCTGCTGTAATAGCTTCTATCCTCGAACCGCTTGCCTTTGAAATCCCCCCCTGCTTCTTGTATCTCCGACTGTAGTAATATGTATAAATTAAAATGTAATGTGAACAAACATCTTGCTGCACAACTCTCTACTTAGATATATATATACCTATATAAATCTTGCTCCTAATTCGGAGTAGCTTATAACGTCCCATTGGCAATGTGCTTTGTTTGAGACGACTAAAATTAGAATTAAATCTACTGTATCTTGTTCTAGAATCTTTTTTACTTTCATTGTTATTTCGCTCATCAAACCGTCCTCTTGCTTTTCTTCTTAATTTATTTCTTATGAGAAAATATTTTAACTTTTTTCAATGAAGAAATGCCTATATGTCATTAAATAATCGGTTTTGCAATGAAATTGATAGGGCGTCTTACAAAATATAGAAATGTAAATCCCATTCCATGGTTGTCTCTTGTTCAATCCTCTCATGGTACTTATCTTAAACGTGAACCTAGGTGGTCGATATTTTTTACTAATTAGTAAAAAAAGAGATCCTTGTGAAATCAGTTGATGCGGTATCCAGATGACTTGAGAAGTTAATGACAACTTCTGATGCTCGTATTGAAATCTAAATAACGTCTAGCCACACTAAGAAGGCACGTAGTCAACGAAACATATATATATATATATATATATATATATATATATATATATATATATATATATATATATATATATATATATATAATTACAGATCAGAGTTATCTCATACTATGATTTAATGTCAATTTCGGAACAAGAAAATCGTACACATGTTTGTGGAGAACATTCACAGCATACTTGAACAAAATCCAAGTTAACATATGAACCCACCCCACCGTCTTCAGATATAGTTTTCAGATGAAAACTTCATAACATCCAGGTAAAATCCATGTAAAAAGCTTTTACACAAGTATCATGATCATCAATTACAATTTATTTTTTTAAATAACTTTGAAGTGTTTAATATTAAATATTGAGCTATATTTTGCTCTTTGAAATGTATTTTCATGAGGATTGATCTGAACTATATAAGTTGTTTATATTGTCACATATATATATATATATATATATATATATATATATATATATATATATATATATATATATATATATGAGGAATAAAAGAAACGATGTTTCACTAGAAATGTAAAAATAAAAATGGAATAAAGGATATGCAAATCAACAACTAGCAAAAATAAACTCAAAAACACATATTCAATAGTTCTACCAAAATATTTCGATTGTTAAAATTGATGATGATTGTATTTTAACAATCGAAATATTTTGGTAGAACTATTGAATATGTGTTTTTGAGTTTATTTTTGCTAGTTGTTGATTTGCTTATCCTTTATTCCATTTTTATTTTTACATATATATATATATATATATATATATATATATATATATATATATATATATATATAAGGATGAAAGGAATTATAAAAGCAAAAGTGAAATCGTATTTCTATTCAGTTGCTCAGAGCAAGGTATATTCCGCAAAAAGGCAATTTATTCAAGTTAAATTTTTCCTTAAGCCAGGATTTTCAAAGATCAAAATCTTGTCATCAGGGAAAATCGCTGGGATAGATAAGTTGGCAAAGGCCAAGATTCAAAATTTGAAAAAGTAAAATAAAAATTGTAGGGAAAAAACACAAGGCAAAACTCTGCCCGCATGCAAGCAAATGTCCGATTGCAAAAAAGTCCGGTGACAAAAAGTCCAGCGGAGAAAGTGAAATGTAGATAGGTAGGTCGTTAAAAGGCACGAGAAGTGACAAGAGAGGATTCAAAGTTAAATTCCAAAAACCACATCTTCAGGTGCGGCGAAGATATTCATGGATATAATGTTATATCTATGCTGACTGTTGTATTTTATTGCTTTAAAAAGTGAATAAATGCACAGCAGTATTCTTTCTTTTTTGTTGTTTGAACATTTAAGTAAATAAATATCGATGGGATAATATTTTTAAATCTATATAATGAAGTAAAGCTGGTCGAATTCTCAAATATCTTCATTCCTACGAAATCAATATTTCATTCTGATACTTTGGTTTGATTTGTGGAGTCTTGGACTCTGTTCTCAAGAACAAACAATTTATTTCTATGCAATTTCTTTTAAAAACGTTTCATCCTACTCAGAATACGTTTAAAATGGTCGCATTTATCACTAATAACTGACATAACAATAAAAGCAGTAACCACCTCATCATTGCAATTATTAATGCTCAACCTAATATTATATCCAACCTGCCGTGTATACCCTATATGGTAGTCAATTAGACTGATCATCTTTAGGTCTAGTTTTCGATCTCGGGGCTTATCATCCGCTTTGTCTTTTTTGTGTGTGGGGTATGTATTAATCTGTTTACTAACAAAAAATGCTATAGCATAAATTACTAAAACCAATGCATTTCCGTTTCTTTTTAAACAAGTCAGCTATTTTAAATATTTTGTAATTAGTTAAAGAAATAGACTAACATTTTGTTTACTCTTCGAAAGTTTAGAGCAAGTTGAAAACACCTAAACTGTTGAATAAAAAATAATTTTACCTTGCTGTAAAATATTTAATGTTACATCTTAAATATAAACCGAGGAAAATAAAAGCAAATACTATCCCGGGAAATTCCGTGTTGAGAAAGCTAGTAAAGAGGAGGTTCATTTTTAATTATGTGTCTCCAAAGATTTTCCATCAAATAAAATTCTTTAGAAAATGAATGGTACTCTTTGATATTTTTCCTACTGTCATCATTGATGCAAGTTGTTCTGCACATCGTATACAGGTTCACATGAAGCTGCTTGCTGGTTGTGATGGTAATGTCTGACATTGGCGTTGGTACCTGATTAGTCGCTTCAATGTTTTTTATTTGTCGAGACGAATAGTGGATGCGCAGCTGAAGTCAGGATTTTGTTTATTTCTGTAACTTACGCCAGTGATTACTTCGGATGTATATATCTGGGTATGCTGGATACGACATGAATTAGATCAATGAACTTTTTCTTGTTTTGTTCTGATAGATAGCGACGAGCTGTCTCGACCAGCAACATATTTCACAGTGTTCCCTCTCCTATACTAGTAGGCCTACCAAACCAAACCAAACATCGACCGAAACGTTGTAGGAATAGCCTCCAAGATGATCCATATAATTTTTTAAAGTTATGTTTTTTTAAAAAGAAGCCTTAATTTTGAGTATTCCTCATTTTGGTAGAATTTCCATAGACAAAATATCAACAGCTGATAATAATTGCATTTTTAGTGTATTTTATTGTTAGCATTAAAAACGTTGTTTTGAATAATGATTTTTGAATTAAAACACATAAAAAAAATCTTTTTTTTAGGCGAATTATGTATCGTGGGGTCCTGGAATGGTTTTTGGAGCTTTCTGTTTATTATGTAACGTTTTTATTGTGTTACTATCAGAAACCAGCCATCGACAGTTGCCCCAAACTGCAGAAGACGTTGAAGAATGGCAAAATGAGAGCCGAGAAAAGAAAAAAAAAAAAAAAAATCATCAAAGATAAAGAAAGGCTTTCGAGTCGTATCTACCTCACGATGAATCTTAGTTACAAGATTTTCGAATGAATACAAGTTACTAAAAGTAACATCATTCTACTATCTAGTTTCAAGATATGACACTAAGACCTTTTAAAACAACATTAATAAAGTAATTTACAGTGGGCTGTCTTATTGAAAAAAAATGGGTTATTTTTAAAATTATCTTTTAAAATTGTTTTTATCATTTAATTAAACAAGTTTTGTTTTTTTAATTAAATTGATTAATGACATACATAAAATAGAAAGAGTAACATTCAATAGCAGACATTTTAAGAATGGCGACATAAAACATATTGCAATGTCAAAAATGAGTTTATTTATTTTTTTGTAAAGAATACGTTACCATATAATTATTTGAAAAAAAAACGGTGTGAAATAATTATAAATATATTTATTAGTGCTTTTTCATAATAGTAATCTCGGGCGAAACCCGTCGAGAAATTTGTGAAAATATGACTTCAAGATAGATTTATTGATTTAATCAACATTTTTATTCTAAACAGGTTTGTATTTGGGTGGATGGGTGTAATTCTAAGGTTAGTGTCTAGAATGCGTTGCTTATTTTTCTGTTTTAGGGTTAGCAATCTGAATAAAGGTTTATACAGAAGTACAGGTTAAGGGATTACTGGAATGAGAATAAAAATGATAAAGAAAAAAAGAAGAAAAGAAAAAAAGAAGAAAAAAGTGTAAGACGGATATGATGTTGATGATTTAAAAAATAAAAAATAGTAATAGAAATAGGAATAATACAATAATAAAATGAAGAAGAAGTATGAGAAGTATATGAAGATGATAATGATGACGATGACGACGAGAATAAAAATAAGAATAAGAAAAAAGTAATGAGAATAAGAATAAAATAAGAATAATAAAATAATGATACGAATACAATAGTAATAATAAAATAATAATAATAATAGTGATGATGATGATGGTGATGATGATGGTGATGATGATGATGATGATGATGATGATGATGATGATGATGATGATGATGATGATGATGGATACATATGTGTATTAAATGTTGTGTCTCTTTTTTATTATGTTCATTAATAATAGTTAATGTTACATATACGTATTTGTCATGCCGCCCGCTCGTGAGACTCCGGAAATAGCCGATGACGTTCGCCGAAGATTCACGATGGTAACCGTGTTCATTATCCGTATAAATGCCATTTATTTAAGTTTGGAAGAAAAAAAATAGTTCAATTTTCTATAAATAAAGAAAATAATAAAAAATAAGGTGTAAAACATTTTTTATTAGGGAGAGGGTTTTTCGTTTTCAATTTTATTCTTATTTTGATTTGATTTTTGCTGTCTTTTTTCTCAAATTAACTCTTGATTTTTTTCAAACTTTACCACAAATGCGACAATGAAGACGTTGAATACAGTTATAAGTAAAATTCAAACAATGATTACATTATTAGCTATGTGGATGGTTTTCTCTGTTCATGTAATAGTGTATGCTTCTAATATTTAGATGTGGCATTATTGTTTCTTGGTAGTGTTTTGTATGGTTGGCCTCCATTAGCGGTGTTTTCTCAGTTCCTCGATTTTTTTCCTGTAAGAAGAGTGGATGCGCAGCATGAGGCAGAATTTTGTTCATTTTTTTTGTCATAAAATTTCAGGACATAACCGATAGCGTTCGCTGAATATTCACAATAATAGCCGTTATTTCTAATCTGGATAAGTATTATTTATTCAAGTTTCTAAAAGGGTTAAATACTTCAGGTTTTTATTATTAAAAGTTTAAATAAAATAAGAATTAGAAAACTTTTTTTTATTGTTGGGTGAGGTTTTACTTATTTTTTCATTTTGTTTACGTATTTTCGTTTTATTTTTTATTTTATTTTTCTTGTAATTGTTTTTCATCAGATGAGCTTCTCGTGTTTCGTATACTGTACACCAAACGCAGTAATGAAGATGTTGGCTACTGTTATCAGTAGTATTAAAACAGTGATAACATTGTTGACAATGTTCATGGTTTTCTGTTGTGTGTCCGTCTCGTCCTTCAAGGTGCCGAGAACAAGAAGCAAAATGGCCGTGATTAATTGTAGAATGATAGACACAATGATGATCCCAAACACAACGTGATAGTAATTATGGCGGCTGCCAATATCCATGATGGCCTTCAGTTGGGAGGCGTTTGACATGAGCAGAGCCACGTCCAACAGGCCTTGGGCCATGGTCTTTTTGGTGGCATATCGGGAGTAGTTGAAACGTCGGGCGGCTTCCTTCAGGAACAAAAACAAATATATATTTATATAGATTTAGAAATAAAATACATGGCGTGTGGAAGTAACTAGCTTTTATTAAGTGTTCGTAATTTATTACTGAAATAGAAGTTATACAAGAAATGAATATGATAAGGAAGTTTTATTTAGAATTCAATATGGACACCATCATTCGCTACTACTTTCTTGAACCGCCTGGGAATCGCATCAACTGATTTCATAAGTAACTCTTGTATTTTTTACTAGTTGAAAGACGATGAATACTATGAAATGATTGAAAATCTTCAGATAGTACCCAGTCAAAATAAGAAACGACTCAGAAAACAGTAAGAGCTCGTGTTCCATTAGCGATGTTTCTGACAGAGCGGGAAGAATTACTGTTTCAACCGTCATCTTTCCATCTTATTACCAAATATCATTGACTGGTTTTCTACTTTGATAAGTAGAGGTTCATTATTAATAAAAACAAAATGAAGAGATACGTGTGAAATCAGTTAACGTAGTTTCCATGCTCCTTGAGAAACTGGCGACGAATGTTGGCGTCTTTATTGAATTCTGAATGAAACGTTACCCTTTACTCTCTCGTATATTTCTTGTTAGAATTACAGTTCAGTTATGAATTACGAGCACTTAATAATAGAGAGTCACTATTCAATCACCCTGTAGAAATAATGAAAAAATAGAATACAGCAATAGGGGAAACTCATTGAAGTCCGATAGAGTTATCATGCTCGTTTTAATTCAACACCAATCCAGTATGTAGAAATATCGTTCAGTAAACAAAGCGTTGAGGATTTATTTTGAGGCGCCATCTTTAACAAGACAAGACACGTGCAGTTAAAAACAACTATTGCAAAAGCAAGCAAATGCATTCATTGGCGTTCAAATGAAAACGTGTGGTAAATATACAGGGTGACCCACTTTCACCGACGAAAAATGGAACCCATGGAATCGTTAATAAAATTCACAATCCTTTTCTGCAATCCAATCGGTCTTTGTCCAAATAAACTTCCCTGATTTTAGTTGTGATCGCTTTCTTCTGTTCAGGAATAGTGTTGATTATTTTGATATACATTGTATTCAAGGTAAAACCACCAATAACAAATTGTGAGGATAAGATCCGGTAAGTGTGAAGCTCATTCGATGTCACGCCTTTTACTTATAAGACGATCACGAAAGTGTCAACGTATATCTTTGAACAATGATAAAACAAAGACAGTCAGACACTGATGACTGAAACTTTGTGGACATTGTAAGGAATAGACTGAAATGTATTTGTACCAAATATGATTTGATTGCAGTAAGGATTGTGAATTTTGTTAATGAGTCTATGTGTGACATTTTCTTTTTGGAGGGAGGGGGTCACCCTGTACATGTAGTTGCCGCTCAGGCCTTGTTAGTGTGAATCAAAATATAAAATGTTAATAAATCAAGAAACATTAAGATTAAGAAGAAAACAGTTTATATGACAAATATTACATTGTTATAATAATTATAAGAGGTTTTTGATGAAGAAAATCATGTATCGATTAAGTCCCTGATAGGTTATGTTTTTTTAAACGTGTACATGTATGTTAATTTTTCGTAGAATATACTTTTTCTTTTATAATGTTATTTTTAAGTGAAAAATGTACTTATTCGAAGTGCTACTTAGTATAGAGAATACTAGTTGTACCTAACCAGTGTTGCACGTGATTCATTAATGCGATCTTAGTTTTTAAAAATATTTGGTTACAAATTTTGAAGTTATACAGAAAAAAAAGTTTTTTTATTGTTTTTGTATTTAACAAAATTTTTTTTTTAAATTCGATAAAAATAAATTTTAAAATAAATTATGATGCGTCACGTATAAGCGAGACACGCACATACACAGAAACTCACGAAGTGATCAAAAATGTTATTAGCATAAAGATGAGAAGAAAGAGACGAAGAAATCTAATGTAAGGAAGATAAATGTTTGCGGGTTAAATATGAGTTATCTCCCTTACTTTAGTCTTTTTTAAACTGTTGACATCATAACACTCTTCTTGCTGGAATGAATATTTTTTAACATATGAAGCGAAAGCCATATCTGTATTGTAAAAATCATGCTGGAAGGGAAAACGACAAAGTGGCTAGGCAAAATCAAATATCGGTGTGTCAGATGTGATGTGGTATCGGTCTACATTCTAGAAGTGAACCGGTTTAATTTTACATATCAGAAGATTGAAGAAGGATAGTTTGAAAGTCATTTCGAGATATTCACTCATTAGAAACTTAAATGTACCAGTTGAGAAATTAACCTTTTCTTCTTTTAATTCTTCAATTTACGCTTGCTTGATTCCATTGGTCGAAACGAGACGCATGCGTAACAATAAATCAAATATAAAACATGGGCAATAATCACGTTGTGAGGAAAAGATGAAGTGGCGCGATCTCTACATACTAATTAAACAAAATTGTGAAGAAATATTAATAAGACACATAGAAACTAAAATCAACAGTATTTACACAGACATGAAAAAATGTCAGTATTTACACAGACATGAAAAAATTAATAGATACTTGTATTCATCATTAATAATGAATACTGCAGCCAGATGATTCTGATCGACCTATGCGAGATGGAAAATGGAATCTCGAGGTCTGCGACAATTTGACAATAATTAGGTCCACCTAAAGATTAACCTATAATATAGCTCCTCTGAAATTTTAAGAATTTTATTGGCCCATGTTATATGTATTTGGTTTGCCAATAAGTTCGTTCGTTTTTTGAATGTCATCTTTCCGGCCTGCTAAAGATCGTTTTATATTCCTATTCTTCAAATCCCGGATTTGGTGTTGCGAATATG
Organism: Sepiola atlantica; assembly: GCA_963556195.1. Classification (NCBI taxonomy): domain Eukaryota; kingdom Metazoa; phylum Mollusca; class Cephalopoda; order Sepiida; family Sepiolidae; genus Sepiola; species Sepiola atlantica. The sequence continues at coordinate 162,961,118 of OY744517.1, forward strand.
CTGACGACAGTGTGTAATAAGCCTCTGAGCAGATAAGTTCTTACGCTTTTGCTTGTATTTCAGGCTTTGAAATGAAAAAGCACTACCGACATCTGATGCTTTTTTACTACAGAAAAGGAAAACAAACTACATAAACATGTATACAGATATGCATGTGTATGGGGAGAATGCTGTTACAAAACGGGTGTGCAAGAAATGGTTTGCTCGATTCCGAAAACGAAATCTTTCCGTGAGAAATGCTCTTCGCCGGCAAGCCAAAGATGATCAACAGTGACTAAGTGGAACAAGATTGTCGTTTGACAAACCAGACACTTCGCAGATATTCCTAACAGTCGAGCGTGAAAAATGTATTTTATTAAAACAACGAGCGAACTTTTTGGCCAACACAATAAATGCTGATTCATGACAACTGAAACACAAAAAAAGCTCATCTGAAATTCTGACAAGTCGAATGCTTCATTGTCCTGTATCATACTTAAATGGCGATATAAGATAAATATATTGATGTCTGAAACAAAAGAAATGTTAATTAGTATGAAGTATCGATGTTTCAATCTTTTATCACTGCTTTGTACGGCCCGGGTGCTAGCCGTCGACGAAGGAAGCAGAAACTTTAAACATGTAAAAATTATTTTTTGTAGGAAGGCTATCCAATTCTTGCATGTCTGTGTAGATAGTTTTTCCTTAGGCTATTATACTCATCAGCGTTGATTTGTATACTTCATTTCAGCCGATGTGCCTTATTTAACATTGATGAAGAGAATAGTTCGAAGAAAGTCAATGTAATTTGTGCGAATTCCATCATGTCAACAATACAAACGAATATAACATTACAATAAAAATAATTTTGTAGCGACAACTTCGGAACAATCACAGATTACCCCATGAATGTCTGTAGCAAGATACGTGTAGACTGATAATGTACAAGAAATTACTGATGATACCTCGAAACTATATTAAAAACTGAACGTGAATAGAATGATGAAAACGAAATAATGTTTTGCCAGAACTTCAGAACCATACCCCCTCTAAAATCGGTGTTAATGTTCTTTTCGTGATATTGCTTCGAATTATAATTGATTAGAAAGTTGTTGGTTATCTCAATTTGTTCCATTGCTTCCTTAGCTTGTAGGGCACGTGGGGAATTATTTCGACCACTACAGATTGTCTGTCGTTATTTCGTCGACGGAAGTCTTGCAAACATATGTATAGTTTGTTGATACATCGTACGTAGTTTGCTCAATCAGTCGCGACGTCTCTCTGTATTAATGACAGAGATGACCCAGCAGTGTGTAGAGTTGATTAGCCCCTCTTTTTCTTTACCTTCTTTTCATTGTTCACAGCCGTTGTTGATAAGCTGGAGGTCGAATATGACGTTATGTGGGGAATTTTTCAGAATTGTCTGTCGTCGTCTGATTGACGGAAGCTTTGTAGACAACTATGTTGTTAGTTGACACGTTTCGCCGTCTTAGTAGTCGTAGCGATGGACGTCGCAGTTGTAGACCTCATACCGTCACGGTGTCTTGAATGCTTTCTTCCTTCTACATTCTTTGCAATTCTAATAATCATTGTGGTAAGGAAAACACGCATCTATCGCTCTTTCCGTTGATATTTCTTTTTCTTTTTAATAATACATTAGTTCGTTTCATATAGTAAGTTCATATCACATATCAAGTTCATCTCAACAAATGAATAGCATTAACGTATCTCCGGTCAACAGTCGTAGGGGTGAGTAGTAGAGCTTGAAAAGATGTCCAATCGATTCGACGTTCGACACCCACGAGAAGAATATTACTTCCTTTCATGACGCAACTTCCAGCTTAATTTTCTAATTTTAACTTGTAATGGAAAATTCTTCTTTACTTAATTTAGTTACAAAATGGAATTGTCCGTTCTTACGTCATTCTAACATACATTTTTACACGTTTGTAGAGAGTGTTTCGTTAATTCATTTTCAAATGATACATTCATTGCGGACTGAAAACAAGTTTCAAACTTAATTCATTGTCAAATGACCCAGTACACAAGCCAAGATGAAAATACAAACACTATTTTTCTATTTCTTGATAAATCAACTTATATCAGTATTTAATCAATGCAATTTACATAAATAAATGATTATCTTAATTTGCATGTTTATCTGAAATTCTGGACGATTTCATTTTTTGTACCGATCTGGCGTTGCCCGGGATTTATTACGTTCACATGTGTTTTGTAAATATGTCAATGTTCTGTAACCACGACTTTTTGTAGTAAGGTTAAGTATCCATGTTGAAAGTGAATAGGGTTTTCTAGTTTATAAGAACGAAGCAAAGCCACAACGAAAAAAAGAATGAATAAGTCAATAATCCATCAATGTCTAAATTACAAATAAACCTTTGCTTTTGTTTATAAAGAAAAGAATGGAAAATACAATTGTAAGTAAATAAAAAAAAGAAGTTAATTGTAATTAAAAAAAGAGTTCTCCCTCTCGGAATGAAAGTTAGTTGATTTTTCTCTTTAGGTGATCGGTTAAGAATATATCTATATTAACAATAGGACAGATCGGAATAAGTCACTTTAAAAATATATTGTAACGAAGTACTTTACTATATTGTGAATGACATGGAAAATCACTAACAAATGAGAATGTTGACGTTTACAATGAGAGCACCTTTGAAAGGTTAGAATGAGCTCTTACTTATAAACTCATATCATTCTTATAGTATTCGACTTTGTATTAAACAAATAATAGTAAATCTCTTGTTTAATGTCATCATATTTAATGAGATACGTAATAATAATGTATTAAATATATTTCAAATTATTTGTTCAATAAAATTACTTAAATATATATCTTATATTTTATTTACTAGGGAATTATCTATTCTACAAATGAAAGTCGTATTTATGTCTGTATGTGCCCGACAAAATCTCAGAAACCACTAAAGATACACTCACATACCTTGCTACATCAGAGCTGGTTATCCAATAAAAAATATAATATTCATTTCATTTGGGGCCACTGAAAACCAAATTAGTGCATGAGGGTCGGAAAAAGTACGTGTTTTATTCTTACTAGTAGTGTTAAATATAACACTGTACGAGCTCAACTGCTGATGGCCTTTTCTATGTCTTTATGTGTTCTTTCGTTATATTGAATCAGTTGCCAAAATAGAAAGATAGGGTCACTCGAGAGGAGAAGTATATTATAAAAGTAAAGTGACTGGAAATATGTAGAAAGAAAGATGTTGCACACACTATTTAACTTTTCTATTTATTATCCATGCTCCCGGGCAACGCTCGGTACCCCTACTATTTCTTATATAGCGCATGTGCCGAATGTGCCGCTGAGAAATAACATCCTTCTATAAATAGGTGATAAGAGCACATGTATAGTACAACGAGTAAGAAAATAAAAATATGAGATTGACCTTTAGAGATGAGGTCATGAAGTGCACGAAGAAGGAGGGTTTGAATAAAAAAACGTTAAGCTGTAAGATGGAAACGCATGCTTTAAAGGAAAAGAAGATAAAATTAGGATCGCCTTCCTGTTCTCTGGGCGCGAAACCGAATAGATATTTCTTTATATTACATTTTGTGCGTATTTTATTTACGATTCCATGAGCAACACTATTGTGATCTTTTAACGCAAAGAAATAGGACACAAATGGTAGTAAAACGTGTGTAAAAGATTACACAACTGAAGTTATGGGCTGAGAAAAGTTTCAATTTTGTACAGTTAAGCTCTCGTTAGGGTGCATTTATTTGTCAAATCTGGTCACATTTCTAGAAAATAAATTATTGCTTTTCCGTTACTCATTGTTTAAATCTCATTATTTCATAGGCTATGAAAGGCGTGCCTCCGAAGGAACCTTTTAAAATATACAAGTTGTTAAGGCCCATTATGTGTTCTTAATTTTTTAGAATCGACATTCTTTTCTCTCTGTTGCTTCTGGTCTGAATAACAGTAAAATCTAGTTGTAGATGTCGTAATCAGAATTAGCTCCCTTTGTTCGAAATTGTTTTCCAGACCAGAGTTGTGCCCTTGGTATATAAAAAACATATACCCCCATATTTGTTGGTGAACACGAGATCTTGTGTAAATTCTCGTATGAACAAATGGTCGAGAATTACGACAAATCTTCATCTGCTGACCTTACCCCCTACAGACAGACCCTACTTTAGACACGCCATCAAATAGAAAAGAAGCCACGACAAAAGTAAGTCTTCACATGAATAATTTGTGCAATCTGTGGTGTAAGGGAACAATGCATTCTGCGTGTAATCTTATGCATTACTAGTCTTGTTAATGTATTTATAGTTTATGATAGTGAAATGTAGCATCTGTGTATAAAGTTGATATCGGTGTTCATTGTAGGTCGAAGGCGTGTTGCATCCTCTTCTCTGACCGACTTCTCTGACCGACTTCTCTGTAACTGACCTCTTGTGACTGTGTTAAATTACATTTGTATCTAAATCAACAGGCTTGACAGAGCTTTTTGTGGCGTGTTGAAGACTTTTAGTCTCTAGACGTAATTGTAGACTATAACGTGACTTGTTATTTCATTTTTTGTGATGTTTTTTTTAATGTAATTTTGAGGTGTTTCCTGTTTTTTTTTCTACCCACGAAATTGGTTCCTAAATATAGGATTTAAAGATGTTTTACTCATATAGAGTCAACATCACATTACAAAGATATGCAACGCATAAGATTACGCATGTAATACATTGTTCCCATACACAAAAGAATGCATAAATAATTAATGTAAAGATAAATATGCTTACTACGTTAAAACAGTTATCGGTGCTTCTTGACATAGCAGTCCTCTACGGTCACAGCTATTAATACGATTTTATTTTGTCATGCAAATGTGTTATTGTGTAGAAAAATAACATTTCAAGTTTCAATAAAAACAAACGAGTATTTTATATTTAAGAATTTCATCATGTTCAATAATGTTTGGACATGAGGATTTATAATTTGTATTATTTTAATTATTCAAACTACTACTCTGATCTCGTTTGCTATTTTCACACGGTTTCGTATGATGTAAATTCCAACCATCCCCTCGTGCATCATTTCAAACTTTGGAATCTTTATGTAAAACTCGGAAACCCACACGAAATTTAGAAGAGCAACTTTGTTTAATCTGTGGAGGTGGATTGTTCTCTTTCAGTTAGCCATGACTGAGTAGGATTGTTAATTAAAATAAGTTATTATTGCCTGTAGTAAGGATTGAACCATAAACCCCTAGAAGACTGTCACTTAGAACTTATTGTTAATCAACGCTATTAACTGTTCCGCCACGGATCCATATTAGAAAATATGCACCTGAAGGTCGGAGGTTGCATCGGTCAAAACGTTGTTAAGTAACTACCAAGATGAAAATAGTAGTCCGAATAGTACAGATTTTCACATGTTCTTACTTTCAAAATCAAAGGAATGCGACGGCTATTTTGAAGACTAAATGATGATTTAATTTGACAGAGTTATCTTCTCTTGCTGAATATTACTAAATTTATCTTTGATGGTTCAAAATGGTAGCCATTTACGAACGCTTTTCCAAAAGATGACAACATTTGGAAATCTTAGATGAAAAAAGCAAACTTTCTTTTTACTAATGACTCACCACTTATCAAGGCCTCAAGCCACTCAGGGATAATAGTTAATCAGATGGATGAATTATCAGTGGAATGATGAAGAACATTATAAGAGGATTAAAAATAGTTAAATGAATAACCAACGTTTGATTACTTATAAGGATGGTTTATAACAAGTATTTGTTGATATTTGATTTAACGACGACCGTGTTGTAGTCTGCAAGGAACAAGTTACGTTGTAATGTGTTCCACAGATAAGAAATTATTGGAAAGAAACTCCGTTCATGTAAATTCCGTCACACTGAGGAAGAAAGGTAAGTTCTTTACATTTGTGGTAGGAAGACGAGTTTTTATTGTAAACGTCTTACAAGGGGGAAGCACAGATCGCAACAGTCGAACACCTTCCATAGAAATAACGATATATAGAGAAAGACTAGCAATGTATTTTCTGTGATAAAGGTCTGTAGAGAAGGGAAGAATTTATCCCCACTAGATTTCGATGTTGATTTTGTACTTTGTCAATGGGAGTTTCCTTGTTTTCAATAAAAACAGAATAATTCATGTCTACACCGGAACAAGTATGCATAAAATAAAATTAGGATCTTATTTACCTAACCTCATACCTAGAACCGCCAGAGAGAGAGAGAGAGAGAGACAGACAGACAGACAGACAGACAGACAGACAGACAGACAGAAAGACAAACAGACAGACAGACAAACAGACAGAAAAAAGAGCGAGAGAGAGACACAGACAGACAGACAGACAGACAGACAGATAGAAAGAGAGAGAGAGAAGGAGAGAGAGACAGACAGACAGATAGAAAGAGAGAGAGCAGTCAGAGGTATATAGAGAAAGTTTTAAAAGAAAGATGTTCTAATTTGCTTGCCTCCCCACGAGGGCAGAGTTAGACACAAGGTCAGTTTCAATGTTGGAAAAATCCAGCTCCCTAAAAAGGGACACTCTAGATTAGAACAAAAATGTAAATTTCTTCAGTCTAGAAGAATTTCTCCTTCACTGACCGAGGACAGAAAAGGTGAAATGTAGTATCAGAAATAATACTACAATATGCTACACTGTTATGTAAAGAAGAAAAAAAACAGTAATACTATCGACGTTATTTAGTTGAAAAATAGTTGTTTTTAGGCTGGGTTTACTAAAATAAGATGTTAAGGAGTGAAACATTTAGAATAATTATTATTACTTGCAGATATATTTTTCTTTTGGTTGCATAGTTTTGATAGCTTGGGAAGATGGTATCATTACGAACGAAGATATACTACACTACCCCTCACACGAAGTAATAGCTGTAGAGATAGTTTCATGGCAACAGAGGAGATACTACACTACCCCTTTCGTCCCAAAAAGGAGTAAATAATGCCTTGAAGGAGTGTATCATGACGGACGAACATATACTACACAAACTTCTTCAAAAGAAGGAAGTAATGCCTGGGAGGATAGTATCATGACAAATGAACAAATTATACATGACCCCCTCCTAAAGGTAAAAGTTATACTTGGGAGGATGGTATCATGGCAATAGAAAAGGAATTACACTACCCTCTCCCTGAATTGAGCAGTGATATATAGTACAATAGCCTGAAATAGTATAGTAAATTGAATTGAGCATTGATATATAGTGAAATACTACAATATTAATAGAAGTAATATTATAGTCTTAGCTTCAGAAAAACAAATACGGAATAGTTAGTAATAGCTACAGAATAGTTAGTAATAGATACATAATAGTTAGTAATAGATACAGAATAGTTAGTAATAGATACAGAATAGCTAGTAATAGATAGAGAAACTTAATTGAACGTGACACATGTACGTGTTTGAAAATTGCATAACATTAGAGATGGGCAAGCAAAGTGAAAGTAACTTATTATTTAACCAAAACATGAAAACTCCGCTGATTGGAAAAAAGTTCAACAGACATCAAAGAATTATCCGATGTTAATGAAATTTTCAGTATTTTTAAATTCATAAATAAATGTTGTTTTGAATTATTGGCATCATTCGGACTACTATTCAGATCTTGGATGTTATTCTCGCAAAGTTTCGGCCGATGTAACCTTCTTCAGGTGTATCTTGCTGAATGTATTTTCAACTGTATATTTATGAACTCGGGAATCCTTGTGTCGAACTCTGAAAACATGGCGCAACGGATAAAGGTGTTCAGTTAACATCAGTTCTAAGTGACATTCTTCTGGATGTTGAAAGTCCGATCCTCACTACAGGCGATATTAACTAAGAATAAGCATCACTTACTTAAGACTTCGACCCGATCATGGTTGACAGAAAGAGAAGAATTTACAAAAAAATTGAGATTTATCCGATTTTAATGAAATTTTTCTTTTTGTTTTTATTCATAAATGAATGGCACTTTGATTATTTGGATTTTTGGGACTACGATTCTCGGCTTTAGATGTTATTCTCAAAACGTTTGGCCGATGTAACATTTGACCTTCTCCAGGCGTATCATTTTGAACTCGGAAACATGGCGCAACGGATAAAGGTGTTCAGTACTAATCAGTTTTAAGTGACATTCTTCAGGATGTTGAAGGTTCAATATTAACTACAGTTTATATTAATTAAGAATAAACATTACTTACTTAAGACTTCGACCCGGTTATGGCTGACAGAAAAAGAACAATCTCCCTCTTTAGATTCAATAAAGGATTCAGTTCGAAATTCCGTATAGTTACCCGAGTTCGCCATTCAACAAGATGAACCTGAGGAAGGTCCGAGGTAACATCAACCAAACTGTTGTGAGTAAAACATCCAAGAGGAGACTGGTTGTCAGAATAATCCAAATGATACAATGGCTTTATCCTTATTCAAAAGATTCCGAAATATTATATAAAGTATTTATTTCATTAAAACAAAACTTATGCATTTTAGGTCACTTTAAATACTAAACTTCATTTCAATGACGAAATGATAAAAATCATTACCAGCATCATCATTATTATTTATGATAATGATATTAATAACACTCTTATTATTATAATTATTAATATTATTTATATTATTATTATTATTATTATCATTATTATTATTAATAATAATAATATTAATATTAAAAATATTATCATCATTAATAATAATAATATCATCATTATTAATAACAATTATATTATTATTAATAATAGCAATATTATCATTATTATTGATGATAACAATATTATTATTATTATTATTATTATTGATTATAATTATTTTACTATTATAGTCAGAAATATGAAATTAGTTAAAATTTCGAGTTTTAGTATCATTTTCTACCGAAAGCTGCCATTAATATTTTTTATTCACATCATAAGCGTGTTAACTCTTCGTAAATGTTGTCGCTGAGTTTCGACTCTGGGTATAATAAAACTATGTAACCCTTAATATGAAAGGGTGTGTAAAGTAATTTAAATCATCTAAAAATGTATCAGTTTGCCTTATCAATAAAATAAATACTTTATATTAACCTTGATTTATTAATTAATTAATAGTGATCATTTCATATAAGTTAATATTTCTCTGATTTTTGTGGATGCATTTTTTCCATTATATTCTTTTATGAACACTTCAAGGAAAAATATAAAACAAAATAAAACGAGTATATATTTCTTACCGCTTGCAATTCCGACATTTCTTTCTCGTCTGAAACATTTCTTCGACGCAACATGGTTATTATTTTTTTTATGGCGGGAATATCCTTTACGTCCACGTGTTATTATCTTTAATTACAGGTTTAAGCGCGATCCTTTTAAAAAAATTAACGGAGACTATAAACAAAACACCAACATGATTAATGTTGAAAATGCCTGTCCAAGGCCGAACTGTATGCTGACGTGTGAGAATTTGTGCAATACTCGTTCTTATGTAATTGACACGCATTTCTTTGCATAGATCCGGAGAAGTAGGATTTCCTCTCGGCTATAAACAGCCACAACCGGTTTTGAGTTGAGGCCGAGTTGCTATGCGTGTCGCTTTACGCTACACTTAAATATCAAACAGCACAGCAGTAACACTTATAAACAACTTTCATCCACATAAAATGCCATCATCATAATGATATGTTCATTAGTATAGGGGTTTACTCCGAACGTAAAAATTATTGCAGCTCACGTGTGTGCACCGGTCCAGTTAAAATTTTATTACATTATATAAAGAAATATTTGAAGGAGATTAATTTTTTTTCTATTATTTATTTGTTCGTATTTTGCTTATTTTAAAAAGTTTTTCAGAATGAGGCGAATTTGGCCGCAACACCCCCTAAATGATAAAGTTTACTCAAAATAATATAATGCGCCCATTTTACTCACCGTGCTTCCTAGAATACATAGTCCCTAATTCATAATGATCGGTATATTAGTTTAGGAGTAAATTCGATATATAGAAATATATAAACATATACACAGACAACTTATATATATATATATATATATATATATATATATATATATATATATATATATTATATATATTGTACTTGTATGTTTTTTCTTCAAATCCATCATCTTGAGAAGGTCTTGATATAACGACAAAAGTTGATGAATATATAAATAATTTTGGTTATACCAGTTTCTTACACACACACACACACACACACACACACACACATATATATATATATATATATATATATATATATATATATATATATATATATATATTGCTGACCATCTTATAAATAGCGCCGAATGTGCGTCGACTTACACTAGTGACTGGTTTTCTGTCATAAGTAGATCACATTCTTTATTCTACCTCAAAGTCTTGGAAGCTGGGTGTTTCAAAAGTCTTGGGAACATAACGATTTTTAATAACTCAAAAACTATTAGGAGTTGAAAAATGAAATTGGTACCGTTGGAAAGGTTAAAGTGTCAAGTTTTGTGGGGAATCTTCAAAGTTCCTCAATATGAGCACCATTCGTCACACGGCAGACATCTAGTCGATAGTCCATTTCCTGCCAAACGCGTTCCAGCATCTTGACGTCAATGGTTCCCACAACTGCCGTTACTCGAGCCTTTAGTTCGTCAATATCTCTTGGAAGGGGCGGCACATAGACTTGTTGCTTGACAAAGCCCCAAAGGAAAAAGTCACACGGGGTAAGATCTGGAGACCTAGGAGGCCAGGGCATGAGAACGTCATCACCTCGCCCAGATCTCCCAATCCATCTACCAGGCAGCCTTGTGTTAAGAAACTGCCTTACTCTAAGACTCCAGTGTGGTGGTGCACCATCTTGTTGAAAAATGAAGTCATCAGATTCTGCTTGTTCCAACTGAGCCATTAACCAGTCTTCCAGCATGTTGAGATAGGATTCACCAGTGATAGTTGCCTCTTCAAAGAAGAACGGTCCATAGACACCTTTCTTGGAAATTGCACAAAACACGTTCACTTTTGGTGAATCTCGCTCGTGCTCAAGAAGTTCATGAGGATTCTCAGTACCCCATATGCGAGTGTTATGCTTGTTAACTTTGCCATTCAGATGGAAGGTCGCCTCATCGCTAAAAACAAGCCGGTCATCAAAGCCGTTATCTTCCAACTTCTCTTGCATTGCAATGCAAAAGTCACGGCGAAGTGGCTTATCAGTGTCCTTCAACTTTTGGACCAACTTGAGCTTGTAAGGTACCATTTGCAGTCGTTTCCTTAAGACACGCCAGACAGTTGCTGGAGCGAGCTGAAGTTCCCTGCTGGCTCTTCTCACTGATTTACGGGGGTTCCGCTGAAAGGCTGTCCGAACTTGCTCAACTGCATCTTCTGAAGTTGATGGGCGACCTGTTCGCTTACTTGGGCACAAACACCCATCTTTCACAAATTTAGCATGCCATCTGACAATGGATTTCCTTTCCGGGGCTTCTTTTTTAAATTTCCTGCGAAATGCACGCTGAACACATGTCCACGATTCAGTCTTTGCAAATTGGAGGACGCAAAATGCCTTGTCTAGTTTTGAGAACGCCATTACTGCACCTGGAAAGATAACACGAAAATCATTAGTATGACCAAAAACTTGATTAAGCAAGCTTTAAAATGGCACCAGTTTCATTTTTCTACCTGGAATAGTTCATGAGATATACGCATTTGTAATGTTCCCAAGACTTTTGAAACACCCTGTATATTAAGTCAGTCAAACTCTCCCTTTGTAAACAAAAAGAATTGGCTTCTAGGTCTCAATGTAATAAACTTGTGTCCCCCCCCATTTTTTTCTCTCCTAAACTAATCACTGGTTTTCATTCTACTTTTTAAAGTTTTTAGTCGTATTGAATTACTTCCACGTAGATACTGTGATGAGTGTGGACGAAAGCCGGCTCAGTATATTAATGATTAAAAAAAAATTATTTCCTCTCGTTTTTATACAAGGCAATCATTGAATAAAAAAATGAATAACAAATAATAGTTTATTAATAAAGTCTCCTTTTTTAAACCGAATATGCAAATTAGTTAACCTTGAAACTGATTTCGTATAAACATAAGCAGTATATAATAAAATATATTAAAAAAATATAATAAAATATATAATAAAATATATAAGAAAAGATGGTGCGTATATCGTGTAAAGTTAAATTAATTTTAAATTGGATCTTTTGACTTTACCGTTTGTGCTAGAAACGAACCCAACTTTTGTTCATTTATTCATTTAGATAACTTCATGGAACGTCAAGGAGATAAAAAAATAACCCACATTGGAAATGAAAATGTCTAAATAAAACTTCAGATAAAAATGTGGGACATTTCATTGTAAACCGGATCAAAGTAGCCAAAGCTGCTTAGACAACGGGACAGACACCTAACACCGGAATTGATCCGGCCTAACCAGGATGTATGGGAAGCCTTTTTGGCAATTATTACTTTTCCTGTTTGTTTGTTTTTTTTTCAGAAAAGTCGGGGATCTAACTTTCGGCCTATTCCGTTTCTGTCTGGCAAAAGTGTTTTTACTTATGGCAAGTGCAGCTTTTTTTCAAGGATGTGTCTCATCTTTTTTTCTTAAAAAAAAAGAACATTTCATTTGCATACATAATTTTGTTTTGGTTGAAGTCAGGTTTGGTTAGTGCATAAGAGATTATATGAATATGGAGATAGAAGTATCTATTCCCTGAGTTTGTGGTAAATGTACAGAATAGTTAACACTCAGGAATTCGTAAACAAAAAAGCATATAATTTATATAAAACGTATTACAATGAAATTCTCTATCGAAACCGCTGAGTTTTAATGTGTATAAACGATTTACAATATGTTTTTAAACAGTAAAAATACAGGATAGTTATCACTAAGAACTGGAAAAACAAAAGAAAACAGTGGAACGCGACTACTTTTAACTTGTGGAAAAGATTTGCAGTATGTTTTTAAATGTTTTATTGGTTTGTGTTACTGAGGGAGTTATAATTATTTATTGTCCGAGTGTGTTATTGATACTGGTTCATTTTCTATTTAGGTCAACGCATGAGCAATATGTTAGGAATTTGTTTAATAAGGCTAACAAAAAATGGTAGCTTGGCTGCAATTAATTAATTTAAATTAAATGTTTGATTTTCTTCCGGTTAGAAATGTGTTTTGGCGGGTATTTGTAAGACAGCTGACGCAAGCCAAAGGGTAAATAAATTGAAGCATATCGTCCCAACCGACGATGAACGGTTTAAGAATTATTTTTCACCAAGAAAATTAAGAAAAGTATAGTATGGTCTTAGTGATTTTAACAAAAGTTATACAGATATGTTTATATGTGAGAAATTAACGTAAATGCGGTTCCTTTAGGAAGTAAGAATAGTATTTTGTATTGCATATAATCCCAAGAGAAAACTATAAAAAAAGATAAACACTTTTTTGGTAGGAACTAAGAGAACCTTTTATCTTTATTGCAGAGTCCTTTGTATACTGCACAACAGAAATCAGTTCAAAGTTGTTTTTTTCTTTAATATTACTTCAAGTTTATACTTCTTGTTGTGCACAGCACTTTGTACAATTGAGCCTGGAATATAATTCATTTTGATTTTCTGTTTGCTAAATTGTTCGTTGTACTTTTATTCGAATTGAATCTACATTTAATTTAAGATTTTATTTGTCGGTTGCGTGATTTTCTCCTACCTAATTCTTATTGACATAAAGAGCAAGTGAAATATTTCCCACTTCGTGTTCAGAATACATCAGCCACAGTTTTCCCAACATGTAGAAACTCGTACATCATGATTACACCTTACAATGCCCGCAAAAGACTATCTTGAATATTTTTATCAATTATAGGAACCACAAACTTGTTATAGAAAATGGAAAATTATTCCGGATATAAAAAGGGTACACACGAAGTTGAGAAATATGGGATAGGCGTGGTAATAAGCGACCTTGTAACACCGCGTCTCGTGTGCTTCGCCTCTCCCATTGCAATCAAATACCCAGTATTGTGTTGGGGACCGAAACAGTTGTTCGCCCTTTTCTATCGACACGTATGTAGTTACTTTGTTAAATAGTGACGTCTCGCTGTAAAGATTGGCGTAGGGATAATGTAGCAGTCGTAGATATGTAGGTTCTTTCAACTTTATTCTCTTGGTGTTAAAATAATAGAATCAATAGCCCTGAAATTTGATTTACTTCTTGCAATAGTTTGACGCAAGTACCTCACGATTAACTTCTTCCTATTTCAACGCTTGTAGGGTGGAGGAAGACTAGAAAAACTCGCCCGATCATTACAACGAGTATTTACCACTCAACACCAACAACACTCTCTACAGCGTATTTCACAAAAATATTCTTACATTTTAAATTGTTACAAAAATTATTACATTTATTCCGAGATTTCTGCTTTTCCCAAAAGCGTCTTCAAAATAGAGGGTAGCAACCATATTCCCTTCCTATACATTTACTACTACCTTCGGCACCGTGTCATTTATTTATAGAGGCGGCAGAATGTTACCGCTCCGGTAGATTCCATGATTCCGAAAATTCTATTCTGTAATTCTGGCTGCTGGATAATTATGCGTTTTAGATAACAACATTCAGTTTAAACGAATACATTCGACGCTCGCCATGTTTTAGCTTACAGGCAAGTATATTTTGGACTTTTATATTTTCCATTTCTATTTTTATAACTTATTTCCGACGATATATTTTCCTATAGACTTAAAAAAAAAAAGACAAACAGCTCAAATTTAATAAGTTATGCATTTACAACGTGTGGTAATTAATGATCTCGCAACAAAGTAAGCTGTGATTTCTTCGTAGACCGAATAACATTATTTTATTCGGAAATATTCTGTATTGCATCCTACATCAATAAAAAAAAACAATAACACAGTCAATCTAATAAATAAATAAAAAATAGTATGACTAAACATAAATGTTTACTCGCATTATTTGTCAGAGAATAAAATATTACATTTCCGAATATAAATGTCTGCTCGCTTTCTTTTTATTTACTTTATTAATCATAGAACATCCTGCTCTCTAAATAAATTAAACATTGCCTTGCTCAAGAAGGATTTATTCATATGCAAATGAATAAAAAAAATTATTGGATAGGTTTTATAAGCTTATTTACATTTAAAATAGTTTGAAAAAATGCTTTAATTTATACTTTTTCATAAAAACAAATACACAACACAATGCCTACAAGCCATTAAAGCACCTAATTAACGTTCAATTTTTAGCTAAAGTTTTTTTGTTTAGCGAACACATCCCGCCATCACGAATACTACTTGTGGAAATCCCGCTATCCAAATAAATTAAATATTGCTTGCTGAAGAAGGATTTCTTCTTACGTCAATAGATATAAAATACTTTCGAGATGATTCTGTTTTTAGATACGCTTTATAAACTTATTTAATTTCTATTAGTTAGTTTTCACAATTTCTATTATATATACTATCTTATAAAAACAAATACACATCACAATGCCTGTCCGTCATTAAAACACTTTACCAACGTTCCATTTGAAGATAAAAAAATTTTGATTTTGTTAAGCGAACACATCCCCCACCCCCGATGAAAATACTAAAACTGATACCAGAAATGTTTTCATTTCAGAATTTCACGTGTGTGATTAAACCTGTTATGATTTAAAGTTGTTTGAGATCAAATACGTCAACGTCTACCTTTTTGGCGATTACATGTTAACAGCCGGAAAATATATCCACAAACAAGGAATTTTAAAATATTAAACAAATAATTTAGGTTTTAAGGAGGGGGCTCATTTTCTATATAAATTTCACGTAAAATGAGCACCCACTTACTGCCAAGTTAGCAGTAAACTGAGACGTATAACCAAATGTTTTGTTCAATTTGGGACATGAAAATTAGGATGGTGGCATTTTTTTTACTCATCCAAGTTAGTTTTATTTTGTTTTAAATATACATGGAAGGGGTTACTTTTTAATAATTTTCAATTTTTGAGATTTTTGTGGGGTGGGGTGTGCTTTTTAAATTCTGAAATTAGCGACAACTTGTCACAAAAAATCGACCATGATGGAAAATACCCGTGTTTGCCTAAAAGTTACGATAACGAACTCTACCGAACAATGTACGTGTACAGTGAAAGAATACATGCTGAAAATATACCAAAAATAATGACTTACCGTACCAAGTCTAAGTGGCAAGCCCCCCTTCTGGACTTAAAGCTAGTGGTAGGGTAAGTTTTTTTTTACTACCTTTCAAGACCGAAGTTAAGCAACAACGAAAATATCGGCGGCCGCAAAATACAGCTTTAAACGAAATCAATTTTTTAATTAAAAATAAAAAAATATATCATGCTCGTTAAAAATTTGGGTCAGAAGATAATTACATTCCACTGCGTTTGGTATAAGTTATTTGGTTTTTCGAATGTTAACTATTCTGTACATTATCCACTTTTCTAATAGTCTTAGCATGCACACGCGATCAACGTAATCGGTCTAACTAATTTGCATATTCATTTGAAAAATGACATCTCATTAGTTCATTATTTGTTTTTTGTATTTCGATTATTATTTTCGTTTCATTATAATGCAAAATTCTGTTTACGCATATATTTATTTAGGTCGCGATCAGAAAATTAGCATTTTGGTTAAAAAGTGTCGAAAATACTCTTTTCATCTAAATTTACTTCTTGAAGTTGCGAGTCAGATCGACGTTGAAAATTATAACACAGACCCTAAGCAAAACTGTTAGTGAGTATCCCACCCCTTCACACAAATTTCATTATGAAATTACATTCAACCATGATGCATCTCGATGCATTCGTACTCGAATTAGCTATTTCGTTTTTTGTCAGATTGTAAATTAAAATCGAAGTCCCCACTCAAAAAAAAAAAAGAGATCCGATAGTTAAGTAAGTAAAATATATTTTAAGTTAAAATCGCCGTCACCTTGAGTGTAAAAATGTACAAGCTATATGAGAAAGATATAACAGAGAATCTTCACTCTGATCCTAGAGACGCACAACATAGTCTCATTAAACTTATTTCCTTTTTACTTTCATGTGGCTGCCACATTTTGAAAAACTATTAGTCCATCTTATTTCATACGGAGAATAGCCTTAACTGATCACAATCAATAAGTCCGTGAGAGTTACTTCCCTTTATTTAAACACAATTTGATACGTATTGCCTGAGGATCACATGTGGCTCTGAAAACTCGCCGAGGTATATTTTCGATCTCTATATGTGTCTACATCTCTCTCTCTCTCCCTCTCTCTCTCTCTTATATATATATATATATATATATATATATATATATATATATATATATATATATATATATATATATATATACATATATATATATATAAATATATGTGTGTGTGTGTGTGTTTCGTTAATCGGTCTGTCATGGTTAAGTTAGAAATAGCATGTTCAGCCTAAAATTTGCAGATTAGTCTTTTTTATCACAAGAAATGATAATATTATTAAACCTGCAGCAAGAGAGAGAGAGAGAGAGAGAGAGAGGGGGGAGAGGGAGAGAGAGAGAGCGCGCAGAAATAGACTTATTTGGGATTTGTATATTTTACTAACATTATTCACTCGGCGATGCCAATGTGGATATATATTGTTGACCTCAAGCTTACTTAGGAAAAAAAAAATTCCAATATAGTTATGTTTACAATACTTGCCTTGAAAAACATTTGTAATATGAGGTTAAGTAATAACGCTGTTTACTAGCACAGCTACGTTTCTTATTGATTGTCGTAAAACAGCAGATTAATTTAAATGGTTAAAACGAATTAAAATTATTAATAAAGCGAATTATTTTAAATCTAAAAATATAAATAAAAATAATTATTTAAATGTCTACAACTTTTTAAATACGTTCTTCACTGATATATTCTTTGTTAAATTTAATTTTCGTTTTATGAAACTAAGAAAATCTGTTTAAAAAAAAATTCGTTTCTTTACGTTCTAATATATATATATATGTAAGTTATTTTATGTACCTAACCGATAATTGCCCCTAATGACCCCAGATAGAATCGAAAAAAAAACGTGTCTTTAGATTCCTTGAAAAGTTTGCCCCTTATTGAAACTTATTTGAATGGTTTAACCGTTACCATATCAGTTTTTATAACACACAGACAAACATTGAATGTTATATAGAGAGACGACATTTAACTGAGCATTAACCGGACTCGGGCATGGTTCTCTTTTCTTCTAAGGTTCATCCCAGGCTTTACCTTCTTTCTCTTAGAGAAAGGGTTAGTCTATTGTTAATCACTTGAGATGCCCCTACTGGAGAATTCCGACGGGTCTGCTCAAGCATATTTTGTGGGCTAGAGTGTAAAAGTCTCTTGTGCGCTGTCTTTTTTCAATCCCCACTTTCCGACCTTGTGTCTCACCTTCCCGCGGCGAGACAGAGGTAAATACTAATCCATAGACAAAATCAGTGATTTTCAATTTTTTAAAATACAAAGATTATATTTATAGAATAATTATAAAAAATATGTTAAGTGAAGAAAACATATTCCGGTATTATTTCACCAGTACGAAACTTTTAAACTACAGCAAAACACAAACGTTACCGTAACGTCCGGGATGGACCTTCAGTCGGCTGCGACGTTAAATTTAGCATTTAGAGAATGAGTAACTCTCCTTTTCAAACTTTGACAACTAATTTACATAGTGTGTCCTTACATATCTCAAACACATTTTAAAGTAAACAAAATACAATGGAGCAATAATAATATTTTAGAGAGTTGCGTAATTTTACACGGGTTTAACCGTCATTGTCACCATCATGAACACTAGGACAGGGTGACCTTCTTGCTTTCCAAATACAAGCTGTGCCATCGTTAATAAAATTCACAATCCTATCTGCGCAATTCAAACATATTTGGCTCAGATTTACACCAAATTATACCCGACTTGTCCACCAAGTGTCAGTTATTAATGTCCAACAGTCTTTCTTTTATCGCAGTTTAAAGATAAGCGCACATGGATACGACGTGAAATATTGTCAATAATTCTGAAACACACGTCTCTGGGAACTATTCAGTTTAGGAATAGTCTCGGAATTGTTTTCATAAACATTAACTCCACCATACGCTACAAATAAACGTCTGGATGTCATGGTACAGTGGGTGCGAATCCCATTCAGAATCAAACCTGATACTCATGAGACGATCGCCAAAGTGTCTTCGCATATTATGAACAGCAATAAAACAAGGATTGTTGGAGATTCATGACTGAACCTTGGTGGACGAATTCGGCATAGATTGAAGTTAATTTGTACCAAATATGGTTGGATTGCAGAAAACACTGCGAATTGTATTACCGATTAAATGGGTAGCATTTTTCGAGCAGGGATCACCCTGTAATTGAGTCTATGTACTAATTCTACCTCATTGACTTTAGTTTCATTGTACCCATAACTTTCATACTGAGGTTTTCAAGGATACGCCAAGCAAAAAGAAAAAAATATAGGGAAAAAGAGAAAATAATAGTTACCGCTGTTTTCCAAGAATGTATGAAAAAAGAAAATAATCAAATATAATTTCTCTTGATATTTTCAAAAAAGAAACAAATAATAATAATAATAATAATAATAATAATAATAATAATAACGATAATACACATAACACACAATAACAATAAGTTAATATAGATTTAATACGAATAGAACATTTGAAAGAGACCTAAATTAAACTGAGTAATATAATTTGCCTTTAAAGGGGGGGGGTGCCAGATTTGATATAGTCAAACATCATCAGATTTTACTTAGGTTAATATCGAGCGCCATATTGTATCACATGAAAGACTGACATCAGTCAATATCTGAGTGTTGCTTGTCTAGTGTTTTAAACACCAGCATCGGGCGCCATTTTGGGCCGAAGCCTGCTCTTTTACACACCAACGCAGAGCGCTATTTTGTTACATGTGCGATATGAAAGATTTTGTAAGCATTGGCATCATGTTGAATGTCTAATATTATACACATAACCACTTGATCTTATTACATGTTTTTATTCATGCTGCATACACATATAATGGACAAATTCATCCAATTATATTTACTAAAGGGCTCAATAGTTTACATATGGGATACTATGATACTTATGGTCTCCTTGCCAGAAAACGGTAATTTATCAGTGGCTGTCCAGGTGCCTCGGAATTACAAAGTAATCTCTACCCAGTGCAAAAAATTCCTTTTTTGCAACAAGCAGAAAGTAGTTGGCATAATTTTACTTGAACTAATTACATGTTTTACCAATGGTCCACACTCTTAGCGATCGTCAGGGCGCATATAAAACACTCTTCATGGCGAATGCTTTGTGTACTTTCAGTTACGCCTGATTATGTTGCAAATATTAACTGCTGAGTGCATCTCAATTCCCTAACGGAGTTTGACTAAACTTTTAAATCTTAAAACATTCTGTTGATTTCTCATATATAGTTTTGATTTTTTTCATCAGTGAATTTTGTTTATTGCTATTTCTTATTTTTTTATTAATTCATCCACGTGATTCATTTGTTGCTATATTTTGATAACTTATATTTGATAGGTTACTTCCTTTTCATTTCAAAGTTTTTATTACTTTTGCCCTTTATGGTAATTATAAAATGCGCACTTGATTTCTCTTCTTTTTATGTGCAACATTGTTAATAATTTGAACAATTTTTTTTTTATAAAAAATCATTCTTATTTCTATACGTTTTTTATAATCCGGGTACGACAAGAAAATCCATTATTGTATCTTAGTACTTTTATATGTTTAATGTCTCATAATATTGTGTTTGTTTTTAGTTCTATGCTTTAATCAAAGCTTATGTGGCAGAAAAGATGATTATTTACATGTCTATATTGAACTACGAATTAATATTCTTGTTTTAGGCTGTCTGACAATCGCCAATAGGATTTAGCCCTTGGAAATCGAATAATTAAAACACGTAATATATTCAAGTAATTTAAATCTCTGGCCCAAAAGGCATCAAGCACTGTATATAAATGCAAATGCAAAACTTTGAATCGGTTTTAAAATCTAATACTCCCAGCTATCACTATTTCGGTTTACTTCAGTAAGTTCTCAGAAATCAAAGGACTCCTTCCTGAGGCTTACATTTGATTTCTTTATGAGATAAATAGATATCCAAGTGTTCATTAAAGATTCTCCTTCCTCCTAAAAGCTTCAGTTAGTAAAGCAGTGGAGAATATTACTTTTCTTTCTTTCCAATTGACCACTAAACTGTGTTATATAGTTTATCTTTCTTGTGATCTTTTCTTGGTTTGTCCGGATTCCAGGACAAATAATTTATCTGGACTGGTGGAGTATCCAGCTAATTGCTTTTGCTTGGGGTAACATTACTAGGAGAAAGTGCACCATACCTCGTATGAGCCAGTGCTTCAAATACTATATTTTCAATATTTGGTCAGAGTGTACTTATAGGGCGAAGTATCCTCATGTCAGGGTATCCTGACTAACCCCTGTACAGAAAAAACGAAGACGCTCGATGATGGTGCCTCATAGGTATTCGAACTCTGTATGTAAACACAGTCTCGCAATTTCAGTTCCATATAAATCTGGGGATACTTCCGACATGGCGTTTCTTGGTTTCAATAGTAGATGAATCAATATTTCCGTGTGAAAGTTCAAACACACTTTACCACTTATATACAGGTAGTGTGTGATCTTTAAGCAGCACCGTTGAACCATTACAATTGTTAGTCCGCTAAGAATTTTGCAACCGTAATGCACCAAATAAAATGTCTAAAATGTTAATAGTTTGAAGAATGTATCGAAAAAAACCGTTATTAAGCGACCGTGTGCTTTAAGATTCCTATGAGAAACATTTTAGTTTAAATAACAATTTTATATCGTTAGGCTCCCGAGATACCAAGCTAATAAAAGGAAGATATGATTTCTTGTTAAAGTTTATTAAAATTAGGCACCATAGCTGACATTTTATAGAAACAGAATCAGACACAGAGAACTTTCAATTTGACACTGTAGCATCTAATATAATTCGGAAATCCTGAAATCTTTTTATGGACACACACACGCATATATATATATATATATATATATATATATATATATATATATATATATATATATATATATATATATATATATTAGTCGGTTAAGTGCAACATCAGTACCATGGTTTCAAGCTCAAGAGTTGTTAACCTCCCAGCTATATATAGCTTTGTTGTCACTTAGTAGACATAGTCTAGTCTACCAAGTGACAACAAAGCTGAAGATAGCCGAGAGGTTAACGCCTTCTGAGCTTGAAACCAATGGTACTGATGTTGTACTGATTTTCTGTACCGAATAATAAATAAATGTTCCGCTCCTTATTTTTATTTTCTAAATTAATTGAGCATCTGCTGAGAGTTTTCCTACCATCTTACAAAAGTAGTGTGTATATATATATATATATATATATATATATATATATATATATATATATTATGCCTCTGTTATTGGTTTTGTTTTTTTGTCAATAAAGACAGCTTCACGTATTCAGCTATCTAACGGTGATGCATAAAGAGAAAGTTATATAACAGTGTAAGAGAAAATAACTCTCCTTCTAGTATTTAAGTTAAATGCATCACCGTCAGATAGTCGAATATGTTCAGCTGTCTTAATCGGAAATTAATAACTATAACATTAACAAACGAAAAATATCCTTAGTAAGGCTCCAGACTGCAGCTTTTGTGGGCGAGGTTCCGAATCACGCTCAAGTAAGCTACGCTGATGAAACGTATTCAATCAAAAATAACATATATTTTTCATTAAATTCATAAAATATAATTATAAACGGATACGTATATATATATATATATATATATATATATATATATATATATATATATAAAATATAATAACACGAAATCACATAATTGTCGATGCAATAATTTATTTCAACCGTTCGGTTTTTTCAAGCATCACTCAGACAATTACATTTTTGAGACTGATAGAAAATTGAATTTCCCTACCACAGTTCCAATACAATCAGAGATGGTGGTGGTAGCAACCAATTTGATACATCTTTTATAGAGAGGGGGAAATTTAAAACTTATATTTAACTATGGCGGGCGAAGGGGAGGGATCTTTAAGTTAATCAACTAAAAACTGCCATGTCAAAATTATGACACATACGACTTGGCGATATCATACATATAGGCAATTTTACTCACGCGCATACACAAAACTAAATACGCACACATCATATGCGCACTCACATACATAATCTCACTCGCACATTATCATAACTAAACATAATCACATACGCAACTTTTATTCATCTCTAGCCAGAATGCGTCCGGCGAAACTCGTGTTCTCAAATTCGGTTAGAGAAAAGAAAGAAAGAAACAATTAACAGGCACAGAGAAGAAATAGACAGACCGCGTGTCATAAATTCTCAGTCCGTCTGGGTTCCAAGAAAGAGAATCTAATTGAAATAAACTTACACGCACATACATATATGTATACATACAAATCCATACGCACATACACACACATATATACACATACACACCCACACATATACATATCTATACACATATACATATACACACATATATACATATATATATATATATATACATATATATACATACATGAATACACCTATATATATCTCTGAATCTATTTGAAATATTGACCAAATGCATACGCATGTAGTTGTTCACACATGTAAACATACATACACATACATACACACACACATATATACATATACGCACATATACACACATATACATACGCACACATACATATATATCCACACACCTACACACAATATTTACATAACACTCTATATTCTTACTGATGTAATATGAGTTCTAAAAATTAGTCTTACCTTATTTATATTTTAGATTAATTTGATAATCTATTATTATAAATATCATGCGGGGGGGGGGGGGTTACCGTACCTAATGTTATTCAATTTGGTATCTTCACCGTTGTAATTCTAGAGGCCCATCGGATTACTAATTCAAGTCTAATAATGTCTAGTGGTAATATTTGACATTTATACTTATATTAATTCAAAAACTAGTGTATTACCTGCAGAAAAAATTTTCATACCACTATCTTATTTTAAGTAAATAATAAATATCCGCGTACACACAAACACTATATATCACCAAGTCAGTAAATCTGTGTCTATCACAGATATTATTATAAATATTATGGGGGGGGGGGTTACCGTAAGTAATATTATTCAATTTGGTATCTTCACCGTTATAAGTCTAGAGGTCCATCGGATTACTAATTCAAGTCTAATAATGTCTAGTGGTAATATTTGGCATTTATACTTATATTAATTCAATAACTAGTGTATTACCTGCAGATTTTTTTTAAACCACTATCTTATTTTAAGTAAATAATCTGAATAAATAAATATTTCAAAATACCATTATATACGCATACACACAAATACTATATATCACCAAGTCGGCAATTCTGTGTCTATAGCAGATATTATTATAACTATTATGTTGGTGGTGGTGGGGGGGTTACCTTAAATAATGTTATTTAATTTGGTATCTTCACCGTTATAAGTCTAGAGGTCCATCGGATTACTAGTCGTTGATTATTTTAAATTTATATTTATGTCTGCACTTAGCCATAAGTTCATCTCGTTTATTTAAGAGGTTATTTCGATCATATTTTAGGATTCTTATTTTTTCTTCTAGACATAAGTTGCATCTTTGTCTAAATCCATCTGGAATATTCGAAAAACATAAGATTGACCACGAAACCACCGGGGACCTGTTCTCATTTTTCAGATGCCACCATTGTTTAGCTAACTCCGTTTTGCTCTTGAGTTCTGGGTTATTGAAAGAGTGTTTGTGGTCATAAAAACGTTGTTTCCAGTTTCCCGCGGAGATGCCGATGTAAACCTTTTTATCCCTGTTGTTATCTTCCGGATGAATAGTGGCCTTATAAACCACACACTCAACTTTACAGTTACCGTCAAGTGGGCAGTTATTTTTCACTTGACAATTACATTTATTTACTGTGACCTTATTCTTACTAGGATTGTTAAGTAATTTACGATTATGGGTGCTGATAATTCTGTCCATGTTCTTGGTGCAAGAGTAGCTGATTTTAATGGTTTTTCTATTAAATATCTTCCTAAGTGGATTATTTATGCTAAAATGTTTATCTACCAGGTTCAAAAATACTCTCCCGATGTTGATGTTAGATAGTTGGCAGTAGGGAGGATTGAACCATATTATTTTTCGGTCTCTATTCCTGGATTTATTTTTATTTTCTTTCTTGGTATATTTGAGTTTTTCATTATATCCGCTTTTCTCTAGCGCTCCATTGTATAAATGCTTATTTGCTTCAAAAATGTCTCTGTTAGCCGAAAGCTTATTTATTCTAGTATTAATTGTTTTAGGTATTTGTTTAATTATGCAGTTCGGGTGGTTAGATCTAGTGTTGATATAAGATGGTGTGTGATTATCTTTATTGAAGGGTTTGTATGTCCCCTTTCCTAAGTCTAAGGTAATATCTAGATAGTTTACTTCTTTACAATTTGGGGTTATATCTATTTTAAATCCAAGGTATTTGAATGCTCTTATTAATTTTTTATGTATTTTGGATACCAGGGGGCCGTCACTATTGGGGATAACAATTAGTCCATCATCCCTATATAACCCCACTAAATTAGGCTCTACAATTCTGCTAATAGTGTACATTATAAAAATGCCCACCAGATTAAGAAACAAGCGAGAATAATCAACTCTACGAAATCGGAACTCGGCCATATATCTAGGGAGATTCTACGAAATATTATTAATGTAACTCTAGAAGCTACCAAATTTAATCTTTGGAAGGACTCGGCGGATACTATCGAATGGTTTAAATCAATTGAAAATAAGAGGAATGCCTGCTTTATACAATTCGATATTATGGATTTTTACCCCTCGATTTCCAAGGAATTACTTACGAACAGCATTAACTATGCTGGGAACTTCGTGGATATATCCGATGAGCAGGTAAGATTAATTATGGCCTGTCGCAAATCCATCCTTATAAACAATCGAGAAACATGGATTAAATTGAACAACAACAAATTTGATGTCCCGATGGGTGCTTTTGACTCAGCCCAGATTGCCGATCTGGTGGGCATTTTTATAATGTACACTATTAGCAGAATTGTAGAGCCTAATTTAGTGGGGTTATATAGGGATGATGGACTAATTGTTATCCCCAATAGTGACGGCCCCCTGGTATCCAAAATACATAAAAAATTAATAAGAGCATTCAAATACCTTGGATTTAAAATAGATATAACCCCAAATTGTAAAGAAGTAAACTATCTAGATATTACCTTAGACTTAGGAAAGGGGACATACAAACCCTTCAATAAAGATAATCACACACCATCTTATATCAACACTAGATCTAACCACCCGAACTGCATAATTAAACAAATACCTAAAACAATTAATACTAGAATAAATAAGCTTTCGGCTAACAGAGACATTTTTGAAGCAAATAAGCATTTATACAATGGAGCGCTAGAGAAAAGCGGATATAATGAAAAACTCAAATATACCAAGAAAGAAAATAAAAATAAATCCAGGAATAGAGGCCGAAAAATAATATGGTTCAATCCTCCCTACTGCCAACTATCTAACATCAACATCGGGAGAGTATTCTTGAACCTGGTAGATAAACATTTTAGCATAAATAATCCACTTAGGAAGATATTTAATAGAAAAACCATTAAAATCAGCTACTCTTGCACCAAGAACATG
The DNA here is from genome assembly GCA_963556195.1 of Sepiola atlantica. NCBI lineage: Eukaryota > Metazoa > Mollusca > Cephalopoda > Sepiida > Sepiolidae > Sepiola > Sepiola atlantica. The sequence continues at coordinate 162,987,865 of OY744517.1, forward strand.
AACAGAATTATCAGCACCCATAATCGTAAATTACTTAACAATCCTAGTAAGAATAAGGTCACAGTAAATAAATGTAATTGTCAAGTGAAAAATAACTGCCCACTGGACGGTAACTGTAAAGTTGAGTGTGTGGTTTATAAGGCCACTATTCATCCGGAAGATAACAACAGGGATAAAAAGGTTTACATCGGCATCTCCGCGGGAAACTGGAAACAACGTTTTTATGACCACAAACACTCTTTCAATAACCCAGAACTCAAGAGCAAAACGGAGTTAGCTAAACAATGGTGGCATCTGAAAAATGAGAACAGGTCCCCGGTGGTTTCGTGGTCAATCTTATGTTTTTCGAATATTCCAGATGGATTTAGACAAAGATGCAACTTATGTCTAGAAGAAAAAATAAGAATCCTAAAATATGATCGAAATAACCTCTTAAATAAACGAGATGAACTTATGGCTAAGTGCAGACATAAATATAAATTTAAAATAATCAACGACTAGTAATCCGATGGACCTCTAGACTTATAACGGTGAAGATACCAAATTAAATAACATTATTTAAGGTAACCCCCCCACCACCACCAACATAATAGTTATAATAATATCTGCTATAGACACAGAATTGCCGACTTGGTGATATATAGTATTTGTGTGTATGCGTATATAATGGTATTTTGAAATATTTATTTATTCAGATTATTTACTTAAAATAAGATAGTGGTTTAAAAAAATTCTGCAGGTAATACACTAGTTATTGAATTAATATAAGTATAAATGCCAAATATTACCACTAGACATTATTAGACTTGAATTAGTAATCCGATGGACCTCTAGACTTATAACGGTGAAGATACCAAATTGAATAATATTACTTACGGTAACCCCCCCCCCATAATATTTATAATAATATCTGTGATAGACACAGATTTACTGACTTGGTGATATATAGTGTTTGTGTGTACGCGGATATTTATTATTTACTTAAAATAAGATAGTGGTATGAAAATTTTTTCTGCAGGTAATACACTAGTTTTTGAATTAATATAAGTATAAATGTCAAATATTACCACTAGACATTATTAGACTTGAATTAGTAATCCGATGGGCCTCTAGAATTACAACGGTGAAGATACCAAATTGAATAACATTAGGTACGGTAACCCCCCCCCCCCCCCGCATGATATTTATAATAATAGATTATCAAATTAATCTAAAATATAAATAAGGTAAGACTAATTTTTAGAACTCATATTACATCAGTAAGAATATAGAGTGTTATGTAAATATTGTGTGTAGGTGTGTGGATATATATGTATGTGTGCGTATATATATGTGTGTATATGTGCGTATATGTATATATGTGTGTGTGTATGTATGTGTATGTATGTTTACATGTGTGAACAACTACATGCGTATGCATTTGGTCAATATTTCAAATAGATTCAGAGATATATATAGGTGTATTCATGTATGTATATATATGTATATATATATATATATATGTATATATGTGTGTATATGTATATGTGTATAGATATGTATATGTG
>OY744517.1:162994411-163009411 GCA_963556195.1 Sepiola atlantica
GCCCAAGTTGTTATCACAGGAACAAAAGGATGGCCGTTTCCAAGTTGACCGGGAGCTTCTGGAAACCCACCGCCAACACTGATTCTGGCTTTCTGAACACCGTGATAACTAGAGATGAGTTATGGGTGTACGGGTAAGACATAGAAACAAAATAACGATCGTCGCAATGGAAGTATCTCGATTCTCTAAGCCCCTCAAAAGCGCGACAGGTACGAAGCAAAATCAAGGTGATGCTGACTGTATTATTTGATATCCGTGGAATTGTGCATCACGAATGCGCACCGGAAGGACAAACAGTGATAAAGGAGTGATATCAAGATAGTCTCCAGTGTCTTCGTGACGCAGTTCGTCGCAAAAGACCAGACATGTGGATAGCGAAAAACTGGAAACTGCATCACGACAACGCCCCCGCACATTCATCCCAATTGATCCAACATTTCTTGGCCAAAGATGGAATTCCAGTCGTTCGCTAACCTCCCTACTCTCCAGACATGGCTCCTTGCGATTTTTGGGTGTTTCGAAAACTGAAGACGCCACTAAAAGGTTCCCGTTTTCAGACTAGAGAAGAGATACTGCGGAACGCGACGACGGAGATGAACACCATTCCTAAAAGCAGACTCCCAGATGTGTTTCCGGCAGTGGATGGACCGGTGGGCTAAGTGTGTTCAAGCACAAGGGGCCTACTTTGAAGAGGATTAGGACCCCAACCCCATCAGCTATTTGAAATATTTTTCCTGGCCTAAGGTCGGATACTTTCTAGACAGGCCTCGTATATATACATATTTATATTCATACATTATTATGTTATGTAAGAATAATGTATTCTTTTTATTTACTGTTGTCTAACATGTCTTATTTACTATCTTTATAGTAGGTCATAGGAAAACTAATAATTAATGAAAAGTGTTTGTTTGCCACGGTTGTTTCTTACCGATTTTAATTTTCCAACACGTGGTCATATTGCAATCAAACACGGCTTGTCTTTACAGCCTTCAAGTCTGTCGAGAATTAATTTTATACTTCTACTCATGCATTGCTTAACTTGATAAAATAGAACATGAAATAGTTTGTAAAGGCGACAATACGTCTCGCTAAATGTTTAGTTCGATCTGTGTCTGATTCTGTATTTCCACATCTGTCAAAATTTCACACCTTGATGTTGAATGTAAGAAACTTACCGGTGGACTACTGGACACTGTATTCAAGGGCGCTAACTTTAAAAATCAAAAAGAGAAATACAAATAAGTTATATATATATATATATATATATATATATATATATATATATATATATATATATATATATATATATATATATATATATGTCTTATATAATTAAAACAATGCCCTGTGACATAAAAATCAACTTACTTCAAATATACGATGTATTATTATTATTTGTTTGATTTTTTTTACAGATCTGGAATGATGACATCACGAATATTCCTGTAAATGGATATGATACTATTACTGGCAGTCCAGTCATGGTATGAAAATCACTAATATGATACTATTACTGGCAGTCCAGTCATGGTATGAAAATCACTAATATGATACTATTACTGGCAGTCCAGTCATGGTATGAAAATCACAAAATGATATAAGAATTGTACAAAACCGATATCACAAACTTAATGTTATTTAACTTAGTCATAATCAGACCGAAGTATAACACATGGTAACAAATGTAAAAATAAATTAAAAACAAATGTAAAAGTTAATTAATTAAATAAAAATAATAATTCTGACATTTTTTTATATTTATAGATGGACTAAATACACTATAATGTTACTTCATCACAATTAAAGCCTAGCTTAGTTGCGAAATGACCTGGGAGTTTAGACATAAGTGTCTGTAAGTTCATTAGATAACAAAAGTAGAAGAAAAAAAAAGCAGGCGACAAATAAACGAAGAGAACAATATTGCGAAAAGGAAGGAGTGAAAAAGAGTTCGATATGCCATTGAGAGTATACGTATATGCCATTTTCACTGCTGCTTCAATATTATTAGACTGGGTCACTGTTCAGTTGTGTGGGGATAATGTGTTCTGTATATTAAATCTGATGTTACCATGTCTCATTTCATTTATTAATAGTTTGTTTACGACAAACAATTAATAAATGAAATGTCCCTTTCTCTTACGATTTTTAACCGTTTTTAGAGTCTTATTAGAGATACGAGTATAAGTGGATCTTTTCGTAACTAAAAAGATCTGATTTTAATATGTTTATGGAATTTGCTCACATTTGAACGCATAGTAGTAAGTAAAAGGGGAAAATATGCTATACTGTACTTAGCAATGGGGATTACATGTCAGTTTAGGATAAAGTAGGCTTAAATCGGTCGTATACAATAAAATAAAGTGTCAATTTGATTTAAATATTTCTATATATGTATTGTTCTCTTTCCCCCACTATATGACTTCTGTTATAAATCATACAATCTTCCCCTCTCTCGATATATATATATATATATATATATATATATATATATTAAATATGTAATCACACTCTTTCCCCCTCTCAATATACGCCTTCCGTTATAAATCGTTCAATTCCCCCTCTCTCCATATATGTATTAAATATGTTGTCACTCTTTTCCTCCTCACTATATCCATTCCGTTGTAAATCGCACAATTTCCCCCTCTCGATATATGTGTATTGAATAGTGAGTGTGAATTTCTCTTTTTTTCATTTTCAAATATGTAATATTTTCGTTCAGGTGCTTGAAACGGCCGGAGGGTAGAAATAAATTATTGCACTGGTGATTATTTGATTCCGTGTTACTTTATTTTATTCTTGCTTTGTTTATTACATTGAGCTCTCATTCTTCTGAATTTTATCTCACTCTAACACTTATATATATATCCATAGCGTAAATGCACTGTTACATTCAGAAGTCGAACTCTTTCGACGGCTGCCTTTAATGTTGGATTAATCTCTCGCTGATTTACCAAGTTGTTGACAACAGCAGCGTGAGCAAAGGCGTTAGAAGTTGAGTTTGAAATATAACTCGTTTTTCGAGGTTCGAGTCCAGTGGCCGGTGCGAATAATTCCTCTCTACACTGACGATCCCCGTAAGGATTTAACGTATACGTATTTAGGTAAAAAAATATTTATAATTAATTATATAAGTAGTAGTTTTTGTTTATTTGTTTGTTTGTTCAGGGTTGTAGATATAACCCCCAAACCATACATGTACATTCTCATCAGACAAGTAAAATATTATTGTTGAGTCAGCGTTGATGGTTGGCATCCATGAAAATAAAAAATAACGTTCTACTTGATTTTATTTATTACTTGAAATTGAAAAAATAAGACAAAAAATGTTAATAAGAGATTGAGAGCGTGTATCAGGAATGCAGGCGAATGCAGGGTCTGCCTCGAGAGTGTTAACAATATGCATTTACATTATTTCAATGAATGTCACTTTAAAGACACCCTTTCCCACCTAATCAATGTTGTATACTTCCTTGTACACCACCCTAAAAATGGAATGTCATTAAATGTAAAACAAAAAATTATAATAATAAAGCTAATATAGTATTTTGGGCGCAAGAGAACATTTAATCTCAAACCGTGCTTTTTGTGAGTATATATCATTACACGCATGCAGTTTTAGATTCAAGTCAAATTAGAGTATTGTTTATATGGGTACGTTTGTTGCAGAACAATAGAGTTGGAAAATACTACGTTGTGATTGGCCGCGCAGATAACATGATATGTAAGGGGTAGTTTAAATAATAGCTCAATTAAGTAGACTAAGGCACAAAAAGCTAGCTAACGGGTAGCCTTTTCGGGCTTTCATTGTCACCAGTAACCTAAATTAGAGAATTGGCATTAAAATATTATGAGAATTTATCAAGCAATCAACCGATTGTTTGTAATAAATAAATATTACAAACAAATTTCAGTAAGCATATATATATTATATATCATATTATATAATATATATTATATATAATATATATATATATATATATATATATATTATATGATATATATTATATATAATGTATATTATGTATAAATACTATATTATATATATTATATATATAATGTACATTATATATAAATACTACATGATATATATTATACATGCATACTATAACATATATTATATATATAATATATATTATATACTATATATAATATAATATATATTATATAATATATACTATATATAATATAATATATATCATATATTATATAATATATATTGTATAATATATACTATATATAATATAATATATATTATATATAATATATAACTAATATAATATATATTATATATTATATATAATACATATATATAAAATATATTATATAATATATATTATATATAATATGATCATATACAAAATATATTATATGATATATATTATATATAATATATATTATATATATTATATCATATATATTATATTATATATATATTATGTTATGTATATATATATTATATTATATATATATTAGATATATTATATATATATATATTAGATATATATTATATTATCTATATATATTATATTATATATATACATATTATATATATATCATATATATATATTATATATTATATATATATTAGATATATATTAGATATATGTATATATATTATATATTATATATACTATATATATATTAGATATATATATATATATTAGATATATATTTGATATATGTATATGTTATATATATATTAAATGTATATATATATATTATATATATTATATATAGATATATATTATATATATCATATATATATATTATATATATATTATATTATATATATTATATATATCACATATATATATATTATATTTATATATATTATATATATTATATATATTATATATATCACATATATATATTATATTTATATATATATTACATATATATTATATATATAGATTATATATATATAATATATATATATTATGTATATTATATATATATATTATATATATTATATAGCGAGACATGAATGGTTAGAGGCTGTTGCGATACCGCCAATCATTAGCAATTGTTATCGAAATAAATGTAGAGTACTGGACATCTTAGGAGACCTTTTGGCACCACCGGTTTTAATCAATAAGCAAACAGTGACCATAACTAGTGTGAGGACTCTTACTGAGTACAAATAATAATAATATATTGATGGGCATTACATGTTGAATAGTGGTATGCCAAATGTAAGTGCCTCTACCATAAATGAGTCCGTATACGTAGGTATTACGGCTGCTCTTTTGAAGAATATGATCTCAAGACACGCTTTCATAAAAAATCAAATTCACATATCTTGTTACGCATACTTGAGATCTAAAAGATAATAACATCAAGTACAACCCAAAATGTCATATAATTAAAAAGAGTAGCTACTGTGAACTATGTACAGATGAAGCTTCATATATTATTAAACACATATGCCCTTTACTTAATAAAAAGGAGGTCTGATCCATCTGTACGCATAAAAACTGAAACAAATATAACGTAATAACTATCAATAATATTTTTGTTTCTGTGATGATCAGTACCACTAATGGTAACTGATAATAAAAGATAATGTGCAACATATATATATATATATATATATATATATATATATATATATATATATATATATATATACATATATATATATATATACATACATATATATATATATATATATACATATATATATATATATACATACATATATATATATATATACATACATATATATATATATACATACATATATATATATATACATACATATATATATATATACATACATATATATATATACATACATATATATATATATATATATATAGTAGCTAATTAATTTGTCTGACGTTAGAAATTCTTACATTAATTTAATCTTTACCCATATTTTCACACTTCTACGTACTAGATCTACACCTACAATACAAGTTTTAATCTAAATTAACTGTATAATTAAACACGCATAAGCTTCAACGGTTGTTATACTATTAATCTTACCCACCGAAGTATATCGGCAATATATGTATTGCTTTCCTATATGAAAGGATTAATATATATGAAATACCTCTTAATAATATGAATCTATAAAATTCTTCATTATTATTGTACTAATTAATTTTTATGCTATATTTATGTATCCATATACCATGTTTTATACGAGCCCTTATTTATATATATTTTTTTTATTTATTTATGTAATTTTATTTTATTTCTTGATTTTATTTTTGCTCTCTATTTTAATTTTACTTCTATTTATATCTAGTTATTATCTGGCAAGTTTTATTCGTCTAAAACTACTATTTGCTACACCTTAGATATTGTGCCGGTAATAATAACATACATGAACTTTTAGTTATGTATGATTCGAAATAATTTTGTAACTGTTTCACCTGGAATGTTTTGAGTATCTTACTTAATCAACAGGTACTCCCATCTCAACTAATATGTTTAATTAAGCTATCTTGGATAGATCGATTAATTTGTGTAATGGGTGTCTCTCCTGAATATTAACCATAAGCTCTTGGGAATTCTAATTATCCTTTCTCACAAAACATATATTAATCTATAACATTTACTCATAAATAATATCTAATAAAGTATCGACATGCCATAAACCCATCAATCAACCACCAAATATATAACACTGGACGGGTGCATACTAGTGTTACATCATATCATTGCCGTGTGCCTAAATTGGCCAAATGGGAAGTTGAGTGATATGAAGGGTCATACAACTTGTAGCTTGCAATGTTTCTGGATATAATTCATGGTTAAGGAATGTTCGAATGTGACAAGATTCAGATGTACATGAGTGTAGATTTTAATATAAGAAAAATTCGCTCATGGGAGAAAGAGTGGAGCAATGATAGATAATGTAACTGTTACAAGAGTTAACCAGGAGATGAAGAAGAGGCTCTCGTAAATTATAAAGCACACATTCTCTGTCTGTCTGTCTGTCCGTCTGTCTGTCTGTCTGTCTGTCTCTCTCTCTCTCTCTCTCTCTCTCACACACACAGAATCATTCTAAGCTGTTATATTAAAACAAAATACAATTTTATATATAATGTAAAGTCCAATTTGCTCCTATTCCATTGACCAGAACAGCTTTCTTAACAATAGGTAGTTAAAGCAATATGTTTGGTCAGACTTATATGCCAAATATAGGCAAGCAATTTAAAACGGTATCATTTCTCCATATACGTTTCGTTGGCTATTAATCCCCTTCATATTTGACTTACACCCGACTCTATAGAAAGAAAGAAGAGAGATAGGGGGGGGGAGAGAAAAGAATAACAGGTTTGGTTTATATATTTGTTAAGATTCCGTACTTCCCGCCGTTGGTCAATCGGTTAGCGCACCAAACTTAGAGACAAAGGGTGTCAGTTCGAAACTCAGCTTTAACAAATAAATATTCTGACACTGATTTTGTCACGAAACGAACTTATACTTTTCAAATCACAATATTAAGCAAATTGTTTACTTTTACTTATATTTTTACGTAGCTTAGGTAGCTTACGGAAATTAGGATCCCAGGCGACGCTGGGTAGCACTGCTAGCATTAAATATACTAACATCTATATATTTTTGTACAACCGTTTTAGCGTGTCTTAATCAGTAGTGACGACACAAATCTCCGCCAGAAGAAAAGTATCAGTAGAAGAACGAGAACAATAATCTCCAAAAAAAACTGCAACACTATTTACTTTCTTCATTTGTTTACATTTTGGTGAACAATGTAATAAATAGTCGATCCTAACTCGAATCCCCCTCCCCCCCAAACCTTAATAGAATAATTTAAAGACTAACTCTAGGGGGAGATCGTTGTTCCTTAAAAATAAGGCTAAGCTATTCAGTCATTTTACTACTAAAAAAATAAATGTTGTGGTTGTTTCTGCCCTGTTATTGCATATTCTTTTGGCATCACCCATTCATCCTGTTTTGAAACAAGCAACATGTTTGTACTTGAATTGTATTGATATGACCACAGACATACAACAAAACAGTTTCTTTAAAATGCGTAGCTCAATAAATGTCCTATTTCTTCTTTTTATTGACACGTTCTATGTTTTGGTATTACACATCTCTTTCGTAGTACACATTCCTTTCGTACTACACATTCTTTTTTGTCGTACACATTCTATTCGCATTACACACTCATTACATAGTACACATTATTGTCGTATTACACATTCTTTTTGTAGTACACATACGTTAGGTATTACACATTAATCGCGTTTTTAATCTTAGCTTCATCTTTGTACATGAATTGTATCGATATGACTATTGACATAACTAGAACAGAACTCTTTCTTTAAAATGTGTTGCTTAAAAAAAACGTCCTATTTTTTCTGTAGTGACATATTCATTTTTTTGTATTGCACATTCTTTTAATATTAAACATTTTGGGTATTACACATTACATTTTTAAAACTAAGCTACATAACAAAACACGTACTTAAGACAAACCTCTCTTAAAATACGTTGGTGGGAAACATCCTAGTTTTTTTTGTTTAGTGGTGCATTATTTTGATTGTTAAACACATTCTCTCAATATTACACATTATTTTGGTAATATACATCGCGTTTTGAAAACCAATATATAAATCTTATCGACATGACTATGCACGTACCTAGAACGAAACTGTCTCTTCAAAGGCGTTGCTTAGCAACATTTTATTTCATTTATTGTAGTTTATTTTTTGTTTTGCCAGTAAATTTATCCTCTCCGCCATATTTAATTTGAATTAATACCTAAGAAGTAATGAGAAGCCGTTCAATATGGCGGGGTTTCGTATAATGTATATAATTAGCGAAGGGGCCATTTATTCAGAAAAAAAAACGCGGAAGCAAATAAAGCAGGGTTGATAAGAACGTGCATACCATTTTAAATAAACACAGACGACAGCCAATTACGATTTGCTTCATTTCAAACAAACGACGGTCTATCGGCATGTCTTTTATTTTTATTTAAAATAATTGCAGTGCAATTTGTTGATGTTTTATCTTTTTACCAGCAGGAGAACTTTACGTTGAGAAACCCTGTGCCTATTTCCATCCAGCTCATCTCCCCATTTTAAAATTATCTTTTGTATTGCTACATTATAAGATATTCAACCTTAGCAAGGGGGTCCAAGGATGTATTCAATATTAATAGGTTGATATTTCAGTGGATGCCTAGTTTTACCGTCTATAGGGACACTCGGCGTTTCTCAGGAACGAATAGTGGACCCTGTGTTCTGCTCCATAGTCCTGGACGTCCTATTAACATTTCCATTTTTTCTAGAATTATTAAATTACATATAGAATAAAATAAATAAAATAATAATTTCGTACTCTCTTTGATCAAACTCAAATATAGCTGTGCATGTATCCTGGATAATGTAGTTTCAGAATATGGCAGAATATGTTTCAGCTTATGGCAGTCTATTTTCAAAGCTCTCGGTGGAATTCGTGAACAAACATACATGCACTGATTATATATATATATATATATATATATATATATATATATATATATATATATATATATATATATATATATATATATATATATATATACACTTCAGTCTTTGTATATCCTTTGTTAGGATTTGAAACCGGCTGGACCGATGTTGATCTGATCTTCTGTAATACATATATAAGTAATTATTACGCTCTTATATTTATTTTTTTGATTTTTCTTAACAATCGAACACTCTGCTGGGGTTCTCTCCCACTAACCTTACGCATTTTATATATTTAAGAAAACATTGTTAAATAATTTATTTTTTCAATTTTCCGAATAGTCCATTTAGTATTTCGGTCAAATTAGTGTATCTAAGTTCCGTGGATTTCTTGTTCCATTTTTCTTTCACTTTTTGCGAGTAATTAATTGAAAAAATGAAAAAGGTCTTATGAAGCAAACACAGTCCATGTTATTTAATAATGTTTGCCTAAATGAAAATATGTTGCCTGAATACACACAAATATATATATATATATATAAATCAGTAGTTGAACACTCTTGACGACGGCTGCCTTTAATAGGTTTAATCATTCGCTGATTCATCAGGTTGTTTATAGTGGTCATGTGGATTGAAGCGTCGGAATTTGAGTTTAAAAAACATGACTTGTGTTCCAGGATGTTGAATCCTTCGACCGGTATGAATAATCATCTCTACACTGACGATTCCCGAAATAGAGGAAACGTATACGTATGTACATAAAAACAAATATTTATACTTATTTGTCGTCCCCAAATCTAGGCTGAGCACTGTTGTAAGTAGTATCAACACAAACGTCATCATAGGTTTACTGCATATTCCTTCAGCAGCTGAACACTCTTGAAGACGGCTGCCTTTAAAAAGTTTAATCACTCGCAGGTTGTTTATAATAAACCTTTGGGCTATAGCGTCGGAACTTAAGTTAACAAAATAGCATGACTCGTGTTATGGAGTTTCGAATGAATAATCATCTCTACACTGACGATTCCGAAACAATGAAACGTATACGTATGTAAATGAAAATAAATATTGTATATTATATATATATATGTATATAACATATATATATATATATATATATATATATATATATATATATATATATATATATATATATATATATATATATATATATACGTATAGACCCATGCGACCGCATGCAACCGCCACTCCTACACTGATGAGGTAAGCGAGCCCGAAACGACGTCGTCTGTAGGTGAAAAACACTTCCCTATTGAAAAAAATATATATTTATAGTTAAAAGCCCCTTTTAAATATCTAATAGTCTTTAAAGTAGAGCCCTGTTTCAAATTGAAAAGTTTGTTGTCATCTGCGATAAGCTAGTTCTTTTCGAGCGTTGAACACTGTAGACAGCAATGACCCTTCCCCCGCCTCCCGGGTAAGTGTATCTTAATTTCAGTTACTGTATGTGTCGATTTCTTGTGGCTGCGTGGTCCTGAGGGTTTGTCTCGTGAGTCTAGCCTAAATCCAAGAACTGCGTTTGGGCCAATGCGACCGCCTGCAATCATCTCTCCTACACTGATGATAGTAAAAGAGTCCGAAACGACGTCGTCTGCAGGTGAAAAACACTTTGATATATAAAATTTTTATAGAATATATATATATATATATATATATATATATATATATATATATATATGCATTAATTTTTTGAAGTGAGGCTACCAAAATTTTAAAATAACTTTTTTTTAAAGATTGTTTATTATTTTATAATTTTATAACGCATTTCAAGCATCTTGGCTCTCTTCAGATATTCTATTCATACACACACAATATATATATATATATATATATATATATATATATATACATATATATATATATATATATATATATACATACATATATATATATATATATATATACATATATATATATATATATACATATATATATATATATATATATATATATATATATATATATATATATATAAAGAGAGAGAGAATATTACTGTACGGATGAATCAAGTGTTGTGTAATCTGGTGAACTGACATTGCTTGAGTCCTGTGAGACAGAGTAGTCAGGAAAACCAGGGGGAAATGCCGGGGTAAGGCGTTTTAATTCTCCTAGACTAGTTGCGTAACCAAGATTTAAAATTCTAGTCCATCTACTATTTAATTCATAAATAGATTCATACCTTTCCCAAGTGTATTAATGAAAGTGATGCTTTAGCCCTGACAGAATTCGAACCTGTAAGCGTTACACCATACCCTTTCATATAATTCATCAACTTTGTAGCAAGTTTAGTCGAAAATAATTATATCTCTAAATTCATATCAGCGAGGATGTTTCTGGCTCGCTTCAATAATCACGTATGCATTTTCATGAGCAAAAAAAAAGAGTCAATCCATATTTGCAAATTTAAATTCTTATGAGCAAAGAAGATGGGGCTTAATCTTGATAACTGATAATAAAAAATGTTTAAATACTTTTTTCTAATTTAATAGAAACAAAAAAAATAGTCCGTTTTTCTTAATATATATATATATAGAGAGAGAGAGAGAATTAGTTAATTTTTTTAAGTAAAACTTATCTCTCGTATGTTTATTTTTATTTTTTTTTATTTTGTAAAACTTTACTCGCATATTTGCCATTTAAGTAAAATTTAACCTGCGTACTTGTTTCATTTGGGGGTAGCCGGGTATGTTTTATCTTGATTAGTTGTTTGGGCCTACTGTAAGATTTTCCTCGTTTGGAAATCAATTGTTATTGATAAACATACATTACTTACCTCTCACCCGGACAACACCTGGAAGGTCTGATATTTCTACATGAAAAGGTTATGTAATAATTAAATTACAAGTAAAGAAATTAATAGGGCGACATCATTTCAGTTTCTCAAATGTTAAGACAAACTAAATTTGAACATATTTTAGACGTCTTAATCCTGGATTTTATAGTTGCATCCAGAATATGTGAAATATGTTTATTTAATTAAGAATTAGCAAAGAAATTGAATTGCAAAGAATTTATCCTAATCTTGGCTGGTGCACCAACCACTAGCCTCTCCCTCTTGGACAATGTGCAAAAAGAAATTTCTAATCTGATACGTCCCGCACTGTCTGCAAAGCTCCAGCCCCTGTCGCATCGCCCCAGGGTAGTAACCCTGTGATTGTTTTCCATGTACTTCCATGAATGTATTGCACTTGTATCCTCTCAACGGAAATACCCCCGATCCACCCAACGAGCAGGAACATCTCGCCTTTTAATGGTAGAGGTTCTAGATGGCGGAAGATGTTCTACTCTGATAGTTACTTTCATCGGACTGCTTGACTTTGGAATATGCTTCATGTTCCCTCTTTTCTCGACCGTACCGACATGCAACAATGTGACTGTTAAACGAACAAACATCTTTCTACACAACCTTCCACACAGGTTATAAATCTGGCCACCATCACTGTAGCCCCTGACACTTCAGTAACAATATGACTTATTTGGGACGAAGAAAATTTGCTATTACTCAAGGAATGGTGATGATTCATATTCTTTCCGCTAAGCTTCCCGATGTTATCTTATAGAAAATCCGTTGATCCATCACGTGTATTATTTTAAGATAATCCATAAGAAAATACCGGGTCGCATTGCAAATATAATATAAATATAATTAGGTGGATTTATGTCTGTGTGTGACTTACATTGTTTAATATAGATTCATAAACTACTGTAGTTTAAATATCAATGAGCTATGGCTCTAGAAGGGGAACCGGATATGTAAAGTTCATCTAGGTCAATCCTGAAAAGGTGAACATTTAAGGTCAAAGAAACTTGTACAGCGGCGTAAAAATAGGGGACAAAAACGTTTTTTTGTTGTGATAATAATGTGGCGTATACATTTGGATCGAATTCGATAAATGTGTGAATGCGATATTTAAAAAACGTGTCCGAGCACAAACTCTCTCTCTCTCTTTATATATATATATATATATATATATATATATATATATATATATATATAATATATGTATGTGTGTGTGGGTGTTATGTATATGCTGCGGTTTTATGCTATTGTTTTTCTTTTGTAATATCAAGCAACAAATCATCTATTTAGTGGGCGGAGCTTGAAATATAAATATTTAATTATATATAAATATATATACATATATATATATATATATATATATATATATATATATATATATATATATATATATATATATATATATATATATATGTGATTATTTTTATTTATTTTTATTTATTTTTATTTATATTTATTTTTATTCATTTATTATTATTTACACAGACATGTACAAAATCTGCGATACTGGCATGTCGATGTTATCGATCAACAGTTATTATAAACTGAGATCTCATCAGGCAGAGTTAGAATCCGATCTTAACCTTAGATCATATTTGGAAAGAACCTATATATATATATATATATATATATATATATATATATATATATATATATAAAGAGAGAGAGAGAGAGGGGGGGAGTTAGTGAAAAACAGAAAGACAGAGATAAATAAAGTGAGAAGGGGAAAAATACAGTGAGAGAGACAGAATATTGTAGGTCCAACGGGATGAAAGTGTATATTTATAAGGATGACAAATTTAGACAAGCAACTATTGCAAAATATTACATGATAAAAACATCACTTCACTGTTTAAATATATATGAATACACACACATTAATTCTGTTTGTTATTGTTTTGACGATAGAGACATGGTTACCTTATCAACGGTGAAGCATTCACCTGAATGCTACGAGCGAGGCACATCCATAACATTGTCGTACCCTATATGTGGGGACGTCTAAATATTATTTTATTCATAAAATGATTATAAAAAGAATTTATATAATTGTAATCAATAAACGGAAAATGATAACCGCACAAGTTGGTTGAAAAATAATAAAAAATAAAAACTGAAAGTGAATAAACAAATAAACGTGTAACTTACAATTTTGTGCTTAACGATTTTAGAAACAAAGTAAATACCAATTTCTTTTTGGTTTTTGTTAGGATATTTTGCATGTAATTCGCAGGAACTATTCCCTTCAGAGTAGACTGTTACAATTCTGAAAGTTATAAATTGCCCTACAAATTCTAATATGAAGCCGGTGTCATGCCTTTAAGAAACAATCGTCAGATGTTTCTTCTGTTTGTGTTTAATTGCGTATTTGAATTATGTTTACTTTTTTACGTTAAAATAAACTTAATAACTATTAAACCAGCAATAGAATGTTAAAAATTCAGATTATTTGTTACTGTGGCGGTTGACATTCGATTATTTTCCCCTGTCAACACTCGTTTACTTGCCCCTGTCCATACTCGATTACTTGCCCCTGTCCACACTCGATTACTTTCCTCTGTCCACACTCGATTACTTGCCCCTGTCCACACTCGATTACTTGCCCCTGTCCACACTCGATTACTTGCCTCTGTCCACACTCGATTACTTGCCCCTGTCCGCACTCGATTACTTGCTCCTGTCCGCACTCGATTACTTGCCTCTGTCCACACTCAATTACTTGCCCCTGACAACACTCGTTTA
>OY744517.1:163014411-163029411 GCA_963556195.1 Sepiola atlantica
TATCGTTTACAAACTATTTACAGGGTGCCCTCCAAAAAAAATGCCTACCACGAAATCGTTAATAAAATTCACAATCCTTTCTGCAATCCAACCAAATTTAGTACCCATGCACTTCAGTCTCTGCCTCACTTGTCCACCTAGTTACACTCATGAATGTTCAGGTTGTAGTGTTATCATCATCCAATGATATGCTCCAAATGTGCACCTCTGCCTTGCAAGCGCAACTAGATACGACTGATGTTTGCTGTGATGGCCCATCTTCGATTTGAGAATACGAGTCGTAGTCTTGGGATTGTTTTGATAGACATATAGGTCCGGTGAGTGTGAAGTTATTCAGGACCACACCTTCTAGTTATGAGACGATAACTAAAGTGACCCAGCATATCATTGAACGGTAAAAAACTCAGACTGTAAAACATCCATGACTGATCATCTTGGTGGAAATGCCAGGTAAATATGGTTGGATCTCAGAAAAGACTGATTCTTTTTTAACGATCCATAGGTGGCATTTTTTTGTGTGGGGGTCAGTCTATATTTACATAATATACGCCTGATAAACCAAGTAACCTACTAACTATATGTACGGTTTTCGCATAAAATGACACAACGAGAGTTGACATACCGTAAATCCACACAAGCAACCAACATTTTTTATAATAGAAGCGTTGTGTATGTCTGTAACGGAAACTGTGCTGTTTTTCTTAAATATATTGTATCATATTCGCAACAATTCGTGCGCATAACTATTGCCCTGTCGGTGGGGTCCCGAATTCGCCGATTTTAGCCCTATGCAGAGAGGTAAAAAAAAAAACGAAAACGGGGCCACTTGTAGACCGTGGGTGGCGACCCGATATGCCTTAGGACGAAATCCTGGTGGCTGAGCCATTCTTCCACTTCTGCATTTATTCGCCTAGACGAGAGATCCGAGAGGTCCGATACAGTCAATCGACTGGTCATGTCATGTCTTGGTATCTATAAGTTCGTCCTCGACGGTATTATTCAATCTGTTTTCCAAGATTAATGTTTCCACTCGCATTGTAAAAATTACTTCTACGATTAACGTATTCTCAGAGAAATGTATTCTAGGAATAGTTACCCTACTTATAGAATTATATTTGACAACTTTATTCAGCATTAAATAACCAATAGATGCTTGATATTCGGTGAAATAAACCAAACCAAACTTAGGCATAACTACTCCCTCACTATTAAAAAATGCTACTAATTTAAAACTGTGGACAAATTAAAGGCAGTAATGTTTATTTTCAACACATTTTCATGATATGAATTTCTTTTAATGCAGTGATTTCAAACTCAATGACGTTCAATTATATGCTCTAAATGTGAATTTCTGCATTATAAGCACACATGGCTTCAACTGATTTGGGCTGTGATGGTCATCTTCAGTTCAGTAAACGTCTGGGATAGTTTTGATAGACATTATTCTTGGGATACCCGACACCGAGATCTCATCAGGTGAAAAAGAAAATCTGGTCCTTCCCTCATATCATATTTGGAAAGAATGAAGTGGACAAAGAAAAGAAATAAAAAAAGAAAAACAATCGTTTCTTTTTTCTTCTTTTTCCACTTCATTCTTTCCAAATATGATTTGAGGGAAGGACCAAATTTTCTTTTTCACCTGATGAGATCTCAGTTTCTAACAACTGTTGATCGATAACATCTCCATGCCAGTGTCGCAGATTATGTACATGTCTGTATAAAAATAATTATATATATATATATATATATATATATATATATATATATATATATATTTAGCTAATTCTTACGAGCCTATTCGGGCTGACGTTGATTTTCTACTGATCAGATTTAGCAGAGTTAATTGACTATAGTCATAATCTCATTAGTTTTACAATTCACTTCATTTGTGCACCTCTTATGGGTGTCTCTTCATTCTTTGTGAATTGTGTAAGTGTTTTTTATTTCATGTATTATTTTACTTGTGGATGCGAGTGTATAAAGGTGTCTGTGTACGTATGCCTTTGTTAATGTATGCTTATAAATGCGACTTTTGCGTTAATCTATATGTCACACTGCGCACATCCGTATCTGTATGGCATACACATACGTGCTTAAGTGATCTCCAACCCAATAACGCAAAAGGACCATTAAGCGACCTTCCCGGGGATGGTAATAACATCAAGTCCGTTTGAATGATATAACGTTTCATTGTCTTAGCTACAAATACTCGCCAATATCGTTTGACTTCCGCACTTATGTTATATAGTGTCTTTCTCACCTCTCTCCTTCTCTCTCTCTCTCCCTCTCTCTCTCTCTCTGTTTACTAATAATAAAACAAGTTTGGAATAGTTAATTATAGATAATATTGAATATAACTAAAATAATTAATAATAGATGGGGAGAAAATCATTAAAAAATAGAGAGGGGGAAAGACGGAAAGAGAGAGAAACATAGAAGGGAAGATATAACGAACACAACGAGTTAATTTGGATGTTGTGTTTTTGTATGTTTAAATGTAATTGGCTTTTAAAACTGACGTTTTCCTGGATCGATGCACATTAATGACATAATCAAAATTATGCAAACATGTTTAAAAAAATTCAACACCAACAGAATTCTTTTCGCGTACATATGTTTGAGAAATAAATAAAAATATTCCTCAGTACAAATAACAGAATAAAAGTCGCCATCATTTCGTTACAGATCGGTAATGGAATTATTACATAACTACAAATACAAAAGAAAATTCATCAATATTCAGAAACAATACTTTCTTATCATCTAATATTTAAAGGTGAAACATCTGTGTGTATGTGTGTGTGTGTTTGTATGTTTGGAAGCAGCTCCCGAGATACTCGACATACCTTCATAAAGTTGACATTTTTAGAATCCTCCAGCACCCGAATCCATAATATCCAAATATTAGCAAAAAACGTCCGACAAGCGACTATATTATCCATAGTTCGAGGGATTTTGGTTTCATGCCTTACATAACGGTAATACGTCGTAAGTAAACGCAACAGCATAAACGGGATTCAAATAGCTTCTTTTCATCGGGCTGCTAGCCATTTGAATTCCCTCCTTACCCCTTTTTCTCCGACTGACCAACACGCAAGCATTTAAATGTAATGTAAACAAAAATATTGCTACACAACCTTCAACTTCGAATTTCCCCTATAAATGTGTCCCCTAACCACAGTATCCCCTTACGTCTCGGTGGCAATATGCATTGCTTCTGAAAAAAAAGTAAAAAAAAGGAAAGAAAGATTTATAAACGTTTTATGAATCTATTTTGATGAACCCTGATCATATTGAATATGTCTCAATAGCGAATCTCTCGCTTAATGTTCAAGGCTCGAAAGATCTTTCCAACTGTACAAGAAAAACCAGGCTCCTTTCATCCATACAAGTTCATATTTTACAAATTGTCTCATTATCGAAGAATAATGAGACAACGCGATTCCGGCCAATACAGTCGCCCTTCTTTGCGCTCGATTTCATGAAACTTTCGGATTCTGCGGCAAAATAATCTAAGAATTTCGTTCAGATTCCGAATTGTTCAACCTGTGGATCGTTCGAGTCTTGATATATTACTATCTATATAAGACTAGCAGGGTTAGTCGGCGTTGCTCGGGTACATGTACAACAAAATAGAAGAGTAAAAATGTGTGTAATAACTTTTCTTTTAAAACTTCTCCCTCTCTCTCTCTAGTTTACTTTATAATCTCTCCCTCTCTCCATATCCACTTCTCCTGTTCCCTCTATCAACCACTACCCTTCCAATATCCCCCTCTCTCTATCACTCCTATCTCGCTTTCTCTGGCAACTAAAAAAACATCGTTGACGAAATACTACATAATAGCATGAAGAATAGCTCAAAATGTCGAGCCCTCACCAGACTAATTCTGTTCTTGTTGACACATAAAAGTATGAATATTGATCAAAAAATGTGCATATATTTTGTCCTGGACAATGGTGAATAAGAATATATCAGCTTAGCAGATGTGTCTTGTGTTGTATTTTACTTTTAGCTGGACACACACACAGATTACCTACTGGGGAGTTTGAATTACCTACTGGGGAGTTTGAATTACCGACTAGACACTATCCTCGAGTGTCTTCGGTCTCTCTGTACAAGGGTTTGTCAGGACAACCTGACACGAGGATACTTACCCCTACAAGTAAACCCTGACCAAATATTCAAAATTACATAGTATCCGCAGCACAAAAAAGATCCCCTCAGCACGGCTATACACTTGCTTATACGAGGAATAGTGCATCTTCTCCTAGTGATGTTACCTCAAGTAACACCATGTAGCTGGATACTCCACCAGACAAGATGAATTCTTGTCCTGGAATCCGGTAAGACCAACAGACCACAAGAAAGATATACTATGACATACTTGACTGGTCAGTTGTGGAGAGAATAAATTTATTATTTTTAACTTTTTTACTAACTCAATGTTTGAGAATTTTAATAGAATATTCGGGTATTTATGTATCTCATATAGAAATCAATGTTAGCCCCAGGAAGGGGCCCCTTGATTTCTGAGAACTTCGACTGAAGTAAAATTAAACATTCATAGAGAACGCTCATTTATATAATATATTAAAATGCTAATAATCTGTTTTGATTGGTTGTTTGCACACTGACTCTCTTAGATATGAAAGAGAGCGAATTAGACGAGAAGCGGTAATGAAAGGCAATATATGAAAGAGATGTATAAAACACAAAAGTCTTATAATTTGAAGACTGTGAGTTCAATCCCTGTACGAGGCAGTACATTTTTCTCTTCAATCACACACAAAGATAAATATTACTAAAAATTATCCGAGAAGAAACTGGTGATAACACAGAAAACATAGGATCAAAGTTTAGTATATGTTCTCATACTATACTTCATCTTTTTTGTCATCGGTCAGTGAAGGAGAAATCTTTCTAGACTAAGACAATTAAATGCTTTGTTCCATTCCCGCGTGCCTATTTTGAGGACGCTGGATTTTTCCCTATATTAAAAACCGGTCTTGTGTTTAACTCTGTCCACGTGGGGAGGCAAGTAATTAGGGGCTCTATTTAGAGAATCTTCTATATGTATCGGATTATTCTTACCAAATTTCTTCGTAATAGACTTAATCCTTAAATACTTTTTTTTTCAAATATTACACATTCAAACAAAATTACTATTTAATATAATATTCAACGAAAATGTGTCAAACTGCAACTAGTTTCACATCTGCAACGAGCCTGTTGGCAAATGTGAGTAGGTATTAGTATGATGTTGCATCAGCATACCCGCTAAATAAATAATCAGTATCTTCGATGTCATTGGTGAGTAGCATCGATGTGTCTTCTGCCTTATTAAAAAGCCTAAACTTTAAAATCTCATCATTATAATGCTAACTAAAAATTATTGTATGATTCTCTAGTGTATTATGATTATTTAGATGCATATATTGTAGTGTTTTGTTATACATGTAAAGCTTTATGTCATTTGTTGTAGGTTAGAAACATCATTTATTTTAGTGCAATATTTTTTTTTCCAAAAATAATTCATACTACTTTATATTAACCCTATGAAACGTTTTCACTTAATAAAAGTTTCTCAAACCAATACAAAAAAAAGGATTTACGGTTTAAAGTAGTAATCATACTGCTACATGAGTGAAACATTTTTTAGATTATATGTTAGGATAAAACAAAAAAAACGTGCGCAATTAATTTATTTATTCCACAATAAAAATCGCGATCATTTTTTGTTGATTAAAATCTGGGGCAAAATTGAACCTTTTATTTGTTTTTAATTGAATCTAATTACTATTCATTGGGTTCTTATTTCTCGTCTTTGATTCTTCTTACGGATCAACGGACACATTTATCGAAGGGAATACGTTTGATCTAAACTTCACCCGTTTCCATCTTGACGGAAAATATTTTTCTGGCAATGGCGGTTTCCTTATCATGATCATAGCTGATGTTATTAAAATAAATAAATAAATGTTTATAATTAATAAAAGTGTGTAAAATTTAAAAGATAAAAACTATACAGTGGAACCTCAGTTTTCGACCATAATTTGTTCTGAAAATCATATTTTCTCACTAAACATAATGAAAAAGAGATTAAATCATTAATTCTTATACGTAGATTAATTTTAGGTATTTGATGGGTTAACATACAAAATGATTAAGTATCAGTTATATTATTGTCTTCAATACCGTAATGTATTATATAAAACCTAATTTCGTAAAAAATATATTCTCTATATTTTGACCATTTTACTACATATTTTGTATTTTTCTAAAACTTTTAACAGGTATTTAAAAATATAGTTCTTAGTAAAAATGGATAAAAAAAATCAAATTTAAAAACACAGAAAATGGTAACCCTTCACAGATCTGTAAACCTTTCATCAGATAGTATGCTTCGGTTGCTGTCGATGTGGTCCGGGAATGGAACTTTTGTTAGAAAACCTAGACATTTCTGGCTTGAATTTTTTATTTGAAATCCGAATGGTTCCCAGTTCCAACACGTTCATGAAATGTATGTTGATAATTAATTCATTAAATGTAGCATATAATTCTATATTTTAAAATAGATAAAGTAAATCTTGGAAAACCAAAAAAGATATGAAAACAAAATTAACTACAAAGTACAAGTGAAATACTCGTCATACGGACTGTACAGGATCAAGTTATTAATGTAGAAAATGAATACTGTTGCCACATCTAGGCGTTGAGAGGCATTATCTTTCAGATGGAATGGATTTTCTTAACTAGCAGGGCTACCCGGCGTTACCGGGGGCAAAAGTATAACATTTTCTATTAAAACCTATATCTCTTTACCTCTCTCTATCTGTCTCTCCCCTTCCCTTACCTCTCTCCAACCCCTACCTTTTCATCTGCCCAGCTAATTCCTTTCTAGCTGGAGATGCACACAGACATCTCTCTTTTAAATAATAGATTTCTCGAAAAATGAGTCGGCATTTTCTTTCCAAATGAGTACATAATAACATTGAAAATGGCTGATAAACCGACCCCCTGACAAAACAATAAAAATAAATAATTTCTTTTAAATTGTAGATAGTATTCATCCGGGGCAATGCCGATCAAGAATATACCAACTTTCTGGGTGATTGTTTTGTAGTTTTGACTTTTAGCTCGGCATACGTACAGACAACTGCTATTTATATAATAGGTAAAAACGAATCACTGCTCATCAAGGCCCGAACGCCATTCAAGGACAATGATTAATAGTTTATGTCAGGTGGATGGTGAGGATAACACCTTGAGTGTTACAGACGCTGGTTGGATCTGGGCAGACTTTTATTAATAAAGAGGACGGTTCAATAAGAATTTGTTTACATTGCACTTGAAAAGGATCATGCTATAGTCAGTTGGGAAGCAGCACCGTGGAATTTTTTTCGACACAAAGAACCATTTAAACCACGCTTATTCATGCAAACCTTTAGTTGCACTTAATTCCGTTTTTTTATGATCACCTTCTCAGCAACTCCCAATATGGATGCGCACACAATACATCCTTTTCAACATGCATTTTGTTTCGATATTATATAACGCCAAACGAAATAATATGCCCTTCAACAAAAAATAGCAAATCAAACAATTGGCGTAATGCCAGGGTCATCTAATCCGCCCTATCCAATGCGTTTGTCAAGCTGTGAGTGAGAGGAGGAAAACTCAAGGCCGGGCAAAATCATCGAACAGATCAGATTGTCATGGTCGAAAGCACACTCCCCGAGAGACCAACGTTTAAACGACTCGACTTGAAGTTCTCAGTCAATATGAAGTGGAATAGGTACATAGAAGATACTATCAGAAAGAAGTGGCTAGTAAACCTATCGAACCTGCCACTGTCTTATATCTTTCTAAAGCAACTATTCGCTCATGCATGGAGTCATGTTGCCATAGCTGGGTTGATGCAGAAACCACTAGCCCCTATCTCTCTCTATATCTCTTAGAAAGAGAGCAAAAATGAATCTCTAACCAGCTCGAGCCCCTGTTGCATCGCCGAAGAGTTATCTCCCCGTGCTTGTTTTACAAATACTTCAACGGAATGTACTCCGATTACCTTACTGCACTTGTACGCCCTAAACGAAAATACCTACCCGACTAGTTGCTAAATCCCACCCTTTCTATATAGAGGTCCCTAGATGACGGAAGATTGTCTACTCTAATAGATTATTTCCTCGGACCGTGTGCCTTTGGAAGTCCTTTCCCGCTCCTTGTTTCTCCAACCGTACCAACATGCAGAAATGTAAAAGTAATGTGAACAAACATCTTGCTGCCCATCTCCCCACCCAGGCCGTATCCCTATAAATATAACCCTTACTATAGTAGTCCCTTAGACTCCAGTGGTAATATACCTTGTTTAGGGTGAATTAAAGTATTTAAAATAAAACATATTTACTACCAAAAATAAGTTTGCGAGTTTGGACCCGATTGAAATGCATATATTCCAATGACAATATGGATGTGTGAAGGTTTATTATAACTGTACAATTTGATCTGTTAGAGAGGAGTAAAGTGCAGTATCTGTTCTGATACTACACTTCAGCTTTTCTGTCCTCTTTCAATCAAGGAAAATCCTTCTAGACTGCAATTATTTTTTATTTTTGTCACAAGCAAGAGTTGCCATTTTGGGGAACTGAATGTTCCCCACAGTAAAAAAAATGACCTTGTGTCTAACTCTGCCCTTATCGGGAGTCAAGTAAATAGGAGCAGGTAAAAAATCATACTTAATTTTCTAATAAATAGTTTCGTTTTTCAACGAGTCAAGACTTCATTTTAGCAAGTAAACAAGTTAGTAGCAGTTGTATTACTTGGATTATTTTGACTACTGTTCTCATCTTTGATGTTATCACCACAACGTTTCGGCCGATGTGACCTCCGAACTTTTTCAGATGTATCTTGTCGAGCTCGGGAATCTTTCTGTCGAACTCGTGGCGTAACGTATAAAGTTCTAAAGTAATAATCAGTTCTAAGTAACAATTCTTCAATCCTTAGTGCGGGCGATACTAAGAATGCAATTAGTAATTACTTAAGACTTCGACTAGGTCATGGCTGACGGAATGAGAACAAACTACCCCCGTGAATTAGATAAAGGGTTCCGTTCTAAACTCCGTTCGACAAGATACACATGATTATTAGTAGTAGGATGAGAATGAGTAGGAGAGGGATTTTCTTTTGGATCAATAGCCAGGTTTGATTCAGTTTGTCTATTTTACGGCATATCAACCTTTTTGAGGATATTTAATGCGGAAACACAATGCATATTGTAAACGTTTCAATATATATCCTATTAATTTAACACAGGTTGTTATTCCCTCACCCTAATTCGGTGATAATTGCGAGTTCATGCCTTTTATAACAGTATTAGTGTGTATTTAGATCGAAACTTGGAATCGGAATTAGATTTAAACTTGGAATACCCGATTCTATAGGCTTGGAAGATATAAATTAAGTGAGACCCCCTCCTAAAAAATGCGAGCGTCTTTTTATTATGATATACAAGGATAAAGTGTAGTATCTGTTCCGATGGATACTGCACCCCATAGAAAGGTATTGTCTTGGCCTTCGGGGCTTGATTTACGCCGGTCTATGGGTCTGTCCTGTGCAGTTCTAGGAGGTCCACCCTCCCAGGCTTTGCCTTCTCACCCTTTGAGAAGGGGTTAGTTTATTGCTAATCGCCTGAGGCGTCCTTACCGGGGACTGCCGACGGGGCTGGTTAGGCATTTTTTGTAGGCCAGAGTGCTCAATTTCTCGGGTGCTGGCTTTTAAAATCCCACTTTCCGACCTTGTGTCACATCTTACCGGTGTGGGAGGTAGATAAATATTATCTATTATTCTACTAAAACTGAGTTAATCAACGTTTGTTTCCAGAGGACTTTGGCATATATATTTATATATATATCACAAAATACATGATAAAATATTCCCAAGTCTGGATGTTGAGTTATGTTTGAAGAAACTTTCATTTTATATTAGCTGTAAGTGCCAAATTAACTCATCTCTTACGAAGTTTCTGTTTATCATTCTCACTCTCTCTTATTGTATTTTTTGTCCCCCCCCCCGTTCTTATTTTATACGATATCTATCACTCTCACTTCTGTCACTATCCTCCCTCTATCTCTCTCTATTTCTCTCTCTGTTTATTAACAGTGAAGGTAATAAAAAAAAGAACATTCCTTTATAAATCAAATGGAATATATCCCCACGAGTAGTAATATTAAAAAAATCTAACAAAAAACGTATACCACAATTAGGTGTCTCGTAAAATCTTACACGATTTTCTTGAAATGTCTCATCGAGTTGTGTAGAAGTCACGAATCTGTTATAAAAATCGCCAACACAATTTTATGTTTAAACTCTTTTATTACCTCTCTGATCAGAATTTTTTTTTTTGCAAGAACTATGGTATTAATTGTAACTTTATTGTTTCCCAACCAGGTTGGGGAAGAGTTGTGCCTTACGAGCGCTCCGAGTTGTGTTTGATCTTGGTATAGGGCTTTGTTTTGAATTATTTTTCCGAACAGATAGACAGAGACAACATACATATCGTATAGATCATATAAGTTCCCTCGGATATATAATATTATTAAGAATGGTATGAACCCGCAATTCCCCCCCCCCCAAAAAAAAATGAGTAAAATAGAAAACTGTGTTCAATTAATTTACTCAATCGTTTTCAATGGGTAATGCGGGAGGTGACGGTGGATATCGACGTGGACTGACGAGCTGGCATGTCATGTTCGAATCCTGTTGGTTACATTTGAACATATTTACTATAGATTTTGGCAACCTTCATTTGGTCTATGCTGTAAGTACCTAATTCTGGGTAGAATTAGGTAAACCAATGCCATTAACAGAATTGATCCGCTCGAAGTCGTACGAAGCTAATCCATAGGAAATTACGTTTTGCGTTCAGTAGGAATAACGTTGATATGATATAAAACAGACAAGACAAAATAAACTCACAAATGGCGGCAAAATTCGATTAGCTAATTCGTCCTGAGGTTGTGGGACTCATAGAAATAATTCAGGATGATATGACATACCAGTCCGAAAACAATTCGTGCAATTGCAGTTGTTATAAATTGTCACCAAATATGGACACCGACTGTGATGAATTCCTAGAATTGTCTTCTACATTTGCTGGTATTGTGACATTTAAAGAATTTGTTTCTTTTTTATTTTCTTTCTTTTGCTCTCAGATAACTAAGTTCACGGAAGAGCTAAATAAGTCCGGAAATACAATACTTCACCGATTCTTTGTATTTTTTAATTATTATTTTCGTCGTCGCCTTCTTTTCCCAATTGTGAATAATGTGTTTTTAGTAGGCATTACTTTGCAGTCATGTGCTCAGAACAAAACGCGCTTGAATAAAGAGAAAATAGTTTAACACGGGAAACGGAGGTGGGTATGAAAGAAGCATTCAACCTATGATCTAGCTGTCTATGCTACTGATTTACAACACACGGGTTACGGCATATAAAATCGTATAGGTGCTGTTAGTACCAGTCGAGGATACGTCCTCGGCAATCAGTCGCAAAGTGGCTTTGTTGCTATCGAGCTGAGGTACGGTTGTGATCATTCCTCGGAGGTCCACCCTCGCAGGTTTCACCTTCTGAGAAAGGGTTAGCTTATTGCTAATTGCCTGATGCGCCCCTACCCGAAAATGCCGACGGGGCTACTCAGGCATTTTTTGTTGATTTTTTAAAATATCACTTTAACTTATGTTAAACCTCCTGTAGAGAGGGAATGAACATACAATATCGTTTTTTTATGTATGGGATATCCAGCTACTTTGTTTATTATATTTATAACTTTTATAATGTAAATTATAGAAAATGAAAAAAAGATAAGTATGAAATTCGGTGGTTTGAGCAGATGTACACCGCGTTTCTTATGTACAGTATGTTCCAGAAGTCTTGGTCACATTTCAAGTTCTTATATCTGTAGAACTATGAATGGTAGTAAAATGAAATTGGTATTATTTTAAAGATGAAGTTATTAAGTCTTTTGTTATGCAAATAATTATATTGGATTGGTCATAAACTTCGTTCGTTTTTTTTTTAATGTCATCTTTCTGGCCTACTAAAGATCGTTTTATATTTCTATTCTTCAAATTCTGTATTTGGTGTAGCGAGTATGTTGACGTCAGTGTGTAATAAGCCTCCGAGAAGAGGAGTTATTACATTTTTGCTAGTATTTCAGGCCTTGAAATAGAAGATCAAGCTGAGCGCTACCGACATCTGATGCTTTTTTACTACAGAAAAAGAAGAAAAAGCTACAGAAATAAAACCCGTATAAAGATATGCTATGTGCATTGGAGAATGCTGTTGCGGAACGAGAGTGCTAGAAATGGTTTGCTCGATTCCGAAAATGAAAATTGTCACATGAGAGATGTTCCTCGCTCTGGCCAGCTAAAGATAATCGACACTGATTAAGTTAAAGTCGTAGTTGAACAAGATTGCCGTTTGACAACCAGACAAATCGTAGACATTGTTAAGATTTCCAAATCAAGCATGGAAAATGGATTGCATTAATATCTACTTAACAAAAGCGGACGTATTTTTTGGCCAATCAAATATATATGTCAGGCGCGCTTTTATATCTGTAATATTTTTCGAGATATCTAATGTCAAAATGTGTTCGCGACCTCTGGTAACACCGGTTGTGCCTGATTGTAAATAGATCAATAATAATTAAGCAAAAAAATAAAAAGATAAAAAATCGTTTGATGTAAGTCAGGATCGCAGATTTTTTTAAAAGATCTAACTAACAAAAGTACGGTGATTGTGTTTTGAAACAAAAATGTTAGGCATCGATTAGGGGCGGATGTGAACTGCCCTTAATCGGTGTATATATTAGTACACATTTTTATTTATACAATAACATTTATACTAAAATATAGCTCTACGTTTTATTGAGAACTCTCTTAGAAACACCAAGTTTATAAGACTAACCCCGATGAAGAAGAAACCCTAAAACACTAATATATATATATATATATATATATATATATATATATATATATATATATATATATATATATATATATGACATTTTAGAAATATAGAAAATAATGACATATTTATCATTAAGTATACAAGTTCGAAAAATTCAACATAAACAAACGTTCGTCCATTAAATCTTTGTTGCTGTTGAATTTTTGGAACTTGTACACTTATGAATGTCATTATTTTGTATATTTTTAAGTTGTCATATAATAGCTCTAGTTGACTTTAAATCCTAACCATCGAGCTGATTTTAGTAGATGCAGTATTTATTGGTATCTGATGGATTGGATTTACTTCACCTTGCATCTATGTAACTTTGATGTGTTGTTTTCTTTGTCTAGTTAGAATACTATCTACGTCTAAGCATTTTACAATATATATATATATATATATATATATATATATATAGTAAACTATGAAAATATATTTATGGCAATTAAGCTACACAGAGGCTCCCGCGTTTCATCCCCGCCATAAATATATTTTCATAGCTTACTACCTAGCTCTACTTACGTATCGAGCACTGTTGAAGTAAATACTGAAAATTGATACATAAAAAATTATATATCCTTATAAAATTGTATGTGGATACATGAAATACTAATGTATATATATATATATATATATATATATATATATATATATATACAGGGTGGGCCAAAATAAGGGTCCTATCTTTAAATTTGAATAACTTGAATTTGAATAACTTCCACAAAATAAAAGTTAAACTCACCACACTTTATGTGTGTGTAGACTGACCCTTCCGAGATTTTTTGAAATAAACAAAAAAAATTTTAGCCGAAAAACACTTCTTAAAACTTACAAAAACTAAAGTATTGTTTTTACACTGTTTTGAGTTTTTTAAGCAAAAATAATGTTTTTAAAATGAGGGTACGTTCCTTAGGGCTAATACGGCTCATGCTTGCTTCGGAAGGGGTCCTTTACTTATTCTAAAAGAAAAAAAAATCAATAAATAAAAAAGTTATGAATTTTTTAAAATAGGACCCTTATTTTTGCCCACCCTGTATATATATATATATATATATATATATATATATATATATATATATATATATATATATATATATATTCTTCGGAAAACACAACCTGTTATTTTAAATATGACATTATAAATTTAACCAAATCTTTCTGTTATACGCAATTTTGAAAATAAAAATAATTCAATGTTTTATTAGGTCTAATAAAAATACATTTCTGTAATTTTGAAAAAAAAGAAGCAATTGGTCAAATCTATGTCAAATAGCAAATCAAAACGCTTTCATCAAAACAAATAACCAGTGCGTACTGAAAATACATGCCTTATAAAAAATCATTCTTGAAATAGAGAGCACGAAGAGTAGTCCCCTGTGTGCGAGTGATGATCCCCCTTTTTCTCTATAATTATACCAATCCAAAATAAAATATCACTATAATTTCAGATTTCTAAACATTATTTATAAAAATAATATAAAGACAGTCGTGCACACATTCCAGATAGCTGAGAGATAATTAGTATGTAGTTATTGGTGTGAATTAATTATCTTGAGTGAAATTGCTTGATATTTTGTCATCACATTTACAGGATTATTTTTTATCGTATTGTTTCATCATTCCAGATTAATTCATGCGACTTGCAAAAAAGAATATTTATGTGCATAAATTTAACTTTTAATCGTTTGGTAATAAAAATCAATTTTAAGATAAACAAAATGGCCGACAAAATAAGTGCATTGAAAATGAAATCAAATCTGCTTCATCTGAATGAAAATTGCAAATGATTATCTCTAACATCGTTTTCAGTAGATATTTTCTGAAATAAAATATAAATCATTAAGAAAGATTTGAGACATACGTTAACCCGTTCATGCAAGCTATTGCCCCATAACAACAATTAGAAAAGTTGTCATACATTATAATCAATTTTGATTTGACCAATTATATTTGTTTTTGTGAGAGTCAGGAATACGTTTCTCCTCCAT
>OY744517.1:163034411-163154411 GCA_963556195.1 Sepiola atlantica
ACCCAATTTTTGCTACGTGACGTATGATTTTTAGGCACTTAAGACGCCTTGGCGCGGATTACAACTCGTAACTTGCCCATTAGAATAAAAGTAATATAACAACTCGTTCAACATTCACATTGATAGGTACAGACTTTAAAATATTGCTATTAAAAACGGATTAATCCTTTGTAAATGGTCTGCTTGGAAGATCGGTTTTTAATTAACATTTATCAGAGGAGTGTCGATAGATTTTAAAGGTAATTGAATAACGTCTGTAAAATCAGGCATGAAATAGAGTCCTTATAATATCGGTAAAAATATGTATATATATATATAATAAAATTGAATAAGCCGGATTCTCGATTTTTGTCATCAAAATGTTTTTCCTGCAAAATCAATATTTCATTCTGAATAGCCATTTTATTTTGATGGACGTTTGCCCATGCTGTTAAGAATAATCAAATTTAACCAGAGTTAATTATTTCCAGAAAATAATTCATCTTGTCGGATATTTTTCGTATAACTGCTATTCAAAAAGCGGGGTAACTCTGTATTCGACTATTACAGACTTTCTTCCCTTTGTTTGGAAGGGAGCATAATATTTTGAAAAGAAATTACGTCAATCTGTATTCTTTCATTTCAGATTTCCCTTTCTTTGGAAAAAATATCAAACTTAGCAGAAAATCGCCTCGGAACATGGATATTTTTTCAATAATGACATACATAGCAGAAGCAACTGTCGTTCAGCCAAAACAATTAACGTTCTTTCGTCTCTGTCCTTAATGCAGTACACTAGCTCAGTTTAGAGAGGGTAAAACTGATAATCTAAAGGTCCCGAGTTCAATCACTGTTCTTGGCATGTTTTCCTTTTTCTTTTTTTTTATTAAACCTTTGTGTTTCTCACCGTAGATATTAAAACAGCGCTTATACAACAACTACCTTCTATTTCATAAGAAGTTGGTGCAATTCAACTAAAGATTTAATAGCCACGCGATAATATTCGAATGAAATTTATTTTCAAACTTAAATTTAAAAAATATATATAATATTTGGGGGAAAAGGAACGGCATAATTTAACACATAACAAACAAGAAATGAAAGTAAACACATCTAGAGGTAACGCCGAGTATGTACAGATAAGTATTTATAAAAAAATATTTGATCAAATACCGTGCAAATTTTTACGTATCTAGAAAGAAGCCTGATGTTAAATTTTTTTAAAATCAATTATTTAATTTTTATTTATCTAAAATAATTAATTTCATAAATTCAATGTATAAAGTTAAGTTTAAAATTAAATTAGATCAAATTTATTGGCGAAAATAGTGGAACAAGCCATGTAAAAAGCTAATTTAAAACTAAGTTTCTAAAATTATGGAATAGTAAACATAAACTGGGAAGTATGTATAAAATTTAAATTTCTATGTTTTATAAAACGGGCGATTGATTTTATTGCAAAACCGATTTGTAAAACAACATATATTCCTTCATCTGATTATCTTTTTGAAAATATATTTTCTGACAAAAAAATTAGTTAAGACATATGACAATGGGAGAGGGGGCAATGAGCGAGACGAAAATCAGAATAAAAATTATCCTAGCAAATAATTTCGGAGTATTTATTAAGTTGCTGAACTATTTCTATTATAAGTAACTTTTCCTGGGTTTCTTAGCTGCAATTTTAATGTTTCAGTCATTATTATTTCCTGATTTTCTAGCTACCAAATCGTCAAAAGCCTCATTAGTAAACCCGAAAACTGACACAACACCTACTACACAAGCTGTCCGATGCAACAAGTCTGACACCGGAGAAAGTCAACGCACACTGGACAAAGAGCTATATGAACGAGAGAACCGTATTAAACTTGATAATAAAAAAGGACTTTCTTGCTTGTATAATTGATTTGACCATGAAATCGACTTCTCGAAGGCATTGCCAATCAAACATATTCATAACTTACATCGTAGGCCATTCATTAAAACAGCAATATTGTTAGTTCCAAGCACACTGTAAATTGATTTTTTTATGATCAGTAAATTATTTAAAATATATATTTACAATGGACATATGAGACATTTACCTATGTTAATGAAGTTGTGTTCATCTTTCTTATGCTCATTTATTAACAATGTAAAAAAAAAACAATTAAGTTTGAAAAAGTATCATGAACTATTTTGAAAATCAAATTGACAACTTGATCAATATCCCTACAGGAAGTTGGTTTACAATTTTCTTTTGCTATAAACATCCTTAGAGAACGGCGATATATAATTGGTAGGGGTGCAACATCTGCATTAGATGGTGCAAATAGTTGTTTCATCAATACAAGTGAAACAAAAAGATAATTAACATGGGAAAGTAAGAGAAGAAATGCAAATATTTACCTCCTTTCTCTCTCTCAGATATATATATATATATATATATATATATATCATTATTTTTTTTTTTGGAGGGAGGACAAAACTTTATTAATTCAATAATGAAGGGAAGACGTGTTGAATTTTTCATAATTAAAAGATTTAGGGGATGAGAAACAAACAAAAAAAAAATGCCAGTCGACTTGTTTCGCCCACACTTTACAAGGCTGATATCGTGGGATTAAAAAAAAAAGGAAACCTTTTATATTTAAAATGAAGTTAGCGTTATGTTATGAAGGGGAAAAAAGTTCGAATTTAAAATAAAATAAAATAAGCGTGATGTTATATGAAATGAAGGTTGTGTCTTAGAGACTAATCACACTCAACCCCAAGAGACACTCCTTCTGTTTGCAGAGGGAGGGCCTCTTGAGGCGTACGTGGATAGTCTCCAAGATTTTCAAATTATAAGATGAGTGAGCACAGCTTAAGATGGAAAATGAATCTGTGCTAAAGTTCGTTGCGCACAACGGGTTATTTATCAGGTGGTCAGTTATCGAAGACCCGTATGTATTTCTTAGAACGTCCCGTGACCGGAGGGTTCCATTCCTGATTTTACTAGGGATGTGTTGCTGCACTCTGTTGTCTAATATCAACGTCGTCCGGCCCACGTAATTGGCACTGCTATTACATTTAAAAAGATGAATCACATTATTTTTATGGTGGAGGGGGGGGGGGCGGGACGTCTTTTCGAGAGGATGGTAACAGAGGTTTTGTACAGAACACAACCCGCACATTAGATGAATATATATATATATATATATATATATATATATATATATATATATATATATATATACAAAAGAGAACTTGAATGCTTACTAGACACTGTCCACAAGTGTCTAAGGTGTCTCGGTGCAGGTTTGTTTCAAGACAACCTGGCATAAGGATACTTCTTACAAGTAAACCTTCATTAAATATTCAAAATAACATAGTATTCGCAGCCCAAATAAGATCCCCTCGAGAAATGGTTCACGTCCCTAAAGTGACGGTGTCTATAGTAACGGCATTATGCTGGATACTCCACCAGACTAGATGACCACAAGAAAGATATAATATAACAGCTAACTTGTCAATTTGGGAGACGAAATTTAATGTTTTCAACTTCTTAACAAACTCAACGTTTAAGACGTAAAAGAGGATGCCAATGGTATATTCGAATATCTGCGATATCTTGTATGTATCTCGTATAGAGATCAAGTGTTAGCCTCATTTCTGAGAACTTCGATTGAAGTAAAATGAAACAATATATATATATATATATATATATATATATATATATATATACTTACGTATCGAGCACTGTTGAAGTAAATACTGAAAATTGATACATAAAAATTATATCTCCTTATAAAATTTTATGTGGATACATGAAATGATAATATATATATATATATATATATATATATATATATATATATATATATATATATATATATATATATATATATATATGGAGAGAGCTCGAGATGGAGTGTGTATGTATGTTTAGATTTACGAGTTAGAAAAACAAAACGCTTTTTATATATGTGTCTCTCGTTGGCGTTATTTTAGTTATTTCTTTTAAAATTTCTTATTAAACTCAGTCTAACGAACCAAGCGCCTACCTCAACAAGTATCGTGACTTCCTCACCCCCGTGTGTCTATTGTAAATAACACAGAAACACGAAAGGCCAAGACGAAAGTAATCTGATGTTAAGCAGGTTCGCCATCTTAACACCTGCTCAGATTTCACCCCCATTCATCATTTTCAAAGTTCGCTGACAAAATAAATATAGAAACAGATATCCCTGGTAACATTTTCTTTTAGACAGCGTCTGCATAGCAACAAAGGCATGCTACCTGGTAATTAAGAACTACGACGACTGCTGCTACTACCTGGTGTGGTAATCTCCGTGGGTGGGCTGAGCTGGAAGGAAGTTTCAAGGGAATGTCAAATTCACGTGCGCTTTCAAGCCGCGTGTATATCCCTGTCAGGGGATATGACATACAGCGCATAGTATTTCCTAAATGGTCACCCATCTGGTACTGGCCAGGCTGAACGTCGCTTAACTACGGTGATTTAAAAAGAACGTGATTATGCCGTACTACTAATAAAACTACTCCTACTAATACTAATATTATCAATGTATCAATGTATCTAACTGTGAAATCAGATCATTAGATTCGATAATTTAATTATTATAGTGTCTATGTTT
Organism: Sepiola atlantica; assembly: GCA_963556195.1. NCBI lineage: Eukaryota > Metazoa > Mollusca > Cephalopoda > Sepiida > Sepiolidae > Sepiola > Sepiola atlantica. Next base: position 163,039,007 of record OY744517.1, read on the forward strand.
ATCCTTGAAGAACAATCAAGTCAAAACGTGATATATTTAAATAAATCTAAAATGTAAGCAATACATTCAGTTACCGTGTAAGTGTTTGCTACAACGAAAACGAGACATCAACTGCTGTATCTGCCGATAAAACTAATTATTATTATCTGCTATGTGTCTCGGACAAGTCCACCTATTCTTACTATTATTTGTGACTAATCACAAAGTCAGACCCAATAGCATAAAAGAAATGTAATCCTTAAATAAAGGAAAGTATATCACATGTTTCTCTTCTATTCTATTACTGTGGAGAATCACTTACCAAAAGATTTTCCTGGTAACACTTTAAAAAGGTTTTTCATAGAGCCTGCATAGCAACAAGTTAACGGGTCAAGTTGTCGCCATAATACGTTAAAAAAATGCAGACCGGGTCAGCTATAGGCCCACTTAAAACTAGCCTGAATACGAGTCGACTGGAAAAATGTACATAACAAAGAAGCAGTCCTTACGTGATCGGTATTTTTTGCATACGAATTGCATTAGAGAAAGAACACCCAAAATCTCGGATCGGAAAGCAACATATTCGGCATGTGACACAGACAATATCGTAGCTTAGAGATCGGGCTACTTTTAACTGATCCCCTTTATAAGTGGTGGGTTTGTAGATAGTGCATTAAAAATGTTCCTTTTTCTTTTCCTTTCTTTTCTTTTTCTCTCCTATTTCATTCTTCTCAAATATGATCTGAGGTAAGGATCGGATTCTAATTCTTCCTGACGAGATCTAAGATTTTAACAGCTATGGGTCGATACTATCTACATGCCAGTGTCGCTGATTTTGTGCATGTCTGCATGAATAAAAATAATCATATATATATATATATATATATATATATATATATAAATAATTATCCAGAGACTCGCGCGCTTATCAACGTGGTTCATGGCTAGACTCAAGTTTCGAGCCATATATTACACACACACACACACATATATATATATATATATATATATATATATATATATATATATATATATATATATATATATATATTACTTATAGCCAATAAGCTAGACAGTAACAGTAGCGTATCACAAGCAATCAGAGTCCTTCCTTGCTTTTAGTATTCCTTCATTCCCTATTCATCTTTGAACCAATGAAGTATGCTCCCTTTTAAGCGACCATCGCCTCTACGTCTCCCTCTACAAATACAACATGACATTAGGTTTCACGTCAGATATTGCTGTATTTGTATTCTGTTTTTATAAAACAAATTGTTCTATTCTCATTGTGAACTTTTAAAAATATAATATAATGTATATATATATATATATATATTCATTAGATATTACTTATATCAGTTCTAGGAAATAAACATCAACAATATTTTTATTTTTTATATAAATAATAAATAGTATGTCATAATTTTGTTTATTTCAATTAACTATATAATAGCTTGGTTTGACCTTAATTTTTAATTTTTTTAAACATAATTCACCACAAACAAGGCAGGCCGCCACTGTAGACGTAAGGGGCTACTGAGAATTAGGGTGTAGGTTTAGTGTGTCATCCTAAGTTGGGAGCTGTGTAGCGAGTTGTCTGTTTACATTAGTTTTAAACCTCTGCATGTCGGTACAGTCGGGGAAACAGAGGGCAGAGAGGGTGTTCCAGAGGCCGGCAGCACGAGGAAAGTAGCTATTGGAGTAGAAGGCTCTCCGGCATCTGGTGACCTCCGCAGTGAATGGATGGGATTTAGCTGATTGTCGAGTTGGTCTAGTGTATTCACGTTGAGGAGGCATCAGAGCAGCCAGTTAATCGGAGCACAATTCATTGAAGTATTTGTAAAATAAGCACAAGGATATATATATATATATATATATATATATATATATATATATATATATATATATATATATATATATGAAAAAAGACAGAGGGAGGCAGTGAGAGGAGGAGAGACAGGCGGAAAAATAACTATATAAGTATGAGTATGATCTTCTTTGGTTCGACGTCTATGTGTGCATTGGATCAATTCTCGCGGCTCGTATCATTCTCAACTTCTGCGAAGATCGAATCAATAGTAGTATACAAACAATTGGGAAGAATGCACAACTACTCGTGGGTATTTATAACTCTGTAGTTATGCGGAACTGGCGCAAACGCGTGGGAGACAAAAATCAACGTCGAAATCAACACGTGCCGTTTACAGAATTAGTTGTCGTGTTCTATAGCTCTTTGATGAAGAGGGTATTAAGTGTAATGCTCACTTCTTGGGTATCGGGTTGAGGAGAGGATGAGTCTGATTTTATTCTCTTGCTCAAATAACAGAACCCTCATGGAAGAGAAGCAACGACAACGTTTTAACTTAACATTATCTATTATATGAGGAAAATGTTAAACACAAGAAGGTGCAAGAGATTCATTACGAAGCTTACATATTCTGATTTAGTATAACCTCGAGCAGGTAATGTTAAACCAATTAACCTTAATATTAATTCACTTGTTCTCACCAGGAACCATATCCCTGACTGTGTCGTCAGAAAAAAGTATATCTTGTATTTAAGAAATCAAGCGAAAAACTTTATAAAATTATTTGTAAGTGTTTGCGTCTGAATTAATTAAAAAAGAAAAGTATAGAAATTAACAAATAAGAATAAAACTGGTGTTATAGATGTTCAGTGCTCGGATTACGTGTACAGTACTTGTCAATAATAATAATTGTTGAATGAAGAGAAAATATCAAGATTTTTTTGACATTTACGCCATCTTTAAGTTGACAATGTTACCATAACATTGAGTGGTAAGGAGAATAGCTGATTGCAATGCTACAATAACAGATAACCTGTGACCAACATATATGGTGACCTCCCAAATTGCCACCTATGGAATCGTTAATAAAATTCACTATCCTACTTGCAATCCAATGATATTTGGTACAAATAAACTGCCGTCTATGTCAGACTTGTCCACCAATTTTCAATCATGAACGTCGAACACTCTTCGATTTATCGCCGTTTAATGATAAGCACTCTTGGATACGGCGATGTCTCTCTGCAGTTCTGGAATAATCTAGATATTGCTTTGACAGGCATTGTCTTTGAGATAAACTTACAGATTAAAATCGAGGGGGTATGGTCCGCTGAACATCTTACTGATGAGACGATCACCAAAGTATCAACACATATCAGTATATCATTGAACGGCAATAAAGAACAAAGACCGTTGGACATTCATAACTGAAACTTGGTGGACAAGTCAGACATAGACTGATATTTAATTGTACCAAATATGGTTCGATTGCCGAAAGGATTCTGAAATTTATTAACTATTTTGTGAGTGGATTTTTTAAAGTATGTATGTGTGTGTGTGTGTGGGGGGCTGTGCAACGTATTTTGAATTTTCTACTAAAACCAGACGTGCGTTTCGTGATAAAACTGCTGGAATACATTGGATGATTGAATATTTGACAGTTGTCTTACCAGCCTTGCTTCGCCTTGGTTTCATTCTGACAACCTAGGGGCTGATTTGAACCATCATACACTTCTTTGCTAGTATGTATGGTTAGGCTCGGTCGTAGGAGGTGTACTATCTAGACATTACTTCCTCTTTCGAAATGGACTACGGTATCATTGCTGATCACCCGAGGTAATTTTACTGGGGAATGCCGGCGGGTCCGTTCTCGGTTATTTTTGCACATAACTAGGGTTCCCCATCTCTTCCTGGTTTCTTGACACATCTTGCTGCATTTGAAAGCAAGTAAATCCCAACTGATTCTGTTTTGTTTTATCTATGTGTCGAGACTTTACGATGAGAGAAGGTATATGAATAATGTACAAAGGTGAGTACGAAGAAAAGAGAAACGAGGACAAAAAGAGAAAGAAGAAACGAAAGCTAGGAAGAATAAGAGAGACTGAAAAAAGAAAAAGAAAATAGACAGGAAAAAACGAAAAATAAATAAGAAAGAAAGAAAAGAAAAGAACAGAAGAAAAGAATAAAAAAAGAGAGATAGAAAATATAAAGAAAAAAGATAGAGAAAATGAAAGCGAGCGAAGGAGATAAAACGAGAGAAAAAAAAACGAAAATAAATGACAGAAAGAAAAAAAAAATAAGGTGTGAGCGAACGAGAAAGATATATTTGATAACTGGACTGTAGAGGTGAAAGAAAAACAACAAAGGCGGGGAAGTATGTTAGTTTGTGTGCGAGGGAGGGAGAGAGAGAGAGAGGGGGGGAGGGGAAGAGAAAGAGAGAGAGAGAGAGAGTCGGAAGGGGTAATGAGATGTATTTAATTACCAGGCTGTGCCGCATGGGTTCTGCATAGCATTTAGAAACGCAAGAATCTGATCGGAAATGAGTTCTAACCTTTGGTCCGATCGTTCGGACTTTTTCTTGTGACTTCCATTGCAAATGGCGTCGGTTGGGCGCCATGTTTGCTTTGGCCATTTATCTTCCCAGCAATGTTCACTAATGAAGAAACCCTGTGTTGCCAGGAGGCAGTGCAACAACTTCGAGCTTAAAATATTTTTAGCAATTTTGTTATGTATTTCTATGTTTAATGTTATTTGTTTGAGAGTCATAATATGAATCTACTACTAAAACTCTGTGGATCTTGTTTGTAATCTTATCTACTTTGTTTGAAGGTTCACGGGTCGTTTATGTAGACAGTAATATATAGTAATATATATATATATATATATATATATATATATATATATATATATATATATATATATATATATATATACAAATATAGAGGCAAAAATACTTTCAAAAACCATGTATTAGATGCGAGTAATTAAATCAACAGAAAAATAAAAATATTTCGAAACATTTATCAAAATATTTCAAAATACCTTCCGTTTTTTTTCTTCATCTTGATTTTTTTTTAGCTAATATTTCGCTTGATAAAAACAAGCTTCGACAGAGCCAAGACAAATAAAGGTATAACCTTTTTTTCCATATTATCCTTCCTAATGTTGTAGAAGTGTCTCGTCCGGTGTTGTGGACTGTTGGTGAAAATATATATACTGATAGTTAATTCGTATCGACTTTTAAAACCGCCGCATAGTGAGCGTTTTTTTTAATAAATACAATACTTTATTTTTACTCAGTCATGACCATTGACTGCACGCTATGAGTTAAACACACTCCAGGATTTTAACCGGAAGTAAACAAAGCATAACATCCTGAAACGTGTTAAAGTCATTTGATGAATCGCTCCCACGGCGTGAAACCAATGGTCATGACTGATTAAAAATCACGCATCTTCTCTCTCTCTCATATATATATATATATATATATATATATATATATATATATATATATATATATATATATATATATATATTGATAAAATTGGTATCATATGAATAAAATGCTCCGGGGAAGACAATGTAAGTCGTCCTGAATATCTACGTTACCCTCTATCTGCCACATATCTACGTGTTCCAACCCCTAAGTAGCCCATAGGTACAGAAGACACTTAAAGCTTCAAATACGTATATCGGATTTTTCTTATGATTGTTATTTTAAATATCGACTGAACAATTTTTTTGAATTGCTTAATTGGGAAAGTATCAAACTGATACCATCGAGTGTGCGTTTTCGATTCTACCCGCTGATTTAAAAAATAAAATTATATGAAATAATATTTTTTCCTTTTTTAATATAATAAAATGTAATTGAAGAATGTTTATGTATTTAGAATGTAACGCCTCTACGTCTGTCTGTATGCCTCTCTCTCTCTCTCTCTTTATCTATCCCTGTACTCTTTTGTATACGTAGATTTATCTATACATATATAATAAAGAACAATACTTTTCTGTACGTGTGCATGTCTGTCCCGAAAAACGAAGACATACTAGGGAGTGTACCTTAAATATAAGTGTATTTACATGTACAATTGGCGTGTGAACATAATCGAAGTAGTTCATCGTCTCTAGCTTTCTTTTTGAAGGAACTAATGAAAATTCTGAACATGATTTACAACCATCAAATTCTTTGTCTATGATAGTTTATAAAAGTACTCGTCGATGAGCATGAAATTCGAAACTGGGACCTTAGAGACAGCCAATTCCTGCTAGTGGATGGAATGTATCGCTTTTATAGATGTAATTTATTTGTTTATTCTTATTTCCGATATTTTGAACGAATTCAACTATTAATAAATAAAAGCATTTTACCTAAATGCTAGTTGGGAATATTTTTCCTTTCATTAATTTTATGCCCCCATATCGGGAGCGACAGATATTTTAAAAATATATAATTACGAGAAGAATATCTCTCCCAGGACGGGTAAAATTAATTCGGTAGATTATTGAAAAAATAGAAAAGAAAGAAAGACAACGAGAACACTAAAGGAGAAAGAGGAGAAGTTGATTTTTGGTGACCTTTCAGGGTAATAGAAAAGGACTTTTATTTAACTGCCTTAAATTTTGATTTTGTAGGTAAAAACGTTTTATTAGAAGAGAAGTGATTTCAGTTTTGCTCCAAGACAAGTCCGTATTTTCAAACCAAAAGATTAAGAGGCTGGCTACTAGGCAGGAGATAATGAACTACTATAACTATTGAAAAAAAAAAGCTTTAAATTGATGTTAGAATATACGTCATTTTAATTTCCAGTTCATGCATTTAACATATATTCCAAATATATCCATCATTAAAATGAAATGTTAAAATCAAAAGTACGGTTAACACATTTATTTGCAGTTGACAATTATGAAAGACAAGTAACGTACATTATACAAAACAATGTTATATTTTGTTCTTACTCCACGTCATAGATAGGGGCATTTCTCACAAGGGGGACCTAGATTCTTCATTTTTGGAGCCCCACAAGAGAGGTTTGAGTGCAGTGAATTCTTAATACCCTATGGTCTCTTTCGGGCACAATCGACAGGACGTAATCAAAGGTGCTCAGAAGTTGTGTACGACAAAAACCGGGTCCCTATATTGATAGTTAAATTGCTGTTGTTGTGGAAATGTTTAGAAGTCAAGTTTAAGAAGGAACTGATTCGGAAAAAAGTATGTGTCATCTATATAAAAATGATAGCACTCCCTTTTTAAGGAGTGAATCTACTAGTCTAAAAGCGTCAATTATTTAAAATGAAATAGGTTTCGCCATTACTCGCAAATAAATTTTCTTACTGAAAATTATATTTTAGTGAGAAAAAATATAACATTATATGAATACAAGTGAACAAGACGCCAAGGAAGAAAAGTCAAAGTTCACAATATGTAATTAAGGGAGATAAGCCACACCACAACCCGTTCATTAAAAAGGGTTTATTTAACAGTAATACCGAAAGTCTTTTCACTATAAATAATGTAGCCTTAAATTAGCAAATTACATAATTTTGAAGGCTGTTGAGTGATCACTAAAATCAATCTCTCCCTTTCCTGTATTCTTCTTTCTTCTCTTAATTTGTTCTCTTACCAATTATCTTCTTTATCATGCATGGGAGGTTGATCAATAATACAAATCATGTTCTAGTAAAAGATTTTAAAAATTAACTTTAAATAAGTTATATCAAGTTGACTGTTAAAATTCATAATATGCAATCAGGGGAGATAAATCCCACCATAACTCCTTTATTAAAATATAGTAGTTCAAGAATACTACTGAAAACCGTTTATCTGTGAACAATTAACACCCTTGAACTAGTAAATTATCACCTGAAAGGTCACCAAAAATCAATCTCTCCCTTTTTCTCATTTACTTTTTTCTTTGTATGATTTTTTTCTCTTGCCAATTATCTTCCTAATTCGTGTGTAATGCTAGCAGTGGGGCGAGTACGTATTTTTAAATCACAGCATCAAGTGCGTGCGTGTTTACGAGATTACATTATATCTAGCCAAATAATCAGTGGTTAATACACGTTAACATACAGGTTTTCTTTAGATCTTCGAATTTAAGGGGTGCTGAGCCTTTCGTATTACTAGTGGGTCACCTATTATCAAGGCTCAAAAGCTACTAGAGGATGAAGGTTAATGGGATTGTAAGTTGTCGATGAACACCATGGATTATTTAATTAGGCTACTCGACAAGAATTTGTAAACATTGGACCTGCAAACGACCATGTTAGAGTCGGCTGGGAAGCAACCCAGATATATCGCATTCCACAGATGGGAAGTTCTTAGAAAAAAACTTTGTTCATGGAAGTTCCGTTTTGTTTTAGGTACACAGAGGAAAAAAAGAATTTTTTTTACAGTGGTTCTATTTAGTACGTAACGTACGTACTGCAAAATTCTATACACATTTTTGTTGCGAATATTTGACAAGGTGGAACCAGAGATTGGATCTCAGTTGAGCACCTATCATAACAGTAACGATATAGAGAAAGACTAGCAACCTCTCTTCTGTGAGAAAGAGGCTGTAGGGCAGAGAAGAGATCGTCTCCACTAGATTTCGAAGAAGATTGTGTACTCTGTCAACGCAACAAGAGTACTCTTAGCGGCACCTCTCTAGATGTGGTAAAATTACTTCGTCTTAGAAATAATATGACGTTTATAGAGGTACAGGATTGCGTCAGGTTTGAGGTACTTTCTGAAGCGGTAGAATGATTTGATGTCAGTTTTCCATTTCATGTTTAGATTGAAGGTCGGCATTACTCGTTTAGGAATAGCAGATGCTATAAGTGGGAGGTCGATGACGCCACATCCACGAAGATTTTACTGCAAAAGAAAAACAAAAAAACTACTGTCGTTCAGGGATTGCGACCCGCAAATAAAGGTTATCCCCATTGTAATGCCTAAATGTTTAAATGTTTAATTATTAAATTTTTTTTTTTTTACTTTTGTTCAACACAAGCAAGGAATATTGCCACTGAAACGTAAGGGGCTAGTGTGTTAGGGGCCGAATTTATAGAGGGGGCAACCGAAGTGGGTAGTTAGAGCAGAAACGTATTCACATTTCATTTAAATGCCTGCATGTTAGTACGATAGGGGAATCAGGAAGCAGAGAGAAAATTCCCAAAGCAAGCGGTCTTAAGAAAATAAGCTGTTAAAGTGAAAAATATGTCAGAAACTAAGCACCTCTACAATGAAGGGGTGGGATTTTGCTGCTAGTCAGAGGTATTTTAATTGAAAGTGTACAAATGCAGTAAGTTTATGTGATAAAATATGAAGATGTAGTGTACAGACAGTTTTTTGCAGGGGTCTGGTGATGCCCGACTCCAACTCTTTGAGTGTATGCCCCAAAGACTGAAGTATAAGCCCCAGTACTGAGAACTATGATAACTAAGGGAGATAGTTTGAATATGATTGGATGCCCTCCTTTAAATTTGGATGCCCTGGACCTCGTTGCCTACACCCGTCTACAGATTACTGTGCACAAAGTACATGGTGCTTGTATGATAAAAAGCCGAAAAAAAGTTTTTTTTGTCTTTTAGTGTTGGAGAGGTAAATAAGGGGCAGGTAACTCTTCACAACAGCTCTAGCTCTCGAACAATATTTTTCTAACCCTAAACCCTAACCCTAACCCTTTTATGTCTAATCGACGTTCTCCTTGCACAGTAGCCACATGTGCAACGCCAATTAAAACCATCAGTTTTGATTACTGGAAAATCTTGCTTAAAATTCGTGGTAAGAGTTACCTGTCCCTTATTTACCTCTCCAACACTAAAAGACAAAAAAAACTTTTTTTCGGCTTTTTATTATACAAGCACCAAGTACATATAAAGAAAAAAGAAATAATCAACTTTGAAAATAGGAGAGTCGATTATTTTTGGGCTAAAAATGGCGTAAAGCACGTGTCGATTAGATCGCCTGCGGCTTTTCGGGCACTTGTTGAACACAGCTCCGCATAACTACAGAGATATAAATAGCGGCGAGAAGTGGGACATTTCTCCCAATTATTTCCGAACCATTATCGATCGGGCTCACGATTCATGAAAGTTAAGAATGAAAAAGGTCCGGTCGGCCGGCCGGCCGGCGCGGATTGATCCACTGTACGCACCAACAACTGACATTCAATAAAACAATACATACTATCGGTTGTTATAATTATATTTGCCTCGATGCATCAATGTACGTATCTATGCACATGTCTATGTATATTGTTCATTGAATTTCTCTCGATCTACATCTATCTTTTCTTTATCTCTACTTATCTATCGATCGATCGATCGATTGTATGTATCTATATATATTCTTTCATTATGTTACTATATATCGATTATTTTTCTCTATCCATAACCCAATATATATATATATATATATATATATATATATATATATATATAAATATATATATATATGTATATATATATATATGAGCCTGTTTAAAGACAACGGAATTTCCTATTTTCGTTTTTTGTATCGTTTTCTGGACTTCACCGAATAAAAGAACTCTCATATCGATACTCCATGAATTACCACCATTCGCTCAACGAGTTGAGACAGCGATTAAAAAAATAACGAAAAGAGAAGATTCTGTTGTCTTTAATAAAAGATGTATTGATGACAATTTTCTACCTATATATATAAATAAATATATTTTTTTTATATGTAAGAACATATGTTTTTATGCCGCAAAACACTATACATTTTTAGATCGTCCACACAACTTTCGGTTTCACGGATACTGGAAACTCAGTCGACACTGATTAACATCTCAAGTATACCTGTCACCGACCAAAGAAACAAAAAACAAAAAACAAAATCAAAATATTTTTTCTATGCATTATAATACATTGAGCACTCAAGACAGAATAGACAATTTTTTTTAATTATATTGATATAATAGTGAGATTTCCATTCGGGTTGAACCTGTCCCCAAATTTCAATTCTCTCTCTCTCTCTCTCTCTCTCTCTCTCTCTCTCTCTCTCTCTCTCTGCCCATATATATATATATTACTTTTAAATGAATATTAAATTAGTGTTGCCTATACAATATATATATAGAATATATATATATATAGAATATATCTATCTATATCTATAAATATACATAATATACATAGAATATATATATAGAAAAAATATATATAGAATATACCTATATATATATATATATATAATGTATCTATCTATATATATATAATGTATCTATATATATATATATATATATATATATATAATGTATCTATCTATATATATATATATATATATATATATATATATATAATGTATCTATCTATATATATATATATATATATATATATATATAAATATATTAAATATATCTATATTTAGAATATATCTCTATCTATATATATAGTGCATTTTTATATATTGAATATATATATATATAGTGTGTATTTATATATAGAATAAATATATACATAGTGTTTATTCATATATAGAATAAATAGATATAGAATATATATATAGTGTATACTTATATATAGAATAAATATATATAGAATATATATATATATATATATATATATATATATATATATATAGTGTATACTTATATATAGAATATATATATAGTATATATATATAGTGTATATTTACATATAAAATATATATATAGAATATATATATAGTGTATATTTACATATAAAATATATATACATAGAATATATATATACATATAATATATATACATAGAATATATATATATAGTGTATATTTATATATAAAATATATATACATAGATTATATATATATATAGTGTATATTTATATATGAAATATATATACATAATATATATATATATATATATATATATAGAATATATTTATATAGAATAAATAAATATATATGAAATATATATATATAGAATAAATATATATATATGTATGAAATATATATATATAATACATATATTTAATTTAATATATGTATACATATATATGAAATATATATATAGAGAGAGAGACCAAATATATAGAGAGAGACCATATATATATATATATATATATATATATATTTCGTATATAGATATATATATATATATATATATATATATTTCGTATATAGATATATTTCATATATATATATATATATATATATTTCGTATATAGATATATTTCATATATATATATATATATATATATATTTCGTATATAGATATATTTCATATATATATATATATATATATTTCGTATATAGATATATTTCATATATATATATATATATATATATATATATATATTTCGTATATAGATATATTTCATATATATATATATATATATATATATATATATATTTCGTATATAGATATATTTCATATATATATATATATATATATATATTTCGTATATAGATATATTTCATATATATATATATATATATATATATATATATATATATTTCTATTCTTCAACATTAATAAATACCCATTCTTTTTTTTCTAAGTAATGTCGCGTGCTTAATTATACCTTAGTATAATAATTTGCTCCCTCTTCACTGCTCGAACCTTTCTCTTCCACTGAAATTCAATGGACCCTTATCTAAACAAAAATAATAATATATATATAACATGTGTACCTATTTATTTTCACTCGGCTTATTGTTATGTGTGTTCTTGTTTGTGCGAATATTTGTCATGATATTTGTATGTATATACACATACATATATAGGTATATATATATATATATATATATATATATATATATATATATATATATATATATATATATTTATATATATATATGAGTTATACTTCGAATAAAGACACCGCTTACGAAATATGTGTCATGTGACCTTTTTCCGACATCAAAATTTAAGTTTTCAGATGTTACATATTTCTGTTCATGTCCATTTCTATCTGAATTAAAGTATCTTATTTAGGATTAATAAACGAAAAAAATGTATCAGTATCACTTCTCTCTAATAAGAGCAAAATCTTCTGCTGATAGAAAAAATGGCTTCCATCTGTGATTTAGTTGGAATAGTTGTATTTGCAATAAAATGAAACTGAAATATATATTTTTCTTCTTAAAAACACGGTCGAAGACTAGATAAAAAGAAATGGCTATTCAGAATGAAATATTGATATTTTAGGATAAAAGCTATTAGGTCTAGAGTAAAATGTTTATATTTATCTTAGATCTTATCGCGATAAGAATATTCTCGATATAACGGATAGTACATTAATCTAAAGAAAACAATGAATATATCTTTTGTTTACAACTTTTATATTTTCAAATATATGCTACTAGTAATACATTATTTTACAGATTTTTCTCCTCTGATGAAAAGAGCTTATCTTTGAAAAACATGGATTGAGGAAAAACTTATTTTATATTCCTTGCTTGAATACCTGATGAATTAATAAATTCTGTAATTCATCCAAGTTTTATTTTCATCATTTTCTTACATATGTGTGTGTGTGTGTGTGTGTGTGTGTGGGTGTGTAACTATTTGGTTCCAGTGTTTCTGTTTTTTTCTCTTGTTGTTTAATGTACTTGTACCAGATGTATATACATTTGCGCCTACCTCTCTTCCGTCGGAGAGTGAGTAGAAGAAACATCTGTTTTTACCACAAAAATCCCATTCATAGATGCGTTGCGTGTATTGCCATCACTGGTGAAAAAAAGCACTGCATCATCAAATGCTTACCCACAGCGAAGGACGTTTACATAGGAAAGAGGAAGCTTTAGATTATCCTCATTCGCCCCACCCACACGATCGCATTCAAAAGTGAGAGGAAGGAGCGAGGGAGGGTGGGGCGTATTAGCAGAGTGTGACAAGTACTTTTACTCGTCTCGTTATTTATATATATATATATATATATATATATATATATATATATAAAGTACACTGTACACCGAGACGAACGCACTTGTCTTCTCAGGTGAACAAAGACGTTACCTGACTTTGCTTTCCGTTTCTTATAATCAAATGATATCCATCGATCTAACATCCATCTCCACACAAGTTGAGAATTTTTTCCTTTATTCTGATGAAGAGATATTTTCATCTTCTTGGCATAAGGTGTATTATTGTATGAACATTGAACCGTGAACAAAACTAACGAATACCAAAGTTGTATTCATTCGTATATCCTAAAAGACATACCGGCGCTCACAATATTCATACACGCGTGCACTATCTGTAAAAAATGACGGAAGTTACGCTTCGCTAGTGTTCGCACTTGATATTTTATATATTACTTACATATTCATATAAAATCATGAGATTAATTCAGTAATTCAATTTTTAATATCTAAAATAGTATTATCATTTCTGATGACCAAAAGAAAGGCCCCCCTGTACACACACGCTTGACTTTTTATTATATAGTGGAGCATTTTTTTTTTTCGTCTGAATTTCAGGCGGGGTAAGTCTGATTTACTATATGTATTCTCACGTCTCCTCATAACTTAAAATTGGTTTCGTACCACTAGAAAATACCACGATGTGTTACTTGATAACTTTTGTGTGGTGCAGGGATATATATATATATATATATATATATATATATATATATATATATATATATATTCTGAACCCTGTGAAACGGATAATTCAACTATTGGACTACTGCACAGACAGGATGAATTAGACTTTACCAACAGCCGTCTAAAAATAAGCTTCTTGACAACAACATTTGGACCCCTTAACAATTTTAGTATTCTTATTCAAACATTCATTTCCAATATAACAGCTGTTTTATTTTTGACGTGTTTTTTGACGGTGTCTACTCTAACTCTACGTTCTGATCTCAACAAAAGACTCTTTATCATTTAATGTTTATTTTGTGTATAAATGTTTTCAAAGTTAAATGTTGCCGATAATAGTTACAATTACATTGTCGGGTTTTTTCTATCCTCTGATGAAAAGAGTTTATCTTTGAAAATCCATGGATTAAGGATATGAAGCTCCTTGCGTTGAACTATCGATGTTCTAATAAATATTGTATCTTTACAATTTTTTAATTCTCATCTTTCATCTCTAGAATGTATTGCTCTATTCAATATATTGAGCTTTATATTATCACGATAGATTATTATTAAACGATAATTCAATTATCTTTAATTTAATTCAAAATTTTATATATATATATATATATATATATATATATATATATATATATATATATATATATATATAACAGAAGATCTGAACGACATCGGTACCGTCGGTTTCAAATCCCCAAAAAGGCAATCTATAATTAGTCTCCTTTACCGGGCCCTCTTAAGCATCTGTTTACGTCTGCCTCCCCGGAAAAAAATTAGTGTTTATTATAAAATGGAATATATATATATATATATATATATATATATATATATATATATATATAATGGAAGGTGTTCTTTTGTTTAGAGCATCTTTTAAAATGAGCCCAATGGTTTTCAAACCACGTATAAGATGCAAATATAATTTCATTAAAAATCATTCATTTTTTAAACTTTTATCTTAAATCTTTCGGATAACATATACTTCATCAGAGATCGAAAGTCTTTTATGACACATGTAAAGGTATTACCTTTTTTATTATAGTAATCTGATGAAGGATATTTCATCCGAAAGTTTTCAGATAAAAGCCAAAGAAAATAAATGAATGATTTTTAATTAAAAATGATTTTAATCAAATACGTTGTTTCAAAGGTATTTTTGCTTATTTTCAAATTATATATATATATATATATATATATATATATATATATATATATATATATATATATATATATAATGTGTGTGTGTGGGGACGTGTTAATGCCGTACCCAAAAATGTGCATCTTTTTCTTCTTCACATTCAAACAACTAAATTTTTAAAAGACAAAGCCATGTATAACGAATCGAAGAGGGTCTATCCTTATAGTTAGAAACCCGGATAACTGAAATGAAATACTCAGTACTGTGAATCGAAATGACCTTTTCCGCAAATGAACAAACCTCTATTCAAACCAATTGAGAGATTTCCCCAATAATTGTTATCATCAGTCACTTGACAATGCCAGAGCGCACCTGTAACGCTTTTATATCTTAACGCGTCATAACGATTTACATACGAACAGCTATTCCTTACACACGAACATGGTAATTATTTAATCACGTTTATCAGGTGCATCCTGGCATTGTTAATGATTAATCAAAAATATAATAAATTAAAGGGAACCTAATTACGTATCAATGCAGTTTATTCATCCAGACAGAGTTTTAAAACATTACAATCGAAATGTGGCGTCACATATAATAGACATTAATGGTTCGATTACAATTTAGAGAGTCCGGAAAAAAAAAAAAAAGATTAGTTATTTTATTATTTATTTCTAGTACGGTTTTTGGTTTACTAATTAATTATTTATAGTACAGTTTTTAGTGTACTAATTAATTATTTATAGTACAGTTTTAGTAATAATTTATATTTTTAGTTTAAATATGTTTAGGAATTTATCTAACTATTTATCTATATAGATATGCAAATTTCAATGTCTAAAAAAGGATATAACAGCTACCTTAAACGAAAAGTGTATTTATATATGCACTTTCCGGGGGTGGGGAGCAATTGAAGTGGCCCTGAATATCTAAGTGCCCCCCCCCCCCAAAAAAAAAAATGGCCCTATGGTGGCCGAACCCCACTTAATATCCTATTTTGGTGAAATTTAAATCATATGTGTAACATTTTCTGGGGAAGACAATGGAATTGATCCCAAAACTCTACATGCCCTTTCAATGTGCTGAATCTCTATGTGGACCCTCTCAGGGAGCTATGGGCATGGAACCCCCTTAAACCTTCAAGTACGTATATTCGATTTTAATGAAATTTAAAACATGTGTATAACTATAATACACTAATACAGAGAGTTGTCCAAACTGTCAGTTTCTTCCAAATATTTAAGGGCCGAAACGGGTCAGTAAAAAAAGAAAAGTAATATGGTGTTATGAGCATAGTGAAACAACAGTGGCGATCCTCATCAAATCCCGAGCAACGTCGGATTTTCTTACTAGTTAATTTAATAAACGTGTTTTAAAATATATTTGAAATTTCGTTTTCTTTCAAATTAGGTAAAAATAGCGAAATCGAAACATAGCAATTCAATAAAAAAAAATGAGTTTAATTTAAAATACCGAAAATTCCTATTTGAGAAAAATGCGTTTTTGGACAAAACAACCAAGTATTATGGCGCGAAAACAAACAAAAACATGACTTTTTTTTACATGTTATTATAATAGATTATCTTTTCATCCCCAAATTCAGCAGGACTCTAAATAGATGTTAACATTTCCCGTACTTGGAGTTTATATACGTTCATAAAAAAATTTCAGACATTTTACTCATTGTAAAAATATTGATTCGGAACAAATTCGTAAACCCCGTACGTGAGTGAGGGGGGGGGATTATAGACATCTTAAACCGAGATTGTACTTGTTCAACTTGTACAGGTTCGCTGATACGACAGGTGTACGTGCGAAAATTAATGTTCTCCTTTCCTTTAGGATCGCAAATGGACCGTAAAACATACCTTTTGTTTCGCGTTTGAACTTTAATTCAAATCAGAATTTACTTTCTATTCGCCAGTTTAAAGGCTTAAAACTCAGTTTCGAATTTCGAAGGGGGACGAAGTAAATATATATGGGTCATTTTTTAAGTGTAGTATCTGTTCTGGTGCTACACTTAGTTTATTCTGTCCTCGGTCAGTGAATGAGAAGTCCTTCTAGACAAAGGCAATTTTAATTGTTGTTTCAATCCAGAGTACCCCTTTTTGGAGAGCGATATTTTCCCCACATTAAAAACCGACCCTGTGTCTAACTTTACCCTCGTGGGGAGGCAATTAAATAAGGACACTGATTGAAATGGCTGATTGTGTATATACTATTGTGACCCTTTGAAATTCGAAATCCCTATTCACTTTCCTCTCAACGATGGCAGAGTTAGACATGAATTCGGTTTTTATTTAGAAAAAATCCAGCTCCCTAAAAAGGAGCACAATGGATTGAGACAAAAATAAAATTTTCCTCAGTTTAGATGGGCATCTCTCTCTCCCATTCCAATCAAGGTCGATTTTAATGTGGAGGTGGTGGAATGCAGCTCCTCAAAAAGGAATGCCCTGAATTGAGACAAAAAATGCCTTAGTCTAGAAAGATTTTTCATTCACTGAAACTGACAGAACAGATACTACACTTTGAATTATTTATTTGCTATAAAGTAAAATTACTATTTATTAAATTAGGCACAGGGCCATTAAAATGTGGGGTGGGAGATATCCTCTGTCTCTCTTACTTTTAGTTAGAATCATTTCAGACACCACATTATCATCAGCCCGAAGACCAAGAAGTGAAGAAGGAAGTTTCAAGTCAAGTATTACGCTTACATTGTGCACCTAAACCAGAAGAAAAACAAGAATATGTCTACGCTCGTTAATGCCTTGTAAAAGAATATCTTGTTATGTAAGAGTAAATATCAGAAAAGTGGGCAGGAATGATGAAGGGGGCTCGGGCAGGTGCGATTGAACTTTCTTGACTGGAGCAATTTCGTTTCGATTATTCTGCGTTTTGTATTGTCTCCCCTTATCGATGATAAGTCAATTTTATACCTAACATTACCTCTTTCAAACGTTCGATCAAAATTGCAGTGATATGGCTGAATTTCACCACCCCCCCAATATGTTTTTAAAACATTCTTTCTATCCGATAACTTATTTTTAATAACATTTCAATAAATTATTTACAACATTGTTTCTCGAATAAATAATTTTTCAAAACATTCGTTACGATCTTCTGACTTAATCCTAGCCCTAACTGGTCTCCACTCGGACTTAGGGTTAGTGGTAAAAAAACTGTGTTAACGCTTGTAGCAATACACGCTAAAGTGGGAGGGTCGTTTTGCTTTAAATTTATATATGAAACAGATCTCTCACCCTAAAATATTTTATTTTTATTTTCTTTTTTTTCGGTGTTTTACTTGTAATCGCCTAAAAATGTAGAATCTCATTTTGTGTGTGTGTGTGAGAGAGAGGGGGGGGGATTCAAAGGATGGTGTTAATCTACAAATGTAACAATGAAAACATTTTTCTCGTTACAGTCTTACATTTTTTTAAGGTAGAGAAAAAAATAACGTAACACCGTAGTAATAGGCAATCCAAAACTCCAAATTAGCCGAAACAAAATTGCTCCAGTCCAGAAAGTCCAAAAGTACCCTCGGGGGAACAACCTCTTTATTTCACGTCGCTTTTGAGCGTCATTAGTACCAACCGTATGCGTATGTATACTACTACTACAACTATTACTTACAAACGAACTAGTAACGTTAAGTAGTAAACATATGATTACAAGAGAATACTTTGCTGTGTTTTATTGGGGGTACTCTACCTGCGGCTGGATATCATTGTCGATAGTTTCCACGGGTGTCATCTCCGTACTGCTATTAGTAGGTTCCTCCTCGTCACCAAAGATTATTCGAAAATATCGCATCATATTGGAAAAAGAAGAAAGGGTCGAAATAGAAATGGTGTCCCTTTTTCTTTTAATTCTTCGCTCACTTCGTACAAGAAGTGGCTAACAGCGCTACCGGTGCATTTAAAGTTGCTGTTGTTTTTTCTCGCTTGTATTTTCTTGTTTCTATTTTCGCCTTTCTTTTTTTACTTGTATCTTCGTCTAAAGTTGATTCTTCATATGCGCTTATGTATCAACCCTGTTTGTCACGTTAGACGTGTTCTTCTTTGCTACATCTTGTTACTGTCTTTTTATTAACTTCCCTTGCTCTTCTTAGTTTCCTTCTCCTTGTTCTCGTTCCTTTAGTAGTACTTCTTCAACGCCAATAACTACCCATCACTATTTCTTTGGAGCAGCCCAGCTTTCGGCCGACCACAGTCAGCATACTCCGATTTTTAAGCGCATTTGATTAAAATGGGAGGTCACTGTCTCTCTCTCTCTCTCTCGCTATCTCGCTATATCGCTTCCTCTCTCTCCCTCTCTCTCTCTCGATCGCTCTCCCTCTTCAATCTCTGACTTTCTACCTCTCTTCTATCTAACCGTCTTCCTCCTCCTCCGCTATGTCTGTCTCTCTCTCTAGCTATGTACCTGTGACCTCCGTTACCCTAATTTATTATCGGCGGATCGGACTACGGGTCAAGTGTCAAAGTTGAATGTGGGAGGCGGAACGGACAGATAGGAAAATACAAAACTAACTTAACGATGTTGTGGACGGCAGTTAAAGTACATACGCGCACACATATAATTGTATACATAACACACACACAAACTCACATAATACCTATATAAATGCACACACATAAATGCTGTCTACTTATCCGAAGATGAAAACAAAACCCTATACTAAAGTCACAATTTTTTTCTTGATTAATATGTTACGTGAAATCCATTTGTACTTGTTAAAGGTACTTACGCCCCTCCTACCGCGGGAAGATATGACACAAGGTTGGAAAGTGGGATTAGAAAACCAGCGCAAAAGAGTAGGTTCATTATGGCCCACAAAAATGCATGAGCAGCCCCGTCTACATTCCCCAGTAGGGGCGCCTCGAGCGATTAGCAATAAACTAATCGCTTCTCAAAGAGAGAAGGTAAAGCCTGGGAAGATAAACTCCTCCTAGAACTGCTCAGAACCCTAACCCTAACCCTAACCCTAACCCTGAACCTCTCCTAGAACTGCCCAGAACCATAACCCAGTCCGGCAGATGCAAGATCGTCCTCCACTCAAAAGTCGGACAGGCTATACATTTAAAGTTGTTTATTTTTCTTATTTTCACAAAAGACATCGCGGAGACTGCGTTCGTGCCGGACATCCATAAACAGTAAAATAACGTTTTACTTCCTATTTTAAATTTTAATTTAAAACTTGAAACTGAAAATTATAGAAATAAAAATAAAAAAATGAATTAAAATGGTAAGAAGTGGTTTATTGCTGCCAGAAAGAGTAGACACGAATCCTCATAGTTTCCCGGGCAATGCCAGGGTACCAACCTGCTTGTAACATATACAAATTGAAAATTGGAAACTAATTTTGGCTTTCAATGTATGTATTTAACTAGTTAGAAGACTCAATTGAGAATGTCCCCAGAAATACTGGGTCACACGGGTACCTTTTAATAGTTAGAAGCTGTCGGACCTCAAAATACTTCAATAGGATAACAATCCCTGCTAAAAACTGGAAGATTCTAAGTTTATGTTACGCAGATTTTTTATTGTGTAGACAAGGAATATTCTATGTTTTTATTGAACACCAATAAATAGTTTGTTTTTTATGTGAGATTTAAAATAACATGTAATTTTTGAAGGGAAGACAATTTTGTCTAACTTTCCGAGCGCAGTTTTCATGCTATGTTTTAACTTCCAGCTTGGTGTCTATTCCCTGTGCTGATGAAGATACTTTATATCACTAAACATCCGTATCACCTCAGAAACGATCGTACACGAAACTGTTGATTATGTTAAATTCCTGGAACGTATATGTAAATTAATATGTTATAACTTTTTTTTAACCTCGTAAGTATTATATATATATATATATATATATATATATATATATATATATATATATATATATATATATATGACGAATCAAATCGAAAGTACTCGCAAAAAAGGAAAAAAAATGGAACAAGAAACACATGGAACTTACATACAGCAATTTGACCGAAACACTGAATGGACCATTCGGAAAATTGAAAAAAAGTCTCATCAAGCAAAAACACTCCGTGTTATTTAATAATGTTTGCCTAAATAAAAATACACTGGCTAAATACATACACACACACAATATATATATATATATATATATATATATATATATATATATATATATATATATATATATATATATATATATAATTTCATGATTTTTGGGAGAGTACACAATTTTATTGTCGCACGCATGAAGGGAAGACGAGTTTTATCGTTCATGATTAAAAGTTAATCAAGAGAGAAAATAAAGAAAAATAGCCAGATGACTGGTTTCGCCCTCTTAATGACCTTGCACACAGCTATGCGAGTACACCAGTATCCCAAATTTGGCCCTGTCGGCACTCATGATGCAACAACTTCCTTAGAATCTAACTTCCAATTTCAACTGGTTAGGTGGGTGAAAAGCGGTGTACTTTCTTCCGATGTAGCCAGTGAGATCAGATCATCGGCTCTATCCGCCCACGTTTACATCGATTACCCAACACTCACAAAGCGGATATTCCAGCTGGGCGAATTCTCTCTATGGTAGGGTCATCACAGCATAAGGTTGCAAAATGGATCTTTAATATTTTACAGCCAGTATTGAACTACTATAGTAAATACTGCTTAAAAGATTCATTTTATTTTGCAAATAAGATTAAAAATTCGAAGGTTGCTAATAAATGTATGTGTTCCTACGATGTTAACAACCTATTTACCTGTGCCTCTATTTTGGAAACAATCGATATCTGTGCTGATTTTTTATATCATAGCCAGTTATCGTCTCCTTCCATTCCTGAAAGCATATTCGTGCAGTTGATGAAATTTGCCACTACATCCGTTGAATTCAGTTTTAACGATGTAATGTATAGGCAAATAGACGGGGTATCTATGGACTCAGTCCTAGGACCGACTATGGCGAATATTTTTGTGGGGTTTTATGATAAAGCTTTATTATCTGAACCCACTAAACCTTTAGTCTACTTTCGATATGTAGACAATACATTTTGCCTTTTTAATAATAAAACGGAGGCAAATACATTCTTCTCCTTACTCAATAAAATGCATCCCGCATAAAAATATACTTATGAAGGACAGCGTAATTTCACTTTAGCTTTCCTCGATGTATCAGTAACAAAAAAAAAACCCATCGAGTTACCTTACATCAATCTACCGTAAACCTACGTTTACAGGACTATATACCCGCTGGGATTAATTTTGTCATAACAAACGAAAGGTAAACTTGATTTGAACATTAACACACCGAGCCTTATGGTTTGTTCAAAATCAATATTGGACAAAGAAATTAAATCTATAACGAATACTTTGTCCAATAACGGCTAACCTCTTGATGTGATTAGGGCAGTCATCGAAAGGAAAATAAATACTATTTTCCGAAATAAAACCAAGGACGGTGACTAAATGTCCGATTTACATTCGTTTATCTTGGTTATGCACAGTAAGTGAGTAATTCGCCAAGCAAATCAGCTCAGCAGTTAAAAATTGCTATTTTGTTTCGAATGTGCGTGTTGTGTTCTCTACACAACCTTTCTCGTACAGACGGGTTACCCCCCCCCCACACACACACACACAATACAAATAATGTAGTTGCAGTGCCGACTACGTGGGTAGGACGACGTTGAGATTGGATAGTAGAGTCCAACAACACATTCCGAGTAAAATTAGGAATGGAACCTCCCGGTCAACGGACGTTCAAAATAACACATACGGTCTTCCATTACAGACCATTTACTTAAAAACCCGCCGTGCGCTAGGTATTTCCGCATGGACTCCTTCACCATTCTCAGTCATGCTCACTCATTATACCATCTAAAATCATGGAGATAATCAACGTTTGTCTAAAACGTCCCCCTTTGTAAACAAAGAGAGTATATATTAGGACTAGATGTGATCAGTCTCTAACATTCATTCTCCATTGTACATATACCATAACGCTATTTTAATTGTTTCTCTACTCTCTCTTTTCACCCTTTGTTTTTAAATCCCTCGTTTTTTTAAATTCTGTCGATACAGCCTTTGTTAAGAAAGGGCGAAACCGGTCGGCTGGCCTTTTTTCTCTCTGGATTAACTTTTAATCATGAACGATAAAACTCGTCTTCCTTTCATGCTTTCGGTAATATATATATATATATATATATATATATATAAAACATAAAGAAAGAGGCAAGATGCCTTCAAAGAACCATGTGTTAGATGCAGATATGTTTATTAGAATCAAAATAAAAAATCAAAACATTTTTTTTCTCTTTTTTCATCTTGACTTTTTTTTATCTAATATTTCGCTTGATATAACAAGCCTAGACAGAGCTTTAGACAAATAAAAGGTATTAACCTTTTTTTTCCATAATAATCTTTCCTGGTCTTCTAGAAGTGACGTCCGATGTTGTGGACTAACAGTGCAAATGTCTCTTTTAAATTGAACTTAAATCGCGCATGGTCGCTAGTATTATTTACTCCTCTCCAGGAGTTAGGCATAAGGCCAGTTTTATCCTACTCCCACAAGTAAGATGTGACCCAAGGTCGTGTCGGAAAGTGGGGGTTGAAAAGCCAGCGCTCGAGGGGTGAGCACTCTGACCATCAAAAATTGCCTGGGCAGCCCCGTCGGCACTTCCCGGCAGGGGCGCCTCAAGCAGCAAGAAACCAACCTACTCCTCCCCAAAGAGGGGAGGCAAAACCTGGGAGGGTGGACCTCCTAGACCTGCACAGGACAATCCCATAGACCGATGGTCGCTAGTATGTATAAATTTGGGAAGTTCATATATATATATATATATATATATATATATATATATATATATATATATATATATATATATATATATATATATATATATATATATATATTATGTATGTATATTATTACTATACATCGATTCGAATAGGCATTAAGACCAGTGGTTTCAAGAGGGAACGCGATAATTCGTCATTTATGCATCGCGATATTTCGTCATTCATGAATAAACTTAAAATAAAGGAATCGTGTTTGCTTTCAGCCGAATAAGCGAATTTTCGCTTGCCCCATAACATCACTAGTATTTAAGTCTCTCCGAATCGTTATATAATAATAAATATATCATGCTCTTACACTAGTAGATCGCCACTCGAGTTATTTGTCTTTTAAAAACAAAGTATTTACAGTATATATATATATATATATATATATATATATATATATATATATATATATATATATATATATATATATATATATATGAGAGAGAGAGAGAGTGAGAAAGAGAGAGAGAGAGATGTTATGTATGTGTATATGTTTATATATTCGTATGTTGATCATTAACTCCGAAACTAATTTACCGATCATTATGTAATTTTGAACACAGCTGCTAGGCGTAAGGGATCGTAATATGGGCGATATTTAGTTTAATTTAGTTCATGCAAATAGTATAAAAATGGGGTGGAAGCCTTTCGTGAAAGTTTAAATACCTCCGCTATTTGTGAAATTTTTACAATATTTATTAGACGATAATCATTAAATATTTCACCAAATTCTCGTTTTGTTGGAGTATGTTAAAGGGTTGTATAGTGCATAATACTTTAAATTGACATTGCATTAAATCCATAGTCATTATGTGACAAAAGGCAGGCAGAGGGGATAATTTTTGCGTGGGCGTGGGCAAAGCAGAACTAAGAACAGAACTAAAATAAAAAGACAAACGTAGCTGAATAATAGCATCATCACAATCGCTTTGTTTAGGATTGAAACGACGCCCGTAAAATATCAGGTGAATATGTAGCTATGTTCAAATGTTAGAATCGTACGGGATTTTTCAGCTGACAAACTGTCAATCGAATGCACGGGCAAAATGGAAGCTGATGAGATGCCTGTTGATTGACAACTGTTGTTGTTCTTTCATTCTATTTTAGCGAAGGTTATCAGTTCTGCACAAAGCAGCAAGCGGGGCGGTTGTTTCACTGGTCGGCTGCTATGTTGAGCGATGACTGATACACGATAGACTACAACGAATAGAATAAAAAAGAAAATGTCTTGTTCATTGTTTATCAAATCATTCTATTTTTCAGCTGCAGAATTAAATAATTTCTCGTCCTCGAAGTCATGACAGTTAATTCTGTGTAGAGATTTTATAATCAATGCCTAATTCGACTGCCTTACACCCCAGTTCCGACCTAGCTGCAGAAAAAACCCCACAAGTTCCGCAAATCTTAAACACAATGTGGGACGGAATTGTTTAAGGAGCAGTAAGTCGGAACGCATGCGACCTTCATGGCATGGTACTATATTCAGTATCAAGTCACCCAGAATATGACACTGAGTGATTTTCCGGGCCACATAAGTATAAAAATTAGACAACAGTAAAGCAAGATTCCCTGAATTACAATTCTTTCTTCATACCCCTAAAGCTTAAGCCTTAAATTTGAAAGACCAACTATAGGTTCCCTGTGTTTAGATTTTAAACCGACGGAACCGATGTTGTTCTTAGATATATTTTGCTTTATTACAGGTCTTCAGTGCGACTAGCGCGACTAGAATAGCACCACTCCCAATCCAAGGATCGAACTATCAACCATCAAGTTCATAGTCGGCAGCTCTTACTACTAGGCTACGGGAGAAGCACTCGTAAATGATATCTATAATGTCTATTTATATAAACATTGAACGGCGCTTCCACCGTGCTCAATTTGTTTATTTACAAAGAGCTTTGTATTAAGCTAAGAAGCAGCAGGCAATATCACTTAACGACAGTGCTCGACTCGAGAAAGGGGGATTATATAGTCATGCGAGAGAGAGAGAGAGAGAGAGAATGTGTGTGAGAGAGCGAGAGGGATCAAAGCATATTTGATTATTCCTTCAAAAATTCTCACAAACTTACTCAAATCAGGATGTAAAGTGAATAATACTTTTCAAAACCGCGTGTTTTTGCCTTGAACTTTATTTTATTTATTTATTTTTCGAGTTTTCGACTAACTTCATAATCATCCGGGGGAATTGTAAACATATACGTATGGTCCCATTAAATATGGAAAACAAAACTTTGAAGGAAAGGTTCATTTAAAGGCGATCGGCGGATGTAATTAAAAAAAATGACAGTATTTTTTTGGGGGGAAAGGGTAGTTACTTCAGTCTGACATGCATAAGATAAAATTGATCCAGAATGTATATGTTATTTAACGATTATAGATTTATATATATATATATATATATATATATATATATATATATATATATATATATATATAATGGGGGTAATCTTCTCAACAACTATATGTTTAGTTTATGATAACAGAAGATAGTTACATCCTGTTAGAATTAATTCAGACTTGTCGTATATTTGCGTGGGAAAAGAGTAACTTACTAAAAAAGGGAGGCGAAAGATAACAGTCAGAAAAATGAGGGAGGGATGTGGGAAAGAAATAAAGGAAAGAAAGAATGTATGAATCATTCGAAGATTGTGAAAGAAAGAAACCCGTTTTACACTACTATGAAAGCCAATAAGAAGGTAAGAAAATAGAAGAAAAAAAGAATCGGGGGAAAAGTCGAATGTAGACATTTAGAAATAACGGATTTTAAATGGTAGACGGGAGGGAATTAAGGATAATGAAAGTTACGTGCAATAATTAGGGAAGAAAGAAAGAAACAAGTATGGAAAATTTGAAGTTGAGTTTAGTGACTTACTGATCATGTGCATACTTCAGATGCTTCGCCTTATGCTTGAGACCAAAATTCTGGACTCGTCTTTCAGCTATCATTAGTGGTATATAAATCTCAACCTTTAATTTGGTCGGCTCATCTCTTTGGACGTCGACCTCTTGATCTTATTTCAATAAAATTTATTTGTTATGATTTCTTTCCATAATTGGAGTCTGATAAGCAGGAAATATGTTCAAAGGACATTAATCACTTTTTTTTTTGATAACGTCGTTGATGGATCTTTTAAGTTTAAGCTACTTTCTCTTATCTACATTTCTTCATTTATCTCGCAAAGTTACTCCAAGGATAGTTCTTATGCATTTCATTTCAAAGACATTGAGCTTCCACTCGTAATCTCCCAGTATATTCCATGTTTCACTTCCATACACAGCAAGAAGAACTATCAATGCATTGTAGTCTAAACTTCAGAGGTGTTGATACGCCCTTCCGCCTCCATATTTTTTTTTACTCGTCCAAATGCGGAAGTACTATCCCTATTCATTTGCTTATGTCAGATCAGAACCTTGAAACCATTGAGCCCAGAAACATAGAATCTTCTGGGTTTTTCCAACAATTTAATTGTCTATTGATATATGATCTTTTTTATACACTAATAAGTAAACCATACCAAGGCCAAAAGCCACTCGAAGATGGAGGCTAATGGAATTTTTAAATAAATTATGAATAACACCATGAGAGGATAGGCAATGGTGAGCGCAAAGAATTTGATTATTTAAGAGATAGGTTCGACAAGTATTTTTTGATATTGGACTTGATGGCAATCATGTTCTAGTCAGCAAAGAAGCAGTTCCGTGCTATTTTGTTCCACAGATGGGAAGTTCTTAGAAAGACATTTATTTTTTAGGGTTCCGTTTGGTTGTAGGTAAACAGATAAAGCCGTGGAATTATTTGTAGTGTGGGTAGTTAGACGAGTTCTTGCTACGGATGTTTTACAGGGAATGGATTGAGATAGAGGATAAACTGCTTTTTTTTGCCTTAGTTCACATTCATTCCCGTTTCTGAAAAGAGGCTTCAAGTTCAGAAGGAGAGAGTTCCAACTTATCAAAGAGAGCGTCAACGAATGTGAGCTCATTGCTAAGCAGCAATGTTTATTGCAGACTTTCGAAGCTGCGTGTAATAATTATGAAAGAAAGAAAGGCAGAAATGAAGCAAAAAAGAGCGGGGGTACGAGGGCTACAAGTAAGAATTAGTAAAGAAAGAGACATACGTGCAATTACTGGAAAAGGAGGAAAAATGACAGAAAAACGAATGAATCTACGTGCAACAATTGGGAAAGAAAGAAAAAGAAAAAAAGAAAAGAAGGTAATAAAGCTGTAACACGAAGGGTATGTCTTTTTCTCTCTTTCTATTTCACGCTATATAATGTAATATTTGCAATATTACAGACAAACAGGAATATTTTAAAAGACAAACGGTATTATATGAGTAAATTGCTGTTGTTGATAATGATGCTATTGTTGATGATGATGTTGTTTTTGATGATGTTATTATTGATGATGATGATTATTTATGATGATTATGATGTCGATGATTATGCTGCTGTTGTTACATTATGACGTTGTTATTGTTTATAATGTTGTTTTTGATAATAATGTTGATGATGATGTTATTCTTTATGATGATGTTATTATTGATGCTTACGTAGTTGTTGATTTTTTTGTTGATCATAATATAGATGATGATGATGTTGTTATTTGTTACGGTGATGTCATTTTTGATAATGTTGTCGATGGGGATTTGTTTATGATGATTTTGTCGTTGATGATGATGTTCTTTAAGATGTCATGTAGTTGATGTCGTTGATGATGATGTTTTTAATGATGGTGTTGTTGTCGATGATGCCTTATTTGTTGATGATAATTTTTGATTGATGATGTTGTTTGTGATGCTGATATTGTAAAATAATGATGCAGACATGTTGGGTAATAACGCAAAAGACGTCACGGGAAGGCTAAGGGCATGACACCGTAATACATAACAAAAGCTGAAGACTAGATAGATTGTCAATTAGGCTAAAAGAACAACGGAAGTGAATTGGTGAACTTTGAACGAGCTCAGATGTGTGAGGTCGACGAGTTCATTTCGGAGTATGACGTTGTAAAGAAAAAGACGACTCGGTAACCTTTAAAAAGTCAGGTGCACGAGGCTAGAAGAAGAAGGCATCCGGAGTGCAAAGTCAGAAATTAAAACGGCGATTTTAAATGAAGGGAGAAGGGGCGCTTACGTAGCAGAGATCGAATTTGGAGGATATACCCCCACCATGGCCGAACTGCCGTAAACAACTGGCGTGGGGATTACAAGCCTTCCCTAGATAACTGGAGCAGACTGCTACAGAACGTATTGTCGTGTTTCTCTCAAGGTTGCAAGGTAAATCAATCTGCCTTGTTTTCGTGAAAATAACCTACGTTGGGTAGAGTCGAAAATCAACCGTCGTCAAGGTAAAGAAAGAGGTTTCTTCGTAAGACAAGACAAAGAACAATAATGCCAAAGGACTTTTGCTAACAAAGAAATATTTAATTATATATGTGTTTACCCAACTTACACCAGATGGTGGTGAAGAATAAAGAAACATACTTTCTCGAGCACGTCCTTGTCTCTATCGTTGCGTTTTGTTTGATGATACCGTGTCCCCCGAAAAAACGGATATTGTAACAATATGATATTGATGATGGTGTATATATGATGATTTTTTGTTGTTGATGATATTATTTTTGTTGATGTTGTTTTTGATGATTATGTTGTTGATAATTATGTTGTTAATTATATTGTTGATGATAGTGTTGATGAAAACGTATTTGTTGATGATAACATTGTTGTTGATGATAATTTTTGATTGCTGATGATGGTGTTGATATTGTTGTTGATGATGATGATGATGATGATGATGATGATGATGATGATGATGATGATGATGATGATGTTAGTGATGGTATTTTGGTGATTATATTGTTGATTATTTTGTTGTTGATTATGTTGATGACAATGTTATTTTTCATGATGATGTTATTTATGATGTTTTATTGATATTGATGGTAGTCTGGATGATGTCGTTGTTGATGATGGTGTTGTTCATGATGTTATATATATTTTTTTTTTGTTGTACATGATTCACCTGAAACAAGGCAGGACGTCACTGTAAACGTAAGGGGCTACTGAGAAAAAGGAAAAGGGGGGAAGGATTAGTGGTTCAGCTTAAATTGGGATCTGAGCAGCGACATGTCTGTTTACATTAGTTTTAAATTTCTGCATGTCAGTACTGTCGGGGAAACAGGGGGCAGGGAGGGAGTTCCAGAGGCCAGCAGCACGAGGAAAGAAGCTATTTGAGTAGAATGCTCTCCGGCATCTGGGGACCTCCACAGTGAATGAATGAGATTTAGTAGAATGTCGAGTTAGTCTAGTAGATTTACGTCGAGGGGGCACCAGAGTAGCCAACTCATCGGAGCATAATCCATTGAAGTATTTGTAAAACAAACACAAGGATGCCACATTGCGGCGATGATGATTTTATTATTGATGATGATGCTACTGTTTATAATAATGTTATTGCTGCTAATAGTGTTATTGATGATAATGTTGTCTCAACACTAAACACTACTAATAAGATAATGGCTACATTTCTATGAAAAATTTCGTTTCTATTTTAAAAACGACTTTTAATAAGTTATATCATACGAAGTTTAAATAATCATTTTTTATTACATCAATATCCTCAACAGGTTATTTTTTATATCCTTTTTTATTATGTATTCTTTCTTTTTGTCAGTAGTAACCAGCTTACTTTACATCATGATTAGAGTGATGACTAATGGATCGGGATGTTGGGGTTCAATCCTCGATCGAGTCATACCAAAGATAAAAATGGTAATTGATTACTCCTTGCCAAACATTCAACATCATAAGGTGAGAATCAACGTTAAGTGGAGCAATCTAAGAGAAGAAGTGGTGTTCTCCCTTACATCTCGGTGCAGTAGAAAATCAAAAAGGGGAGTCTTCGGGTCGTCCTCAACTACTATCTATACATTTATTTAATATATTTTATATCGTCAGTGAATGCCTGCATTAATAAAACCCTCAAACAATATCTCGTGGTTCTATGTGTGTGTGTGTGTGTGTGTGTGTGTGTGTGTGTTTCTCACCTATGCTTTTCGGGCGTTGTAGAGTGATGAAATGGTAGCATTTTGCTAGTGGTAAATTACCATTTTCAAAATATCTTTTATCGATTTTTTTATTCAAACTCTTTTACAGTTGAACCTTGGCGGGTGTATCCGCCCAACTGAGTGTCATTCTATTGATAATGTTTAATCTGCCTTTTCAAACACAGGACTTCATTTCTGTAGAAGCCTCTCGTATGTATGTTTTGATGTGTTTAAGTTTCAAGTTCAAATATTTATTACCTTCATAAATTCATATGTGCTCAACACTTATGTGCAATTATCTACAACTCGGATGGCACTTAGCTGAAGGGCAATGGTCACTCTGATTATCTCGTCTCGTTTTTTTTTTCGTTTTTTTTGTATCACAGTTGTATTCCCAACTTTAGCCTCTTATAACATGTATTTCTATTCTTTCATTCTTTCTTTCGTTCATTCTTTCATCGTTTATTTCCTTCGCTCTTTTTTCCGTTAACTCTTTCGTAATTTCTTTCTTTTTGTTTTTCTTTCCTTCCTTCTTTTCTTTCGTCGTTTTTTTTCAACTTGTTTATCTCTGAATTGAAATGTTTAACCATTTGCATCCCAAGCAACGAAGTTGAAAAAAAATTGCAAAGATAAAAAAAAAAAAACCTTTATTCATCATATTTATCATAGATGACTATATTTTCAAACTAATCAATAAAGGATTTGTGTATTTTTAATTCTCTTTTTTTAAAAACGAATTGAACTGTACAGACATATGAGGACTCGTTTGTAGTTGAGTCGAATTTTTTCAATTAATGGCGTATTATTTCTTATTTTACTTCTGTTCACCCCAAGCAAAGCATAGTTCCACTGAAGCGTAAGAGGCTACTGTGATAAAGATCAGATCTATAGGCGGCAACCAGGTTGGGAAGTAAGGCAGCAAGATGTTTGTTCACATTACATTTAAATTTCTGCATGTCGGTACGGTTGAGGAAACAGAGGGGCAGGGAAGGACTTCAAAAGGCAAGCTGACCGAAAAAAGAAGCTATTAGCGTATGAAATCTCCACGCATCTTTGGATCTTTAAAGCGAAGAGGTGGGATTTTGCTGATAGTCAAGTTAGTCGGGAGTATTTCTGTTGAGGAGCTACAAGTGTAGTAAGTTCATCAGATCAAATTCCGTGGAAGTACTTGTAAGACAAGCATAGGGATGCAACACTGCGGCGATGGGTCAGGGGCTAGGGCTTGACAGACAGTGTGGAACCTATTAGTTTAAACATTTTTTGGCACCCTATTCAAGAGGGAGAGGCTACTGGTTGGTGCACCAGCCCAGATGTGGCAACACTGCTTCATGCATGAGCAAGTGTTTGCTTGATAGAGATAGAGAATACTGACAGGTGTGAGAAGTTTTCTAACCCGGTAGAGGGAGCCCACCTTATTTGTACATTACACTTTATGTTGCCTGAGAATTTTAGGCCGAAGAGTTTAAGCGTTGGACTTTCAGGAAAGGTTCTATCGACAATAACAATCCGTGAATGCCGGGTCAACTCATGTTGACCTTAGATGATTTTGCTCGCTGAGAAAGTGACTAGGAAAAAACGTAATAAAGTTCAACTAAAGGTCTGCAGGAAAAAGTGCGAGGTTAAATACAACACAACTGGAAGACAATGCTGCTCAACGCTTGATCCGATGACAATGCTGCTCAACGCCTGATCTTGTCTACCTGTGCAACGGTCATTTCATATAAGGCGAGGATGCGTCCGGCAATCAATCCGAAAATTTGACTTGATAGCGCCAGGCCCTTATTTGCCGGTATGAAGTATGGTCCGGTTCGGTCCTAGGAAGTTCATTCCGCAGGCATAATCTCTTCTTAAAAGCCGACCAAACCGTGGAAAACGACGGAATCCTCAGGAGCAGATATATGTTCAAAAGCGTTCGACGTTCGGGTCCGTCTAGTTTTGCACAAGATTATAAAATTTATCCCACTGAACCGTATGCATGTCACGCTTGATTGCTCACTGAGTCTATAGCGGATAAAGAAACGTTTTTTTATACGACTAGTGTTCACGCTCCGTCAAAAATGATGCGAAAAGTTATGCTTTGCCAGTTTCCGCACTAATATTCATGTAAAATCATAGAATTACGTCTGTGATATAATTTTTCATATATAAATCATATATTATAATTTCTGATGATCTAAAAAGAAAATACGGGTGAATTTTATAAGAAGGTGAGGATTTCTTTCCGAATTCATTTCGAACGGTGTGGGTTTTTTTACTTGCTGTTTGTTTTCCAATGTAATTATTGTAAATTTACATTCTTTCAATAGGATAGGACCGAACTATCGCGAGTAAAAAAACGCTGGTTATTTCAGTTGAACTAAAGAAAAAATCACCAACCGTAGATTACCGTCTTTGTCAACAAGGGGCGCATTAGCTCAAGAATTAGTGTCATCATTAACGAGACGCGACACGTCTCACGAAACATAACACTAGAACTAGATCTATATTTTCTATCAATGTTACCACGGGTTCTAGTCGTGAAAGGCCGTGCGGATCACGAATTCAACTGTACAGCCATAGAAAGGCTCGTTAGTAGTGGAGGAAGAACTCTGCTCGTCGGACACGACGAGCAAATGTCAAGAAGTGTGTGAACCTCAGTAGGCGGCAATAAGTTGTAAGATTATAATTGAAGGATAGCAGAATATCTCGGCATATTTGAGACACAGTCTATCAGGACTTAATTAGAGGTTATTTAGCCAACAACGGTGAATAATGAATCGCTTCAAGAAACGGCGTGGAAGATTGAGAGGCGATCGACTCACGACCGGGTCACCGAGACAAAGGTGAGAAGAGGAGAGGAGATGATCTGTATGTCGCAAGGGTGGGAAAACCCTATGGGAATCAATGATGACGCATCTCGGAACATATGTAGAATGTTTAATGAATAAGGTGTTTATTTAAACACACATACATATATATTAGGGGAGTTTGAATTACCTACTAGACACAATCCTCGAGTCTATTCAGTCTATCTGTACAGTGGTTTATCAGGGCCACCTGAAATGAGAATACTTCACCCTACAAATAAACCCTGACCAAATATTCAAATTTAGATACTATTCGAAGCTCAAATACGACCCCCCCTCAACAGGGCTATATACTAGCTCATACTAGGAATGGTGCACCTACTCTAGGTACTGTTACCTCAAGTTGCAGCACTTAGCTTGATACTCAACGAGACTAGAGTGATTCTTGTCCTTGAATCCGGTAATACCAAGAGACCACAAGAAATATATACTATAACATAGTTAGCTGGTCAATGGGGAAGAGAAAAATTAATATTCTTAACTTCTTTAGAAACTAAATGTTTGTACAGGTAAATGAGAACTTTAATTGAATATTCGAATATCTATGTATCTCATATAAAGATCCAGTGTTAGCCCCAGAAACGGGCCCTTGATTTCTGAGAACTTCAACTGGAGTAAAATCAAACAGTGAACTATATATATATATATATATATATATATATATATATATATATATATATATATATATATATATATATATATATAAATATATATATATATATATATTCATATATATATATATATATATATATATATATATATATATATATAAATATATATATATATTCATATATATATATATATATTCATATATATATATATATATATATTCATATATATATATATATATATATATATATTCATATATATATATATTCATATATATATATATATATTCATATATATATATATATTCATATATATATATATATATATATTCATATATATATATATATTCATATATATATATATATATTCATATATATATATATTCATATATATATATTCATATATATATATATATATATATATATATATATTCATATATATATATATTCATATATATATATATATATATATTCATATATATATATTTATATATATATATATTCATATATATATATTTATATATATATATTCATATATATATATATATTCATAAATATATACATATATATATACTCATATATATATTTATATATATATATATATTTATATATATATATATATTCATATATATATATATATTCGTATATATATTCATATATATATATATATACTCATATATATATATATATATATATTTATATATATATATATTTATATATATATATTCATATATATATTCATATATATATATATTTATATATATATATTTATATATATATATATATTCATATATATATTCATATATATATATATTTATATATATATATTATATATATATATTCATTTATATATTCATATATATGTATATATATTTATATATATATATTTATATATATATATATTCATATATATATATTCATATATATATTCATATATATATTTATATATATATATATTTATATATATATGTATTCATATATATATTCATATATATATATATTTATATATATATATTTATATATATATATATATTCATATATATATATATTCATATATATATATATTCATATATATATATATATATATTCATATATATATATATATTTATATATATATATATTCATATATATATATTAATATATATATATATACATATTCATATATATATATATATATATACATATTCATATATATATATATATATATATATATATATATATATATATATATATATACATATATATATATTGATATACAGGACCGGCGGGACAGTTATAAAAGTGTGTGGGGGGTCTCCTAAAAAGTGGGGGGCCCGGTTAAACACATGCATATATAACTTCAGTATTGATGACCGTAAAGTGGGGTGGGGGGTAAGTCAAAAAGTGGGCAGGGGCTTGAGCCGCCCCCCCTCCTGCCCCCCGGTGCCGCCACCCATGATATATATATATTCACACACACACACACATTTATATATATATATATATATATATATATATATATATATATATATATATATATATATATATATATATATACACCTTCTCAATGAATGTTAACTTATGTCTCAGGTTCGAATCGTGTGACTGGCGGAACAATAAAACTCCACACTGATGTGTCCCGGAAAAGAATGAAACACACGTGTACGTGGATAAGAACATTTTTAAAATATCTATCATAATATTGTTTAAAGCTTTCTTAATGCTAGGACGGGCCCTTTAAGAGAATGAAAATTAGCCTGTCAAATGTAATGCGTAATGCGAAGTTCTGTCCTTACGCGTTGTTTATGAACAGGCACCGTGAGATAACCGACGTTGGGCGACTAAACCATACGCCATTCTTAGTTTACGGTAAGAGTAATACAAAAAGCAGAAATTAAAACACACATATATAAAAGACATCTTTAGGAAACTGAGGCAATTTCTATTATTGTTCCAGATGTGCCTTATTTGCGTTTTGTCGACTGTTTAATTCATTTTTGTATATTACTCCCGGGCATCGCCGGGTAACTGGTCCTGCTAGTATAATATATATATAT
Organism: Sepiola atlantica; assembly: GCA_963556195.1. Taxonomy (NCBI): domain Eukaryota; kingdom Metazoa; phylum Mollusca; class Cephalopoda; order Sepiida; family Sepiolidae; genus Sepiola; species Sepiola atlantica. Next base: position 163,075,835 of record OY744517.1, read on the forward strand.
ATATATATATATATATATATATATATATATATATATATATATATATATATATAAGAACAGAACTTTTTGTTATATTAAAATCAAAACAACCATTGAATTAAACGACGACAACAAATAATAGTTAAATAATAAAATGTATTTTTTAAATCAATATGCAAATTAGTTTACGTTGCGACTGATTTCGCATATACATACGCAGCAGTATATAAACAATTTTGGTGCGTATATTGTGTAAAGTTGGATTAACTTGAAATAGGACATTTCGACTTTACAGTTACTTCGAGAAATTGGCCTAACTTTCGTAGTTTTTTATTTAGATGTTTATAGGCATTAAAAGAAATGGCTGTACATGCCTGCATTGTATATTCCTCGGTAGATACACACAAATAAGAAATATCCACACCTAGATTTATTTTGTCCCTAGCCTAACCCCCCAAATGGTACTTATATTGGGGGAGATTACACCCTGTTCTTTCTTTTCATTCCCAAATAGTCCCTATTTCAACGATGGAACTGACGTGCTTATTTTCGGCTCTTGAGACACTCAAGAAAACAGCGAACAGCTCATACCTAGATAGATTTGGGAGGGTCCTACTAATCACCACACTTACCATTTTATTAGGTTACTTTTCTTTTTCTTTATTTTTGGGATTTTATTTTAAGTATCACACTCCTTATCACTGCTAAAATTACACATATATATATATATATATATATATATATATATATATATATATATATATTATGAATAAAAAACGTCAAAAAAATATGGGGATATTTAAGTATATTATCCAATCGAGTGAATGTGGTATTTTTGTGATTAAAACTAGTTTATAGAATAGATTAAACGGATGACTTCTGATCCTTATCCCACCCCACTCCGTTTCGGTCTTGTGCCACATCTTGTTTTGTTATAAAAAATAAGTTTGTAAAAATTCAAGACAAATAAAATGTATAAACTACAAAAACTCTGCAAATCTTGTTTGTTTGTTATCTTGTTTTTCTCCAGGCAAAGTGGGTGAGTTTTTTTATTCTTTTATTGAAACTATATACAACAATAATCATTTAAAAAAATATGAACCTGTGTGAAATCTAATTTCCATTAAATTAAAAGCTGACGGCGACTTTATCCTTCAACTCTCTGTATGTACTTTTAGAATAAATTATATATATATATATATATATATATATATATATATATATATATATATATATATATATATATATATTTAATTAAATATTAAAGTTTTTTATACCTACAGACGATGTCGTTTCGGGCTTACATCCTCATCAGTGCACGAGTGATGGTGGTTTCAGGCGGTCTAATAGGCTCGAACGCAGTTTCTAGATTCAGTTTAGAATTACGAGCTTGACGCCCATATATATATATATATATATATATATATATATATATATATATATATATATATATATATATATATGTGTGTGTGTGTGTGTGTGTAAGTTTGTAATCCGAGGCAGGAGCAATGGGATATAGATACCGGAAGGTGGAACAGATGAACAAAAATAAATGAGAAGAGAAAAAAGAGAATGGAATCTCAAATCAATTTATTAATATTTCACGTAAAACAGATTAAATACCAGAACAGTAAATAGAAAAAGGTTTATAGTCAAACAATTAGAGTTCCGGACAAAAGTTAAACTTATATATATATATATATATATATATATATATATATATATATATAATCTTCTATTTTTAAATACGCACTTTTCTCTGGTTGCATATACAATAGTCTCTGGTCTTACTCTCTCTTCTGTATATATAGTAATTCATAGGCAGACAGTTTCGTACATTACAACTTTTAATTCTGGCTATACAGGTAAGTTGTTAAAGCTGAGATATAAACTCGATCATTTGTCGGCAGACTATCTACTGTGCTATCAGCACACACGAGTAAGTGGCCAGCGGCGATTTAGATTATCACAGTGCTAGACCCACAAAGTGGGGTGAGGGTCATATCGTTATTCACATAGAGACTTTTTCGTTTTATCACTGTGTGTGTGTGTCTTGTTTTGCTGAGACTTCGTGCTAAGCGGGAAAGCAGCCTTCACATTACTTTTTAACCCTAGCATAAAAGACCCGACGTTTCTCGGATTGAATGAGGATCACTACTATATACTTTTCAACGATCCCTATAACACCATATTACTTTCTTTCCTTTTACTACCACGTGTTGCCCCCCCCCCCCCCTAATATAGTCGGAAAAGGCTGAAATGTTGGAAAACTCTCTAAATCAGTGTCTTATAACTATGGTTCAAATTTCATAAAAATCGGATGCAAATTTTAGGTTTTAAGGGGTTTCTGTCCCCATGCATCGATTAGAGGTGGAGGCACGTATATAATCGGTACATAGAGGGTAACGTAGATATTTAGGACCACGTCCATTTCTTCCCCAGAAAATGTTATGCATATGATTTAAATTTTATAAATTACAATATATTTGAGGTTTAAGGGAGTAAAGCCATCATGCACTAAGAGATTCGGGAACACTCCTATTGTCTTTCCGGTGAATAAAACGATAAGGATAAACTTTTAGATTTTATATAGATTCTCTAACTTTTCTATTTATGGGGAACACACAAACACACACACACAAACACACACAGACATTAAGTTTTATCTATAGACATTACGGAGGTCGATTATGATCTCAGCCGGTCTACTATTTTTAAGGCGACTTTGCATTTTTTTTATTTTATGCTAATTTATTTTAGATGCGAAACATACTTCCGTGAGAAATAACTGGTTTGACCTAATATTTCACCTTAAGTGTTGATATAAGCTAATTTAATGTTAACTTTGACTTTTTCTCAGAGTCATAAACTTAGGTTGGCTGTAATGAATATACCTCTTACTCTATTAGCTGTTTTTGCAGGTTTTATGCAAGTTCTTTCATACGTCTGTATTTCGAATTTTCGCATTTCAGATTTCGTAGTCGGACTTCTTAAGTTTAAGAGAGGATGAATAGAGAAAGTGTGAAGTTAGTGTCACATGTCAGACAGACGTGGATTCGTTTGTTTTTCGCTTTTCACGTCCTGATATTTTCGGCCTGCCTGGCTAAATTTATTTTATTTTATGAACAAGACATACCCACGCCTAACGTGATTCCGAATGTTTCATGATTCGTTACATTTCAAATTTACGATATATTCCATTAACGTATTACTCATCCTCAGACCCCCACCCCTTAAAGTCCAACCTTTCCTCACTGTGGTAGGGGCGGTTGTACCCTGGTAGTCTTAATGCTACTCACCTAACAAGGCGCTGGTGAGGAGGAGTACGCATCAGGATCAGTCGTCCTCTGGTCGTGTCTGCCTCTGCATGTTGTAAGCAAATATGTGTCCAGCGGAAAAATACAAATCAATAGAGTGAAAGTGGCAACGTTGTTCAGCATCATCCATTGATATGTTCTGGGCCAAAACTTCCTCGACTTCGCATGCAACCGCCGAGCCTTGTTGCTCTCGGTGTGTCAGGGGTAAACAGATGCAATCATACAGGTTAACGAATCCCTGCAACCAACGCGAAGTACTTCATGCAGATGAGACAATCCTGAGGCACGATCTTCATGAGCGCTATGCAGAAGTCTGACTCGCTTAACAAAGAAACCAAAAACATATCATAAGCAGCTGTTTGTTCTAAAATGTTCGACATTCTTGTCAGTCTAGTTTGGCGCAAGGCTAGACAATAGGTCCCACTAAACAGTGTGCATGGCACGCTTGATTGCTCACATAGTCTATAGCGGATACACAAACCTGTTCTTATATACGACTAGTGTCCATCCTCCGTTTAAAATGACGGGGAAAAATTATGTATTTTTACAGCAATCTGGGTGGTAATCTAATTTCTTTTGTAGATATTCTCGGGTTTGTGGCGTGTTTAGGTTTGAATGATGTGTGTTGAAATTGTTTCCAGATGAGGCTAAATGCTGAATAAGAAGGAAGAACTGAAAAAGCGGACAACGGGGTGGAGGACGGGGAAATTAATGAGACTGACAAATAAACAATGGATGATGAAAAAAGGAAAAACCGAAGAAAACAATTAATGAAAAAGAAAATATTTATTAGGAAAACATCAAGAAACACATGCACGCACACAAAGAGACATACATCTCTATTAATATAAAGTTAGGTCTGTGCATAGTTGTATGTATGTCTATGTATAAGATTCCCTTTCAAACTATTTAACTGATCATTAAAATTTTTGGAATACAGCTGTTTGCTGTAAAGGGTATAGATGTGTGCTATATTTAGTTTAATTTAGTTTTATGCAAAGAGCGTAAAAAGGGGGTGGAAGCCCTTTCTTCAAAATTCAGACACCTCCGATTTTTTGTGAAATTTTAACATCAGGTATTAGACATACATTAATAAATATATCCAAAATGTTAGTTTCTTTTGAGTATTTTAAAGGTTTTTTTTTAACTTAGTTCACCCCAAACAAGGCAGGGTGCCACTGTAGATGTAAGGGGCTACTGAGAAAAAAGAAAAGGGGGGAAGGTTGGGGGGTCAACATAAACTGTGATCTGCGCAGCGAGATGTCTGTTTACATTTATTTTAAATTTCTGCATGTCAGTACTGTCGGGGAAACAGGGGGCAGGGGCAGAGAGGGAGTTCCAGAGGCCAGCAGCACGAGGAAAGAAGCTATTTGAGTAGAAAGCTCTCCGGCATATGAGGACCTCCACAGTGAATGGATGGGATTTAGTTGATTGTCGAGTTGGTCTAGTGAATTCACGTCGAGGGGCACCAGAGTAGCCAATTCATCGGAGCATAATCCATTGAAGTATTTGTAAAAAAAACACAAGGATGCTACATTGCGGTGATAGGGCAGAGACTGGAGCTTGGTTGACAGTGAGGGGCCTATTAGGTTGGCGACTCTTTTTTGAACCTTGTCAAGGAGGGAGAGACTAGTAGATGATGCACCAGCCCAGATGTGACAACAATACTCCATGCATGGGCGGATCGTGGCTTTGTAGATATACAGGATAATGCTAGGTGTGAGGAGTTTACTAGCACGGTAGAGAGAGCCAACCTTCTTTGCGGCATACTTGGCAATGTCTTCAATGTATTTCTTCCAATTCATGTTACCTGTGAAGGTTAGGCCGAGGAGTTTGAATGATGAACTCTCAGGTAGCGTATTATTTGCCATGACAATCGGTGGTTGGAGAGGTTTCTTGTAGTTATTTAAGGAAAGAAACTTTGTCTTTGCGGCATTAAAAGTTACCAACCATTTATGACCCCAATCCACTACAGCCTGGAGGTCATTTTCTAAGGATTCAGCCATTGCCTCATATATGAGGGCGTCTGTTTTTCCAACATGGCGAGAGTAAAGCGTGGTGTCGTCAGCAAATAAACCAATCTCAGACTCTATGTCATCAGTGAGATCGTTTATATAGATCAGGAACAATAAAGGTCCTAGGATAGATCCCTGGGGTACACTAGCATTTATGTCATGTTGCTTAGATGAGCGACCATCGAGGACAACCTGGATTTTTCTTTTGGTTAGGAAGGATCTAATTATATTAAGTAATTGCCCAGTAATACCGTATGAGCGTATTTTTAGGAGAAGCCCTTTATGCCATATCTTGTCAAAGGCCTTGGATATATCAAGTGCTACTGTCCTAGCTTCTCCTGCCTTGTCAAGTGTATGATACAGAGATGACCGTTAGGATATCCGCAGTAGATCGTGCTTGTCTAAATCCATACTGGCGGTCAGATAGAAGTTTAGCATTATCTAAGTACCGTACTATCGCTAGATTGATTAAGGATTCAAAGATTTTAGCAAAGATCGGCAGTAGACTGATTGGGCGGTAGTTCTGAGGATCGGTTCTATTCCCAGCATTCTTGTAGACTGGTACCACAGAGGCGATTTTCCAACTATCGGGGAAGCAAGATTCAGCTAGGCATTTATTGTAGAGTTAGAGAGGACAGAGGCCAGTTCAGCAGAGCATTTCTTTATTACTATTACAGGTATAAGATCAGCCCCACAAGCTTTGGAGGTGTCAAGGTTTTTTATGATGTCCCTGACCTGGGATAGAGTAATGACCAGGTTATCAAGTGTTGCTTCGGTTCGCAATGGGAATTTGGGGAGGGGTGTTTTTTTTAGTCCAAGGTGGAGTTAGAAGCGAAACGTTGGGCAAGTAGTTCAGCCTTATCAGTGGCCGTGCAAACAACATCATTGTGGTTTGATAGTGAGGGAATCGTTGATCGACCATTATTCACTACACTATTATAGATTTTCCAGAAATCACGAGTACCTAGTCTCTGTGACTGAATGCGTTTTTTTTTGTTAACTCATTATACCTTCTCTTTGCTTCGCCTATCACGGCCTTGCAATTATTTCTTGACTCTATAAACTTATGTCTATTAGTAGCTGACTTATGGCGACCGAATTTACGGAATGCTTGTTGCCTCTCAGCAATGTCAGCTGCACATTCCGAGGTGAACCATTGGGGAGAGTGGGGCTTGTTAAAGAATTTTCGCATGGGGACATAGGCTTCAATGCCTGCTTTGACCCATTCAGTTAATTCATCTGCACACTGGTTGGCAGGGAGTGTGAAGGTTTCCCTCCATGGGGCGTCACTGATGTGATCTCTGATTGACTCAAAATCAGCCTGCTCGTAGTATCTCGTTGTTTTGAGCAAGGGAGTGAGCTAAGGAGAAATTATACGTAGAGTTGCCGGCTGCGTAAGTAAATCTGGATAATCCCAACCAATCGCGGTGGTGGACATTAAAATCTCCAAATACATGTATCTGGGCATTCGAGTCAATTAAGAGTGCTCTATCTATGCTTTCAGAGACAGAGTTTAGCAGAGTACAGTCCTGGGTTGACGGGGAACGGTATACGAAATATAAGTAACTGACGCTGTGATGTAAAGTCAATCTAAAACACATGTAGCCTTGGTCATCTGATTCTAACCTATGTTCTCTAGTCAGGGGGAGGGTGTTCCGAACATAAACTCCTAGCCCGTGCATATGTTTGTCAGAGTCTTTACGGTAGAGTGGGAGGTAGTCAGTCATGTCAAAATGGTGAGAGGAGATTGAGGATTGAAGGTTAGTTTCACTTAGAGCTAGGATATCCGGGCAGTTTGTTAGGAGAAAGGTTTCTACGTCGTTGATGTTGGTTCTAAGTCCCCGGATATTTGTAGAATGCGAGCCTCAAGGCCGGAGGTTAAAGTGTTTTTTGTTGGGTGTCTGATTTAGGTTTGCTTTTATTTTTTTGTAATGACATGTTTCTTTTGATTATAGAGTGGGTTGGCCAAGGTGGGTCCTTGTTTGGTGCCAATAAGCTCACACAACCAGTCCATTAGTCACGACCTGGTCCATGGGGGTTGTGGCCTCGGGAAAGCCCACCGGAGATAATTGCAGGGTTCCTTTCCATACGCGACATGGCACATACAACTACCCACGGTATTATGCAACTGATGATGGAGCAGCCGTTCTTGGCGCTACCCAATAGTTTGGGCTCCTACTTGTCAGTCGGAAACAGCAGCCAGACAAGCTGTCTAACCTGTACCCTCAACCTGTCGGAACAAGAGAGACCCAGACTGGTCATGTAAGACTTAGTGACGAAACAACTTTCCCCAAGTTGCCCAAATAGAGAAAAAGAGAACGGCGTTCATTGTCCTAGTAAGGAAAAAGGCTAGGAACATCTGCGCCTGGTTAATAGACAAAGAAGGAGTGCAAGGGCCGGCGACAGACAGAACCTATCTACTCCTTAAGCAATTGTAGGTTTGCAAACCGGATATTTTGTTCTTTTTTTGAAAATTCAAATACTTCCGGGTTTTATTTAATTTGATAGACACCAATTAAACAAGATTCTCTTAAGTTCGATTCATTCTTAAGACCCCTTAAGCTTCAGCCTTAAATCATAGACTTATATATATATATATATATATATATATATATATATATATTTGTATTTGTTACGTGGCCGCGGTGATAAAAGCGTCAGATGGGAGTTAAAGGTGACTTAAGTCCGAAGTTCGAATCGTGAGACCAGCGGAACAGTTATTTCTAGCCACACTGAAGATATTTAGTAAATATGTACATATATGTATGAAGATATCACATTATTTATCATTCAAATAATTATATACATAGTTATACACAGTCATGCCTTTTCTTCGTCTCTACGACTTGTCAGTGAGGCTAAACCTAACGAAATTCGAATAGGTTGTTCGGAAAATATTGACCGATTTTTGAAATAACATTTAAAAAGGTTCTAGCTAGTTATTCAGTGTTTGATGAAAAATATAACATTTTAATGGTAGGTGTCTACTTGTCAATAGATTACCATTAATTTCTTTTAATATACAATGTTTAACTTATCTCAGTCATTAATAAAATGAAAAAAAAATGAAAACAAACTTTTAAAAAATTATTTCTAACTAACTACCACTTTGTAAAAAAATCTTCATTCACACAAAACAAGGCATATTTCCATTGAAGCGTTAAGAGATACTGTGGTAATGACTAGATCTACATGGAGCAACCATGGTGGGGAGTTGTTTGTTAACATTACATTGAAATTCATGCATGTTGTTACTGTCGGACGAAATATGGAGCAGGACGAAAATTCCAAGGGCAAGCACGAAGCTATTAGAGTAGAAAATCTTCTAGCATTAACGGAGCTCTACATGGAAGGGGGGGGGTTTAGCAGCTAGTCGGTTGGGTCAGGGTACCAATATCGATAGAGTATAGTAAGAGGGGCTCACGAGTGATCTGCGAATAATAAAGACTTTGTTTCAGAAATTTCGTAGTGATAATGAGAGCCTTGCAAATATACAAGATAAAGGATGGCCATGCACTGTTGACAATGAACGCATAAAATCAATTCTTATACAAAACTCACATCAAAGTATCAGAGATATATGCATGGCAATTGCTGTCAGTATTTCAACGGTATCCGACTTTCTTGAACAATATTGTTAGGTGAAACGTCTTGATAAATGGACTCAGTAAACTCAATGAATAAATGTTTGTTTCTGGACTCAGTCAGTATTTAATTAAATTTGAATTTTAATTAAAATATCATTTTTACGTATAGCGTGCAATTGAATAGAACTTACCTTGTTTACACTGTATCTAAAAACCAAACAGAATTTCCATGAACAGAGTTTCTTTCTAAGAACTTTCTATATCTGGAACATGTTACCACGGGACTACTTCACTGCAAGCTACAAAATGGTTACCTTCGAATACAATGTCAACAAAATTTTTGTCGAGCCGTCCTCGTAAGTAATCAAATTTTGTCTATTCCATTCATCGTTTTCAATCCTCTCATAGTAGTGTTCATCATTCAACTAACAATCTTAGTAAGTATAAACAGGAACATAAGTCACTCGTGATTGCATTTCTTCGTCTTACAGCGTAAGGATGGGACAACGTCTTATCTAGACTTGATATTGCCATGTTTTATGAGGTATTCCCGAAGTCATGCGATTCTAACGTTGATAACATAAACAAAACTATTCATCTGATCAGGCTGCAAGTTTGCATAGTGATTACTGTTATCAAAGAGCATCAGATCTATACATCAATTTTTTTAAAAAATCCAAAGTTGAAATTCCGTAATAATTTTGACCGTTACCTTACTTTTCAAGGTCAACTATCATACGGGACTTAATTCGCTACACTATGAGCCATGTAGCGAGTCTATACGATGGATAGAACCGTAGTTATCGCCAAAAGTATGATTGCCACCTTTTCTGTGACCTTGAGATTGACATTAACCTAGATTTCCCAATATTAGTAGACGATGTGCCAAGCGATATGGATACAAACAAACGTAGTGAAAAAGCAATAAACTCGACCGAAAACATAATCCTCTTTGGCAGAAGTAAAAAACGTTCATTGACCAAACTTCGGTCAGTCTGTTCTTAAACGCACCGATCGAATCGACAGATTTTTTCGAATCTATATAATAAAAGCGAACGCTTGTGTATGTGTGTCTGTCCGTTTATAGAAAAACAGACTAGAGCGTGTTCATAAACTTTTAAAGTTCATAAATGTGTAGAATTTCCCTAGTAACATGCTGGGATTATTCATGACACTATACGAACTCTTTTAAGGTTTTCCGCCATTTTGTACGAGAAATAGACATATGCACGTACTTATGAGTCTTATGAAATATTAGAAATTGCTGAGTTGGTAGAGACTCAGATTGACAACCTCGAGTGCACTCTCTCGATCATGCTTCGGATAGCTTTTTTTGTAATGAAAACAATGAATATCTTTTTTTATTTTTTAATATAAGAACATGCAAGTGAAAAACATCTTAGATAGTCTGTCTGTCCGTCTTTAGCTCTTTCACCACTTTATCTCTCTCTCTTTCTCTATCTCCATCTCATCCTCTCTCTCTTTCTCTATCTCCATCTCATCCCCTCTCTCTCTTTCCATTTCATCCTCTCTCTCTCTTTATATATATATATATATATATATATATATATATATAGAGAGAGAGAGAGAGAGAGAGATAGAGAGAGATCCTATCATAATATAAGGTGCATTTTCTGTGTGTGTGTGTGTGCCTGTCTGTCCGTCTGTCCGTCTTTAGCTCTCTCTCTCTTTCTCTATCTTCATCTCATCCCCTCTCTCTCTTTATATATATATATATATATATATAAACAATAATATTTTTTAAATAAATATTAAATATTTAAATACCTAGAAACATCGATGTTTCATGCTAACGCAATCTTCAGTCTAGGAACTAATTTTTCAATGGTCGGTGGGCGCGAACCCCGAACACAAATCGCCACTGATTCGTAGTCGGTGATCTTAACCAAAGGGCCATCGTCAATTAATTAGTAAATGCAGAATAACTTTAACTGTAAATATCGACACGTGGCCGTCATTTACCAGGCAGCTCAGAGTGACCTTCGAACCGGTGTTCGGATCTCGCATATAGCTATTAGTACTGCTTGTTATTAAAGCTACTCGAAAGTGCCCAGCCCTAGATAGATAGAGAGAGAGAGATAGAAAGAGATCCTATCATAATATAAGGTGCATTTTCTGTGTGTGTGTGTGTGTGTGTGTGTGTGTGTGTGTGTGCCTGTGTGTCTGTCTGTCTGTCCGTCAGTCAGAATTTTTAAAAAACAATATATTAACTTCTTTTAGAAATAGAACATATTGCATTAATAATAAATGCCCAAAAAATAAAGCGGATGCCATGACCGGAAATTGAAACCGTAACCTTCAGTCTGATGTTCTACGAACTGAGCTATTTAGATTTTCGTATGAATACATCTTTAAAGTGATGCCAGATATTTATGATTTACATAATGTTTCAAAACATTAATTCAAACATAAGCGAATATTTAAATGAATAAATTATAAATAGAGTTAGAAATTATTTTAATAATCCAAACAATTTATTTTGCTTTAACGACGTAATTAAATATTCCCATATATATATATATATATGTATATATATATATGTATGTATATATATATATGTATGTATATATATATATGTATATATATATATATATATGTATATATATATATATGTATATATATATATATATGTATATATATATATATATGTATATATATATATATGTATATATATATATATGTATATATATATATATATATATATATATATATATATATATATATATATATATATATATATATATATTAGAATCGTCGGATTTGATTTGATTAAACGAACTTTTCTATGCTTTTTCAATGATGATGATTTTCTTTAAAATATTTTTTTATTTTCATGTCTTTCGAATATTTGCATTACAGTAAAATTTACTGACTTATCTGTCGAATTTCTTCTGATGATAAGAACATATCTTTGAAAATCCATGGCTTAAGGAACGAAAGTTTGTTTCCTTTATGTTACCCTTGTTTGTTCTATTGATGCATTAATAAATATTGCATTTTATCCAATTTTTATCCTCACTACTTATTTACCTTATATATATATATATATATATATATATATATAGAGAGAGAGAGAGAGAGAGAGAGAGAAATTGTTTCGGCCCGGAGACTTTAGTCTATACATATAATAAAAGATGATGTCTGTTTCTGTGTATGTATGTCCTTTAATATGAAGCAAAACTAGTAATTGTACCTTAAACATAACTGTTTTACATGTAAAATCTTTTCCTATAATCATGAGAGAAATAGTCCTGTGTCTATAGCTGTCTTCTTAAGGAGGCTAAAAACCATTTCCCCACATGTTGCACATTGAAATTCATCTATTAATAAGCATAATTTTAAGAGTAGTAACATGTATAATGAATAGCTTAGTTGTTAAGATATCAGGCTGTTTAAGTAACCCCTCCTTTATATGATGTTGCGTATGATGCTATCCAATATTTGAACCCTGGAAACGCCGGGTAACCCTACGAGGATCTAATAAATTTCTCAAGAATATTCCACATCGTTATGAAGAGCGAAACACAGCTGGAAGATTCACACAAGCCAAACGTATCATTGAAACTAATCAGTTGAAATATGAGCTGCTCTGTATGCTATTACATAAACAGAAAAAATGTTTATATTTAGGCGATTCGAAGGTAATTTGAGGCGAAAACTTATGCAGTTATAAGCGACTGGATGAGTATGTCTTCAAATAACTTAATTTATTGATCAGATATAAGTCGGCTTAACTAGTATATCAGTTCATTTTATCTATCTATACGTTCATGCATACACGCATTCTCCCACCCTCTCTCTCTCCCCTCTCTCTCTCTCTCTTATAACTATATATATATATATATATATATATATATATATATATATATATATATATATATATATATTCTTAATTTTTTATGTACATACTTTTATGTACGTAATAAATTAATAAAATATATACACATAAAATAAAAAAAATACCTCTTATTAATTTAAGGGCGACTAAAAATTGTAATCTTCTGCATTACACTTTACCGCTTAGGAAGTGGAAAAATACAAAACGCCGTTACTATCGCCAGTGTAAAACAATAACAAATACGTAACTTTATATATATATATATATATATATATATAGTAAGTTATGAAAATATATTTATGACAATTAAACTACACAGAGGCTCCTGCATTACATCTCTCGGGAGAATCGTCAAGCTAAAATGCATTTTAGCCTGCCGATTCCCTCCCGGGGATGTAACACGGGAGTCTCTGTATAGCTTGATTGCCATAAAATATATTTTCCTAACTTAGTACCTAGCTCTACTTACGTATCGAGCACTGTTGAAGTAAATACTGAAAATTGATACATAAAAAATTATATCTCCTTTTAACATTTTATGTAGATACATGAAATAGTAATATTATATATATATATATATATATATATATATATATATATATATATATATATATATAATTATTTGATGGTAAATATCTACATACGTATATGTTTCATCCTTGCGGAATCATCAGTTTAGAAATAACTATTCACGTCAGTCGCACAATTCGAACCGTAGAACAAGAGTCATATTTAACTCCAAATCAAAGCGCGCTAACTAATGAGGCTAAGGTAAATGGCTAACAATCAAGATTAAAAATAAATCCTATATATGTCAAAGGAAGCTTTACTATGCACGTGTTGCACACACACCAACACACAGACGTACATATATATATATATATATATATATATATATATATATATATATTTGTGTGTGTGTGTGTATTTATAGGTGTGTGTGGAGAGAGAGAAAGATAGATAGATAAATCGAGAGGGGGAAGAGATGGGAGATGGATAGAGAGAGAGAGAGAGAGAGAGAGGGGGAGGCAGAGCGAGAGAGAGAGAGAGGGAAAGAGATAGATTTAATATTAGGGTAGAATGACACTCAAGCCTTCGTTGTGCTACTTGTCAAAAAGTAAAATGCTCCAAAATCATACAAGTCTCTCACTGGGGTTAACTCGATATTGTTTTCAGTTGTCTTTAACTTCTGCTTGCTCAAATAATGCCGGTTCAGGAGAAGTGCTTTTGTTTAAGTAAAAATAAGTCTTCACACTTCTCAAATAATATTTACTTCGTTTTTCTTGACATACAAATATATAAGCATATGAACATATCGAACGAACGTCTTTAGAAAAAAAATTAAAAAAAACCTTTCTCTGCAATATTTAAATTTAGTTACTATACCAAGTATTCAACTCACTTGGAAGCTGTTGATTAGTGTTAAGATTGCATCGCTCTGTCACTAGGAATACTGAAGAGGAATTGCTTCTGTATTGTTATCCATGGGAACTGTTTCTGTGGATAGTGTTCATTGTAGATGGCCTATATAATTTGTTTTTGGGCGCTTGCATTATATTATTTACTAGCAATATCCGTGTCCCGGCAGTGCTCGGGGGTAATGTGGCACAAAGCAAGAACAATTCGGTAACGGAAAATCCCCGCCCCAATATTTGATAATCGATATTTTACAATAAGTATTTACTCTGTTGTTTACAAGCAAATAAAATCGATTTTACTAATTTATTTTGTGGGGGTGGGTTTAGGTCCGCTCACCCTTAGTTTTAAATCAGGATCCCCCCTCATAGTTTAAAATAAGTATTTACTCACTTGAATAAAAGTGCGGAATAGTTAACAGTCAATAAATTGTTAAAAAGACAACAACAACAAAAAAAATTTATACCAAACACTGTTTATTAGTAAAAAAAACAGCCCTGAAAACCTAATAAGCGATTTTTTTATTGAGTGAAAAGGAAACTTAGCTGTTCTGTTTTATTTAAAAAAAAACAAAGTTTAGATCTTAAAGTAGAGGATCACTTTCCTACATAAATTTAAAGTAAAATGAGCACCCACTTTCTGCCCAGTTAGCGGTAAATTGAGTCGGGAACATTTTGTGGGGGAAATGTATTTTTTAAACTCATCCAATTTCATTTTTTTCGGTGTTTAATATAGATGAGGTGAGATTTTTAATTTTAAGAATTATTAAATTTTTTAGATTTTCTATTTTTTTGGGAGCGGCTTCTTTAATTCTGAAATTAGCGACCACTTGCCCCGAAAAATCGACTAGGATAAACAATACTCGTGTTTGGTTAAGTCAAAGTGACGATAACGAACTTCAGTTAAGAATCTACACAATACGAAATGAACTGTTTTGTTTTTAAATGTTTACCCTAACCATTAAGTAACATAACCTTAAACTAAACATGACCATAGTTTTAGTTTGCGAAGTCGGTTTAGTTCGGTTCGTATTGTGTAGAAATATATAAAAATATGAGAATATAAATAAAAAATTACATAATATCAATTTGTTAGAAATTGTTTTAAAATTTTTTTGTGGATTACTATATATGCAGCATAACAAAACAGTATGTAGTATCATAGAATCAAATAAGTCTGAAGAGTTTAATGTTAATATAGTTAGGATAGGTGTAAAAAATATTTGTGAAATGCCGAAATCAAAATTGGCCAGAAGGATATCGTCGCAACATTTATAAACAAAAACAAATATTCTAGATAAGGGAAGAACAATAACTTCCTTTCATATTTTTTTAATGAAAAAAAAAGACATCTTTATAAACTTGGGTTATGTATTTCCCTTGGCTACCGTATTTCTTAACTTGTTAAGATGTCAACTATAATTTTCCGATCTAATATATTCTAGCGTTCTATAGAACGATTAAATGTATTATAAACAGCCAGACTGCACTGCTAAAATAAGACCATTTCGGTATTCCCTAATTCTGCGAATATATTCAGATAAAATATAAGCGAAATTGAAAGAGCCCTTCTTATTTATTTTCAAGATCTAATATAGTATGTGGGGAATAGTATGAGTTAAAAATGACATAATAAACGGTGACTGAATCATAATTATACCGATTAAGGAAATAATGTGGTGAATGTGAGTAGAGTGGGAGGGATCACTGCTAAGAGAATTTAACTCATTCCTTGTGAGAGTACGTATTTGGGAGAAGCAGTTTATTTGGAATAAATGCGGAAACGAAATGTACGCATAGTTTCGTTAACAAACTCTTTTGGAATTCCTGTTGGTGCTGAGTTAAAAACATTTGCATATGAAATCGACTTTACTTTATTAATATAGTTGATGTTTAATACGTATATGTTGTTTCTTTTTCTCCATGTATAATGACTAAAAGTATTTTGAATATATATATATATATATATATATATATATATATACTTAAGTTTAAAAAAAAATTTTAAGTAAAGAAATCATTTATTTAAAAAAAAACAATAATTTGCGTTGTCCAAGTTTTCAAAATATAAAAAAAAATATTCTCCTTATTATTGCCATTTCAGCAACGTTTTCAATGTGTGCCTTTTCAAACAACCTTATTCACGTAATCGGGTGCTACACACAGCGGCATATCAACATTGGTCGTCGATAATATGAAGACGAATTTCAACTTGACTGCGATAGATGTCTCAGTCAAGGAGAAAAAAGAAGAGAAAAAAATGCTTATACTTCTGACAAGGGTGTTTACCACCGAAAGTACTCAAGTTTTTAAAGTAAATAAACAATTTATTTAAAAAAAAAAATAATTTGCGTTGTCCAGGTTTTCAAAGTATTTAAAAACAATATTCTCCTTATTATTGCCATTTCAGCAACGTTTTCAATGTGTGACTTTTCAAACTATATATATATATATATATATAAATTAGGAAAGTTCATTTTATAAAGCATCTTATGTAAGTTAATATAAATATAGAGGCTAACAAGCCTTCAAAAACCATGTATTAGATGCGAGTAATTAAATCAAAAGAAAAATAAAAATATTTCGAAACATTTAATAAAATATTTCGAAATACCTTCCGTTTTTTTTTTTTTTCTTCATCTTGATTTTTTTTTTTTTTTTTTGGCTAATATTTCGCTTGACAAAAACAAGCTTCATCAGAGCCAAGACAAACAAAGGTATAACCCTTTTTTTTTTCCACCAACACCAGGAAGTAAATTATGGAAAAAAAAGGGTTATACCTTTGTTTGTCTTGGCTCTGATGAAGCTTGTTTTTGTCAAGCGAAATATTAGCCAAAAAAAAAAAAAAAAATCAAGATGAAGAAAAAAAAAAAAAAAACGGAAGGTATTTCGAAATATTTTATTAAATGTTTCGAAATATTTTTATTTTTCTTTTGATTTAATTACTCGCATCTAATACATGGTTTTTGAAGGCTTGTTAGCCTCTATATTTATATTAACTTACATAAGATGCTTTATAAAATGAACTTTCCTAATTTATTACTCGCAGCGACCATGCGCATTCAAGTTCTATTCTATTTAAAACAAGACATTTTCAACAATAGTCCACAACACCGGACGTGACACTTCACCAACACCAGGAAGTAAATTATGGAAAAAAAAAGGGTTATACCTTTGTTTGTCTTGGCTCTGATGAAGCTTGTTTTTGTCAAGCGAAATATAAGCCAAAAAAAAAAAAAAAAAAAATCAAGATGAAGAAAAAAAACAAAAACGGAATGTATTTCGAAATATTTTATTAAATGTTTCGAAATATTTTTATTTTTATTTTGATTTAATTACTCGCATCTAATACATGGTTTTTGAAGGCTTGTTAGCCTCTATATTTATATATATATATATATATATATATATATATATATATAAATCTTTCTGTCCTTCTCTCTTTTTCTCTCTCTCTTTCTCTCTCTCTCTCTCTCTATATATATATATAAGTTAGGTAAGTGTGAGAGAACCCTATCAGAGTGCTCAGTTATTAAAGAAAAACAAAAATAAGAGCGTAATATATATTTAAATATGTATTACCTCTGTTGTTCTGATCTTCTGTAATATATATATATATATATGTATATATATATATATATATATATATATATATATTACATTTTAAATTAGACTCCTTTATCAATGCAACATTAATTAAGTAATTCATTTTTAACATGATTCTAATTAATTTCGGAATAAAATTCAATCATCAGAGTTGACCAGAATCGTGCCATTTTTCAAAAGATAAACACGCGTCCTTGTAATGGGTGTTATCCGCGGTTTTGTCTCGACGATTATGAAGTCAAATTCTGGTTGTCGAACGAAAAAGCATTGGCATGATGGTATTTTAGAAAGATATATATATTGAAAGATAGGTCGTTTATTTTAAAGCATTTGTAGGTCAGAATTATTAAAATTGAAAATAGAAGCCTTTACCAATGCTAGATTAATTAATTATATTTTTTAAACATTAATCTTATTAATTTCGGAATAAAATGTCAGCATCAGAGTTTACCGGTGTTGCTTTAAAATGAACGACCTATATTTCAATATATATATATATATATATATATATATATATATATATATATATATATATATATATATAAGTCATCACAACCATCACTATCACCATCAGGGTTATTTATCACGCTTGTAAGAGCAACCTCTCTCTGATTGCCGTCCACCTTATTAGTGACTTTCATTCAGGGAGGTTTGCCATAGTCGCCCCGTAAACTAGGCATTGCGGGTTGGCGAAGTTACTTTCCCATAGCTAGGTATATATATATATATATATATATATATATATATATATACAAGCTTTATTAAAGACCACATAGCTCTCTTGTTTTGCAATCTGTCTAGTGAACGTCTAGAGATTTATTAGAAAGATTGCAAAACGAGATATCGCCGAAGTCCTTTACTAAGCTTGTATTAATTACGACTGTCTGCCTAACTATTCATATATATATATATATATATATATATATATATATATATATATATATATATATATATATACATGGACATGTACAAAATCTGCGACACTAACATGTCGATATTATCGATCAACAACTGTTATAAACTGAAATCTCATCATGAGAAGAGTTAAAATCCCGTCTCATCCGTAGATCATATTTAGAAAGAATGAAATGGGGAGAAGAGAAAAGAAATTTAAAATTAAAATTTGGAAAGTCACGTGGTTGGCACCGTTAAAAATCAAAACCAAAATCAACAATAAAAATAATTTAAAATAAATATATATAAAATATAAAATATAAAATATACAATGAAATAAAAAGAAAGAAGAAAAAAAATTACTGCATAAACGATCCGCCCCATTAAAAATGAAATTTGGAATATTAGACTATATTCACTGCGGTGTTGAGAATGAATCATTTTGTGAGATCCGTGTTGCTATGCCATCGAACATTATCAACGGATGGTATTCGCTCCGGTGAAACCTAATCCAAAGCAAAGCGCCTGGATTTCCGTGGGCGTGCGTTTGGAAGCTAGAGCCATTGGACATCGGATCAATTCGTCTATTATATGCGTCACTGTACCTCCCCCAAATTTTCGAATCAGTGGCGTGAGTTTACGAGCAAAATGACAAAAATTCTATTATTTCTTTTACGAGCGCGGCAAATTATTGAAGCACAGAGAATACAATCCCCGACGACTAAGAACGATTACACGTTGTCAAGCGATCAGTGTTCGAATCTCAGCGTGAAAATACTTACCACGTCTAGTCAAATTGGAGAGCCGTGATATGGCAGAACAGCTGTCTGTGTACTTATTGTCATATATATATATATATATATATATATATATATATATATATATATATATATATATATAGAGAGAGAGAGAGAGAGAGAGAGAGAGATAGAAGAAAAAAGAGTGATAAATATGCGACGATTGTCTAAATTCATTTCAAATTTCAATTGTTCAATGCAAGGTGTAATCAGTAATAAACTAGTGTTTATTTTTCTTTCCTTAAGCTAAGGCTTTTCAAAGATCGAAATCTTATCATCAGAGGAGAAATACAGATGGATAAGTTGGCTTTCGAAAAAACCAAAGTTCAAATATTTGAAATATATATATATATATATATATATATATATAATTATTAGGTGATATAATATATTTCTGTATAGACTTAAAGAATTCAACAGTGCTCAATATGTTAGTAGAGCTTAGTAGTATGTATGAATATATATATATATATATATATATATATATATATATATATATATATATATATATATATATATTCTTTGTTGTATTTTAATGACCGTATGATAATCAATCAAACACCATTATTTCTATTTGTTCTTTCAATTGTAAAACCTTCAGAGCAAGAATTCGTTTAATTACAATCACTTCAAAGAATGTTCCTTTCTTTCTTACATGTGCATAACCTCAAACGGAAGTTCGATGAACGGAGTTTTTTTTCAAGAACTTCCTATCAGTAGAACACGTTACCATGGAATTGCTTGCCAACAGGCTACAACATAGTTATCATCAAATCC
Source organism: Sepiola atlantica (assembly GCA_963556195.1). Classification (NCBI taxonomy): domain Eukaryota; kingdom Metazoa; phylum Mollusca; class Cephalopoda; order Sepiida; family Sepiolidae; genus Sepiola; species Sepiola atlantica. The sequence goes on from OY744517.1 coordinate 163,096,081, forward strand.
AATGTCAATAAAAACTTGTAAGTACACGTCCTAATAAAACATCAAATTGTATGCATTCGATTTATTTACAATCGTCTCATAATATTCTACATCATTCAACTGTCAATCTATTAATTTCGTTAACCCTTATCCTTATGTGGCTTTTAGCCTTGATAAGTGCTGACTCATTATTAAATGAAACAGAACCCTCCAAAATGTATCTGTTAACTCTCTGTCTGTCTGTATTAAGACAAGAACATTTTACAAATATCTTAAGCCGAAACAATTGTATGCTGAATAGAAAGCAAGTTTTATGAAATGACGGGAATCTGTCTATTGGTATGGTATAAAATAAAATAAAAACAATTGAATATAACATATATCTGGCTTTACACTATTGAGCTATTATAATTACTTTATGTTATAAAATGCATATTTGAATATATATATATAAAATTAATAAATATAAATAAAAATACTCTCACACACATACTAATATATATATGCTCGTGTAAAATACCCGCCGACTCGGTATTTACAAAGTTAAATTCCTCCTTAATTATTAGCTAATTAATTGTGGCCGACGGGGGAACGCCCTAGACTACAAATCAGTGGCAATTTGTGATCGGAGTTCGAGCCCGCTGACCGTAGTGTATTAACTTCCTGCACTGAAGATTGCGTTAGCATGAAACATCGATGTCTGTAGATAATAAATAATTAATATTTATTTATGAATATTATATATATATACAGGGTGGCGCAAAAGTCACGCATTAGTTTGAATCAGTAACAACTTTAACATTTAATCAAATTTTCTCCTTATTTTTCAGAATATTACAGATATAAACATTGATAATTTATCATGGAAAAATATAGCACTGTACAACGAACCTAAATGATTGAACTTTACTTCGGAAACCATCGTTCAATAACCTTAACCCAAAAAGCCTATCGTCGGCATTATAATGTCAGACAAACTCCCAGTCAGACCACAATTGATCGTCTTGTGGCCCGATTTCGGCAGCAGGGTTCAGTCAGTGATCTTCCACGATCTGGCAGACCACGTTTAGTAAGGACAGCGGAAAATGTAGCACTCATTCAAGATAGCATTGCTAAAAATCCAGACACCTCAACTCGAAGACGAGCCACTCAGATTGGGATGTCCAGAAGGTCACTTCAAAGAATTTTGCGTGAATTGCATCTGTTTCCATACAAAATTCAATTGGTACAGGCATTACACCCCACAGATGTGCAATCAAGCGTAGCTTATGCTGTTCACATTCAGCAATTAGCCAGAGAACAAAATGAGTTCATCCATAAGCTGATAATGAGCGACGAAGCCCATTTTCACCTGAACGGGTTCATAAATACGCAAAACTGCAGAATATGGGCCATTGAAAATCCAAAAACCGTTCATCAGCATTAATTAAATCCACTAAAATGTACTGTATGGTGTGGTGTTACCTCGGAAAGAATTATCGGTCCATATTTCTTTGAAGACGAAGAAAGTGTGGCAGTGACGATAACTGCACAGCGATATCAATAAATGATTGAAATTTTTTTAAGGCCAGCTGTTCAGGACAACCCAGAAATGTGGTTCCAACAAGACGGAGCTACTGCTCACACTGCCCGACAAATGATGGCACTCTTAAGGGAATTGTTTGGCGAGCGCTTAATTAGCAGATTTTCTGATTTTAACTGGCCTTCACGTTCACCGGATTTAACAGCCCCTGACTTTTTCTTTGCGGTTGTCTTAAGGAAAGGGTATATGTGAACAAACATACAATGATTCAAGAGCTTAAAAACAATATCAGACATGAAATCCAAGAACTAGAGCCAGTTATTCTAAGAAATGTAATGGAAAATGCCCTAACTAGAGCCCGTATTTGTGAGGCCGAAAATGATGGGCATTTAAAGGATATTATTTTTAAAAACTACTGCAACAATATTACCTAGTAAATGTAGTATTTATCAGAAAAGCCTAGTAAATTACTTTAAATGTTGTAGTTTATATCACCTAAACAAACTAATGCGCGACTTTTGCACCACCCTGTATATATATATATATATAATATTCATAAATAAATATTAATTATATATATATATATATATATATATATATATATATATATATATATATATGAATCTACAGAGAAATATTTCGGCGTATCATGGCTCTTCAATGTGGCTAGACGTAACAAGTGTTTGAACACCGAGATTCAAATCTCAAATCTTTTCATAATTTAATAGAAAATAATTTTCCTTTATTTTGTTCGTTTGTTTTCCTTTACGCTAAGTTGAAACCGTCATTTCCATTAGCAGAGAACTGAATCCTTAAATGGTTAGTAGAGAGTAGACCTTGGGTGTACTTTCGGCAGCCTCGTAACTCTCGCGTCCCTTATTTCGTCCTTTAGTCTTCACATTCCCTGAGCGATGTTTCAGACAAAGGGGGGCGAATTGCTGTTTTCTGAGTCAGAATCTATCAATCTAACACTTATCGTTGGTTAGTTTTTTACCTTTAAGTAGTATTTTTTAGCTCCTTACATCAAGTGGCTTCATGCCTTATCTAGAGCGATTTCCATAAAACACTTTTTTTAATGGTTATCAACAGACAGCTGTTTTGCTATATCACGGCTCTTCGGTGTGACTAGACGAGACAAGTGTTTTCACGCCTATATTCGAACTCAGAACCATTTGACAACTTAATAAAAAATAACTCTTTCTAAATTGCTATTGTTATTTAATTTATTTTTTTATTTATGTTTGCATTAGAAAAAGGTATGAACCGTTCTTTTTGTGACCCCCATAGATGTAGTTTGTTTAGCTCCTGTCGAGCCAAACATGCGAAGAATTTGGAATTTACTATGTAACTTAACTAAGATCAGTCAAGACGAAAGATGAATTCCTTAGAAGTATCTATCCGATCATCTGACAATGTGCCATCCCCACTTGAATTCTGAAATAGTTGGCGTATTTTCGCGATTCGCTAGCAGAAACACTTGGTAACATGATTAAATTGACAAGGAATTATGGGGAGAAAAGCCTTGGGGCATTTTGTATACAGGCTCACTTGGTGTGAAGTTGATAATTGGCGATGTTCCAGTGTTTTAATGATCTTGTCTCATAAATAATTGTGGATTCCTTTTTTTTACTTTCATAGATGTTCCTCGTAAAATATCGCATAGTTTTCGCGGTTATATATGCATTTATTTCCTACTCTTTCAAGTAAATTTGTTTTTAGAATAAAACAATCTTTATTTTTTCTATATATCTAGAACATGCGAAGTCTTTTCGTTTGTACGTATCTATCTATCTATCTATCTATCTATCTACCTATCTATCTATCATAAATTTGTTGAAAGAAACCAATAAACTGCTCGCTGGTAGGTTCTACAAGAGCTAATATAAAGTATTTTATTTAAAAAAAAAACATACATTACAGTGTTTGTCTGGTGTGCCGGGATTTTTATCATTAGGGATGTTACAGGCAGTTTCTACCTCAGAGACCGTTTTTCCGTAACAATGAAACCTGATACACCGAACAGACACTGTAATGTATAGTATTATAAATACTTTACATATATATATATATATATATATATATATATATATATATATATATATAGGGTTCGAAGGCTATTTGAGGACATATGGTTTTAAGTTGACTACACACTAAAATCGTATATAATATAATTTTTATAAAGTTCAGATAATTCATTCAGAGGAAGATGTTAACTCAAGAAATGAAAATACATAAGTCGAAGATGATTTAGCTGCAAAACATAGTGATTTAGAAATCAGCATCTTTTTAGATGTTGCCTGATAAATTGTTCGTAAGATTCAGTTGGAACTGGAAGGATTTGATGGCAACGTTTCCCCTAAGGTGGCTATGTGTATCTTATTCTGGAGTACCCAGGGTGATGAACACCAAATATCCAGCTACTATGATGGCTTCAAGAGTTGTGAGTAGTGAAGGTCATGTTATGCCACCTTAGATTGTCTCACAAGGTCTTAGGGTAAATGCTGCTGGATAACCAAATGTTCTTAAAACGCCATGGATATACAAAGTAGGCAACGGAATGGCATCTGTCTTTCAACAAGAATCTGCATCTTCTCACAAAGCCATTACAACCTAGGAGTAGTTATCAGAGAACTTTTACAGTCATGTTGCTCCCCAAAATGGGGCGCCCTTACTCGCCAGATTTGAATCCTATAACCTATTACACGTGGAGCGTTTTAGAAAGGGGGACTAATCGACATCCTCATAGTACCATTGTTTAATTAAAGGCCCTCATTGCGCAGGTGATGTCCAAAATGTATAGGGGCCACTTAATTTCAGCTTGTGGACGGTTTCGAGCACGAATAGAAGCAGTTATTGAAGTCTAAGGTGGATTCATAGAATAATAAGACAAATAAGTATCATCAAGAATATTTGGGTCAATTTTATTTTTTTAATATTGTTGTTTATTTAACATAATAAAATGTCCTCAAATAGCCCTTGCACCCTATACCCTTACGCATAAAAGTAAATCAAACTAAATATAGCTTCCATTAAGACCCATTACGCCAAAAACCTGTGTTCAAAAATTCATAATGCTAGGTTAATCAGTTCAGGAATGAAGTCTGTACATTTAAATATATAAACATACTTAATTTTATATATATATATATATATATATATATATATATATATATATATATATATATATATATATATATATATATATATATATTGGCACAGAAAAATTAGTACAACATTCGTACCGTCAGTTTGAAGCACAGAAGGACTTAACCATCCGGCTCTCTTCAGCTTCTGTTGTCATCTGTTTCGGAAATGTGAAGTCACGTGTCACTCTCGTTTGGACGCGTTATTTGCTTAGAGTGTCATGTATGTTTGTTTAAATTTAGTGTAAGGAAGGTTTAATAAGGTTTGAAAAAAGGGGGAGGGTGAAAAGTAACAGTTGAGATTTAAACCGGAGAAGATTTAAAGAGATATAACAAATTTAAAAAAATTGTTTAAATATATATTTCTATATAAATCCCATGAGTCAATATTATGAGTATCGTACATTTGGCCGTTACTGTTTTGGGGTTTAATGATGTGTCTTCTAAAGGAATTAGGGAAAGAAGATGGGTTTAAAGATTAAAGAGGTTAAAATGAACAACATTAATTAAATTCGTGTTCAAATCCTTGATTTAAGGACTTTAAATAAATCCCAAAGGAATGTAAATAAAGATATCATCCAGGCGGTCTAAGGGCAGTAACTCTATAGGGTTTTTGAATTATTTGTATTCGGGATTTAACATTATTAACTAAGGTGTAGTGAATGCTTATCGGGGTAATAATATTGGTATGCTGATTGAAACTGGTTTAGTGATAAGTGTAAGGATTGGGTCGGCAAGATTTGATTTGTTTGGGAGATATGGGAGATTAGCATTATGAACGAAAAATGGTGGGGACTTATGGAAGTAATAATAATGTTGTGAAATGAGGGTGTTACCCTCTTAATGACTGGAGAAATATTTTTTGGAAAGTTATAATTATTGCTCTTGAAAAGTAGTGTGGATATGGGTTGATTAAGGTATTTATTTTTTAATTTTATATATATTTATGAGGGGTGAACGTTGGGCAAATTTTCTGGAGTTGAAGTCGATATTAAATGGGGCAATTATGGGGTTATGTATTTGGCAGAGGGGGTGTAGATAGGCTTTTATGTGTATCGGTAAGTCCAGTTTATGAGTAGTGTTTGTCTCATGTGGATGCATCCCTTAAAGATTTCAAACAGACTGTATTTGGGTCAATTATGGCCCTTATTATATAGTATTTTCAGCGTCACACAAAGATCATCTATTTATGACTGGAGAGAAGGATGGTCTTCTCTCAATTACTTTCCATTTGATGGTGAAGGGTGTTTTTTCATCTTTAAGTTGCCATATCCGGGTCGCGAGTGCTGTATTTGCCTTGTTTTTGTATCTGAAGGTGTTTCTGTGTGCATATAATCTTTGCTTGAAGCTTCCCTTTGTCATGCCGATGTATTTTTCTGCTCTACTGGTAGTCTGGTTTGTGACGGTTGCTTCTTATACGATGGAATCAATTTTGCAATTCCCCTCTAGGGTGCAGTTGTTTTTGTCCTGGCATGAGCAGCCTTTGCCTGCAATTGCAGAGATGATTTTCTTATAGATGGGACAGTGGAGTAGCTAACCTTAATAGAATTTCTGTTAAAAAGCTTGTGCAGGTTGTGTGTCTGGGGGGAATGTTTGTCGAGTAAGTTGAGGAAAAGGTGGCCTACCTTCGACTTGGTATTGGTGGAATACGGTGGGGAAAACCAGATTACCGACCTCCTTCTATTGCGGCTCCCCCGTATCCGTGACCCAACGTATACTGTTTTTTATTAATACGAGCAAATGAATTAAAGATCATTAGATATACTCGTGACCCGATGGGTCACACTTACTAATACTATTTATTCTTTGATTGCATTCGAAAATTCATAAACTCTGACATATCTGATATTACTTTTATTATGCCATCTAATTTACATACGCGTTCGTGATTGGTAGACATACACGTATGTAAATTAGATGGCTAAAATGAACCAAGAGGGTCAGTTTTTCCCTGAATGTTCATATAGACATTAAGAAATATTAGAGAGTGCTTGAATCAACATAGAGTGAAAGAGGGAGAGAGAAATACATAGATAGTTAAGAGAGAGAAATGGGTGACTAATTCAGTTAATTATAAATTACGGTTAGTTAGAACAATTAAAAAAAAATTCAAACATAATTTAATCCCAGAACTAAAGTATATTTTAACATTGGCCTGATGTTATAGAGGCATATAGGGAAAAATGACCGGAAGGAAACAAACGTTAATCAACTCGCATTTAGTTTAATAATAGATTATGAAATGTAGTCATCCACAGACAGCTGTTTCATCGTCTAAGACTCATCAGTGTAGCTAAAGGAAGCGAGATGCGAAACCAGAACGTCAGTGGTTGGTGTCTACTGCTCTACTAGCTGAGCTATCTAACGCGCTACTAGATGTCGGAGAAAGTATATTGTATTTATATTAAATTATTCATTTGTTTACATTGTTTGCGATCCTGAAAACCGCAAATACTCAATTTTACGGGTAAGTATTACTTTTACGCCAACGAGAAACTTGTTCAGAAAATATTTTACTATATTAGAATTTCTTTGTAATTTTTTTTATAGATTTAGTTTTTGAAATCTGCATTTAGAATATATTTTTAGATCGCGGAGAAATATATTTTTATGGAAGTCGCTCCAGACGAGGCATGTAACCACTTGATGTAATAATAATAATAATAATAATAATAATAATAATAATAATAATAATAATAATAATAATAATAATAAATGTAGAGGCAAATAGAATAACTTCAAGACAAACAAAACCTGAGAGAGAGCTCACCACCAGCGTTCAATCTCCTGGACTCCAAACAAGCAGGACAATAATTATAGCCATTCAAGAGTACAATAGGGAAAGAAGTGTTATATTGTTTCCCTGTTATTTCTTCCTCGACGTCGAATAGGTGTGTTACGTTGTCTCTTCTTTCTTTCCCTTTCGTAGCCGTGTTGATTCTTCACTGCCTCTTTCTTCCTCGGTTCGTGTCGGCGTTTCCTCGTTGTGCCTATATATTCGTTGAGTTATAGAAGAAGAATTAAGATACGACAGGTTCTGGAAATGGATGTTTATTTGGTGAAAAATTTAAAGTATTCAGAAGTACAATTCACACTTCTTTATGTGGAAGAGAGACAGTTATATTAACCGAAGTAACTATTATCTAGATAGACAGATAGACAGATAGACGGATAGATATATAGACAGATAGATAATCGCCAATCACCAAGTGTGATTCTTGGCAATTTTGTCGGTGTTATGACATTTTGTCAGTGACCGTTTACTTCGAGACCCCTAACCAGCGTGTTCTCAAAACCTAACTGCCCTTCCGCGCTCTCGTCCCTCGTGACGTCACATCCTTGGACCCTCATTCGCATATCGTTCCCAGCCCTGTCAACTCACTGATGACTTCTATTCTCAATAAACTCTTGTAACTTGTTTTGTTCCACACAGAGCAAGTTCACTTACACCTACACTCAGTCACCTGTGCTAAAATCTACACTAGCGAACGTACCCACCTGTTATCAAACAGAAAGGGTTAAAAAGCCCGCTGATAAAGTCTACCCCTAAACATAACACATTGACGGGACTTTACTTCACTTGAAACTGTCGTCTTTAACAACTTGGTATATTTTTCTGGCTCTACGGTTTCTTCACTTATTTGGGGTTAATACCAACAAAATGAAGAAGAAATAAACAAGAAAAGAAAAAGCTTTGCACTGAGTATGGTATATTCATTGAAAGTCTTAGTCCAAAAACAAATAAATAAATTATTTTATTAATTTTAAAATTACATCATGTTTGGTTTTCAAAGTTTAGTATAAAATATTCATATACATAGATGTATTTTACAATTGCATCATGTTTGGTTTTCAAATTTTAGTATAAAATATTCATATACATAGATGCTTCAAAGATGTGGTCTATTTCCATATCCATCATAGTTGAAATACCGTTGATTATTTTTTTTTAGGTTTCATTTAAATCACCTCTCATTCCTGTCTCTAGTAAAGTAGTTAATCCTTATTTCCCAACCTTTCCTTGTAATTTTTTACTCTATGTTGATTAGTTTTGTAACTCTTTGTCTGTCTTCCAATCTGTAATGTTCGTGTTGTGACACGGTATCACTGCAATACTCACCAGCAAGTCTTATATCAATATATTCGCCCACTTTCTAAGACATCTGATAAATATTTACGTACATATCTGCTGAGTGGGTTCTATTCAGATGATATCATTCGAATAATGACTTTCTCTTACTGCCTCTAAAATAGTTTAAGTGCCCATTAAATACCTCCTCCCGCGCTCACACACGCTGTCTCTACCTACATATACACGTATGAGATGCATATGTCTGTAAGTTTGTGTATGTTTATGTTAAAACTAGAAACGTGGAATTTAGTTGGAAAGATGCCTCAACTATGCTGATTGTGGTAAGTAGGTACTCGAGTCAAGGGTCAATACGTCTAGCATACTATTTCCCCAGCCCAGAACGCTCTCTCTCTCTCTCTCTCTCTCTCTCTCTCTCTCTCTCTATATATATATATATATATATATATATATATATATATATATATATATATATTTATATGTATATATATATTTATATATATTTATATATATTTATATGTATATATATATATATTTATATATATATATATATATTTATATATATTTATATATATTTATATTTATATATATATATTTATATATATATATTTATATATATTTATATGTATATATATATATTTATATGTTTATATATATATATATTTATAAATATTTATATATATTTGATATGTATATATATATATTTATATATATATATATATATATATATTTATATATATTTATATGTATATATATATATATTTATATATATTTATATATATTTATATGTATATATATATATATTTATATATATTTATATATTTATATATATTTATATGTATATATATATATATATATATATATATATATATATATATATATATATATATATATATATATGAACTTCTTTCGTTAGATCGTAGGAAAAATCCCAGTAGAGTGTTAAATTAATTGAGAAAATCATAATTAAGAGCGTATTATTTATTTATTATTCGGTACAGAAAATCAGTACATCAGTACTATTGGTTTCAAGCTCAGAAGGCGTACACCTCCCGACTGAAGGTGTACACCTCCCGACTGAAGGTGTGCACCTCCCGACTATCTTCAGCTTTCTTGTCATTTAGTAGAAAAAAATAGAGGGTCTTGTATAAGACTCAATCAGATAAGTTATTTGCTTTGAAGAGTTAAATTAGTATCGTCTAAATTATGTGCTAGAGAAAGATATGTGAGATCAAAAGTTTAATAAAGTCCACAAAAGAGGAATTAAGTTTAAAAAATTAAGATTTAAAATTTAACAATATTTTGTTTTAAATCTCGTGAGCCAGTGTTTGCGAACGGCTGTTTTATGAACCCAAAGGTAATAAAAATTAATTAAAAATTAAGAAATTAAAATATAAAATTTAAACATTTAAATTTATTATTTCAAAACGTATAATTTAAATAACTCTTACAGTTATTGTAAGCAGTAAAAAACGGTCTAAGGGGGCAACTCTGTACAAATCGTTATTAAATTTAATTTTGAAGCTATTATATGAAAATCTAAAATCTAAATTCATAATGGAGTATCAACTTATTATGAAATTAATTAACGATGATTATGGCTGTTTTAGAGTTAAGAAAAAGATTTGTAAAGTAAAATTAAGTCTGTTTAAGAATTAATCACTTTTTAAGCCTACTATTTTACAGTCTGAGACGTTTTCGTTATTTCTTATTTCTTTTTTTAAACCTCACTGATTAAGATGTTATTTTATGTGAATATTAGTCCTAACCACTGGCAAAGTGTATTTTCTGTCACTATTGACGAAGAGTGTAAACTGTCATATATATATATATATATATATATATATATATATATATATATATATATATATATATATATATATATATATGTCTAATGGAAAACCTAAACTTTAAAAAACAGAACCTATTTAACTTTAGAGTGAAATAGCAAAGAACTGCTACACAGAATTACATTTACTTTAGGCTAACAATACATAATAAATAAATAAATGAACAAATAAATAAGTGAAAAAACTAAACTAAACAATTACGTTTCAATAAGGTCACCCATTATTTCGACACAACAAAGAAACACGGATGGGCTACCCTATAGAAAACATAACAATAGAATAAGAAGTAAAAACAACTGCACCTTTGTTTGTAAGAAGCCCAACGATTGGCTAATGGATATATTAAACAATGGGAGAGAATAACAAAGAATCTGATTGGGTAACTAGCTAGACTAAACACTACGTGTATATATAAAAATAACCGGCAACACAAACTCCATGCATTTTAGCCTGATGATTCCCTTCCGGGCATGAAACGCTAACGCCTCTATGTAGCTTAATTGCCATAAATATATTTTCATAACTTACTACCTAGCTCTACTCAGGTACTGAGCACTGTTGAAGTAAATACTAAAAATTTATACATAAAAGAGTATATCTCCTTATAGCATTTTATGTGGAGACATGAAATAATATATATATATATATATATATATATATATATATATATATATATATATATATATATATATATATATATATATATAACTGTTTTTTTAGCCTTGAGTTCTTAAGACTCTTTTTGCACGTACTTGGAATTTAGCTATACCATACATATCTTCTTCGGATATATAAAAGTCAAAAGGAAAATAATTATTTTCACAACAGTAAAAATATTAAGATGCATAAGGAAATACAATAGACAGGGGTAGAAAAGCAAGAGAAAGGAAAGAAGTAAGTGAAAGAGAAGACCGCATGAAATTGTGTTTCATGGTTATAATATAAGTCTCTCGAACTTACTATAGTCGTAATATATATAGGGTTTATTTCTCTTCGGTTTAATATAGTGTCACATCGGCTTGACGGATAAGGACGTTGGATTGGATCAATGGTGACTCGGGTCCATGGTTCGAATCGTGCGAGCAACGATACAGTAATGATGATTGCTAGTTTACATGAAACATATGTCTGTGGATAATAAATATTTATTAAAAACAAAAATAATGATTTGAATCTCCATAATAGTTGCGATTTAAGCAATATTGCAAAGTTCTCTACCTTTAGGAAGGTTGAATTCTCTCTGACACTTCATATATTCGTATAATATATAGGATGTATACCATTTATCATTGATACAGTAGTTATATATGTAAGGTATTATTTGTCGGTGGGTCACGTTTCCGTTTGAAATAATAGTTTTATCGCTAAACGCGCAAATTGAATGGACGCATTTTAGATGCGTTTCGGCATCTCTATAAAACACAAGCGCATCAGGTTTCCTTTTTGCTTTTTTTACGAATAGACGCGTTTGGAACAAACGGATTGATTTTTAACTGGATGTCGCATTTCTATAGTCTGAAGAAGATTAGAGACCATTCGAAAATTATCAATCCTCAAAAGGATAAACATATTAAACAAACAACAACAATATAGCAAAATGATTCTACAATGTCCAACTGTGAGCCGTGGACACTTATACACAAGGTTTTAGTCTCATGTATAGACTTGTTTTGTTTTTAATTTCTCAACGGTTTATAGACCACGCACATACGTACAAACACATACACACATAAACACACATACGAATGTATATATATATATATATATATATATATATATTGTTTATTCACCCTGGTCAGTTCCTTTGTCTTCTTCCCTCTTATCGCCTTTCACCCCCTCCCCAACCGCCTCCCCCATACTAGCTCAGTAGGTATAAAAGTGAAAAGGAAAAAGAAAATGGATAGAAATACAAAAAGAAGAATAAGAAACAAAGAAGAATATGTCACCCACTTGTCATATTTCAACGTCACTTAGTCTTCTCATATGGTCCAATCGGATCATTTTTCCTCATTCCATGTGTGTGCCTTTCAAAATAAAATTATTTCCAATTCTTCACTTTTTATGAAGACGTACGCCAACACGAACAAAACCGGTCAAATCTCTTGTTTTTGTTTTTCTCCTGCACTTTAATCTGTTTCCCGTTTGTCATTTTTTTCACACATTTTGTCCACCACGGCATTTCATTTTCATGAATGATCGTGTACCTTACCCCTATATATATATATATATATATATATATATATATATATATATATATATATATATATATATATATATATATATATATATATCGGAGATTCTATACATTTTTCAAATAAAGTTCTAAATAAAAGGCATACACCAAGATAATATGGTTGTTTACAGATGTTTCGAGGTAGCATTTATTTAAAGTCATACAATGAATCATAAACATTATAAATTCTGACTCTCATCAGAACAAACGTATATTTTTTTAAATCAGAACTTTTATAAATGTCATATAAAATAAAAGCAATTTATATGCATGTCCAAAACCATTAACAATTTCACCCAAAACAGAACTGAATCACAAGAAAAGTACACCCACAAAAGCACATACACACACATAAACACACACACAAACCCACACATACACCCCCCCCCACACACACAAGAAATTTAGTTTTTAACAAATTTTAAATATTATCAGGATACTGTGAGGAAATTCCCTCGTATGCTCGTTGCTGATATTAAAATAGGTATTTAATTTTAGCTTAATTACCTGCCAACACCCATATATGATAACAGTGGGTGGCGATTGAAGCTGATACAAGGTGGAAGGGGGCACTGGAATATCTAATCGTGGGGGAGGGGATGTCTTATAATTTATCTCGAAGCGATTAGACAGATTCGATGAAGTAGAAATGCGATAAATAAATAATGTATATATATATATATATATATATATATATATATATATATATATATATATATATATATATATATGACGATATTAGCCTGGCGATTCCACGCGGGAATAAAACGCGGACGTTTAGCTTAATTGCCATTAATATATTGTGTTACTATACTAAGCTCTCCACGCGTATTTAGCACTTTTAAAGTAAATATTGAAAGTTTACACACTATATTATATCACCTTATAATATTATACGTGTATGCATAATAAGACTATATATATAATTATTTTTCATAAATTACTGTTTATCATCCACAGACGTATATGTTTCATGTTCACTACCAATCATCAGTGTGTTTATATAATTTTATCGACGGTCGAACGATTCTAACCCTGGACCCGTATAACACCAATCAAACATACTTAACCATTCGGCCACCGTGACAGTCCTATTTCAATGTTAGAGAAAAAAGCCTCTATTTGATTTATGAACATAGTAAGTTTCAAAAAGTTTTCGATCTGCCAAGAGAAAGAACTCACTATATTGCTCAATTAGAAACTGTTCATATTTATCTGAAAGTGCTTGACAGAAACGAAGCTTAAATAATTATTTTTATATATAATATTTATTAACCACATAATTCATATTCAGTTTAAAAATGGCGACAGAACCTGCTGCAAAATAAAAATAAAACTTTATAAGAAATCAATCATATACAGTTCTTGCGTACGCGTTAAATGTATCTTCTCTCGCACAACAGAATACAAAAACGATTTAGTCTACTCATCTCACAATTATAAACAGCAAATACGATCTCAAATTTATCAAAACAGCAGTACAACAAGCAGCTAAACTCAACCGGCAAAAACTATTGACCTACAAGAAAAGACACTCTAACAATAGAATTCCAATGGTTATTAACTTCAATCAGAAAACACAACCTTTCACAATTTACTTATGAAAAATTTCCTACGTCTCAAAACAAACCCAGACATCGCCTCCATGTTCAACGCACCGCTAATCAATGCCAGAAGGAAAACAGTCAATCTATCGACACTCCTTACATCACCCTACACTAAATCACAATTCAACAAGTACTAAGGTAATCTCCCACGCAATAAACATCGCTGTCGGATCTGAAAATATATAGTGTCAGATCCAGGTCTCACGTGTTACAGTAACATCAACTACTTGTACTGCACATATTGCAATGAGGGCGGTTACGTCGGTGTGAGGTTCACGTCGTTACACGCAAGGTTCAACATCCACAAGAAAGCGATCAGGGATTACATCTACTCACCAGTGGCACAAAATTACAACTTACAAAACCATACAATAGACAACATAAACTTCATATTATTACAGACAGGGTTCCATTCTACATAGCACCACAGAAAGTACAAAATAAAATGGATCTACAAATTAAACACCCACGCCAGGGGCTTAAACTCAGATATCGGAGTTTTGAGCCCCTACAAATTATTTTCACCACGCCACCAATAAACACCCCTTTAAAATATAGAGATATACACATCACATAACAAAATCAATTTAAAAACTGCAAATTTTACTCACTTCTCAAATACACACACACACACTCAACATGTACATTTAAACAAACTAGATATAGACGATTGCGCACAAAAAATAATAATAAATCAAAAAATAAAATAAATTAAAAAAAATAAAAATATAATAAAATAATATATATATGTTGTTGCATATATATATATATATATATATATATATATATATATATATATATATATATATATATAGATGAAAGGATTAAATAATCCGACGGTATGAAATTAAAATGGAATAAGCGGAAGACCTAAAAAGCTTAACGTTTCGCCCAAATGTTGTATGGGCTTTGTCAAGAGCGAACGAAAAATGCAAAAAATGACAGAAGACGAGAAAGTCTATAAATTATGAGAAATATATATAGTGGTAGGGTTCATGTTCCTGTTAACGTGATTTGTTGAACACTGTTAAGACAGCTGACACTGTTGTCCGTTGAATTGACATAGACCAGGTTTATTTGTCTACTTGTCGCTTAGTTAAAGGTGACTCATGTTCTGTGTATTTTTTATCATTCGACTGGTTTGAACAGTATCTCTACACTGAACATTCCGCAAAGATGAAATGTATACGGTGTAGATAATAATAAACTATTAATTATTAAATAACATTAAATATATGTTTCAAGTATTATAAAATAATCTTTTGTATTAAATCACAACGTGATAGAAAAAACAATAAATAATAATACAATCTGATGATAGATTTATTTATTTGAACATACATGTGTAAAATTACTATTTTAATAAACTATTTCATTGTAATATCATAATAAACTTGTAAAGTATATAACTTTACATTTGTATTATACGTACATTCATTTGTTTATATATATATATATATATATATATATATATATATATATATACATAAAAAAGGTGGTGGTGATGTAACCATGGATAAATCTAAATACAAAGAAATAATAATCTAACTCGTACACGATCAAGATATTTATGAAGAGACTAATTCCAATGTTATATACAAGGAAATAGATAAATTAAAAAAATCCTATAAGAATCTAATATACCATAAAAACATAGTCAGCATACAATGATTACCACCCCACTATTCCAACTTTATATGGTCTACCCAAAACCCACAAAAGTAATATCCCAATGCCTCCATAATCTAAGGTATCAGCAGTCTTACCCATAACATTTCACGTCCATTACTAAAATACTAACCCCTATTACTATGTACAATTAGCCCTTCTCACTTTAAAAAAACAAACTCTGGAGATCTACTTAAGAACATAAAAAATCTTACCCTAAATAATAAAACCATGAACAGCCTAGACATATAATCGTAATATACCAGTACCCCCACTAAAAAGTGCCTTAATTTACTTAAAAAACATCTCAACAAAATTAACATCAGCTTACACTTTCCAGTTAATAACATAATTTATATTATAAGTTCATGCACTAACATGACTTCTTTTACTTTCAATAATTTCTATTATAAGCAGAAATGTGGCCTATCCATAGGGAATCCCCTCAGTGGCGTCATATCCTGTTTATTTTTCGAATTTCTTGAAAGTGGACTCTTCAAATATAGACCATCTAAAAATGTGTCATACTACAGATACATAGATGACATCTTATGTTCCTCCCCAAAACCTCTAAAATAGAAAACGTTATTGAAAGACTAAATAAAATAGATGCTACCATCAAATTTACCTTTGAAAAGAAAACGATAATTCCATACACTTTCTTGACATTCTACTAATAAACAACAAAAATAAATTAAATTAGAAAGTCCACCATAAACCAACTAATAAGAATGATTATGATCATTTTTATCCGCACAACAATAAGAAAATAAAAACGTGCATCATAATTGGAATTTACTTCAGAGCGCTGAGGATATGCAGCAACGAACATCTAAACGAGGAATTTAAATACATTGAACACACTCTCAAAACATTACAGTATTTTATACACAACTCAAGAATAAAAGCTCTCCAGATTCACTCAAATCGCAAACAAAACAATTCATTAACCAGCCCTATAATAAGTAGACATAGCTTTACCGACTCACTCTATTAACAACTCAATTTCCACAAGAATTAATAAACTAAGTATTAATATAGCCCAACTAACATCATCAAATATTATGGATATAATAAGAAAATCTAAATTCGACACTACACCAACAGTGAAAACTAGGATATATTTCATCCCAATATGTCTGGATTGTAATAGGGGCTATATTGGGGAGACCCAGCGCAACATAGACAAGAGAATGTACGAGCACAAAAGAGCAATCACAACTAACAACACGCTCACACCATATGCTCTCATGCTATGCTATATGATAATCGTTTTGACTTAAACAACGCCACTTTAATGTAAACTATACAAAACAAATCTACGCGACGATTAATCGAACTAGCTCTCATAGCCCACACCCCAAATACAATTAAACAGAGAATGGACTTCTATTACGTCTTCCCAAACCTATCTACATCTATTATCAATGGAAATAATATAAATTTAGACACCAAATGATTCTCTACATTTAAATTAGGTTTTTTAGTTCTCATTTTGTTTTCGGTTTTGCTCTTATCTTTTCATTTCCTTTTGCTACTGCGACATATATGTATATTTTGTATATGCATTTCAAGTACATACATATATGCATATATGGCTTTTATTTTAATTTTAATTTTATTTCATATATTTATTAATGTGTGTATATACATACATACGTATATATATTTTTCAATTTATTATATATATATATATACGCATATATATACGCACATATATATTTTTATATATATATATATATATATATATATATGTATATGTACATGTTTGCCTATATTCCCTCTCTTAAATGAGCCAATATCACTATATATATTCCCCCAAATTACATATCTTCTCGTTCTTTGCCACTTTTAGCTTTTTCGTCTTTGAAAAAGGCCCGCACAATAGCTAGGCGAAATGTTGAGTCTTAGGTCTTCCACTTTTTCATACTGGCAAATTTATATATAAACCAATGAGAATATACCGTATAAGAACCCTTGAACCAGGGAGATGACTATATTTTCATTTGATTATCTCGTTAAATTGCAGACCACTTACAAATTGTTCGTTCTTAGTTTTTAGATCTTTTTTATTTTATCAATTATTTTATTTTAATCTCATGAGTGTTCTTTTTATTTACTAACTTTTTAGTAGCAATTACAAAGAAAAAAGTCGAACGGAATGCAAAATAACCTAATTAGAGATCTTGTAGCACGATTTTAACCAATTAATTGACGGTGTGTATGATAATTGGATAGATTGCCCCGGAAATGACACATTAAACGCATGCGGAATAAATGTAATGCCTTTACTGATATCAATCGAACTATTTAAACTGGGAAGGAGGTACCAGCACACATTAAGCCGTGTTTAAATGTCGTCGGATATATTGCGTTCACTTTACCATTGATAAAGTAATAGAAAGGCATGAGTCTTGTCTTCCTAACTACCGAGGCTGTGGATAGAATTGTGGCCAGTAAATATTAAAATTCCCTCCGTTTACGTGTCTATGTTTGTATGCTGACTCCTAATGGTTAAAACTTGCGTTATATTTTAAATTAGGGGTTAAAAAAAGGTAACGCAAAACCACCTACTAGGCGGATTCATTTATTAAGTCGACAAGATAATATATACATGCTTGTGTACACCCTTCAAAAATGACGGAAAAAATATGCTCCGCCAGTGTTAACAATGTATTCATATAAAATTCATAGAATTACGTCAGTAATTCAATTGTACATATATAAATTATTAATCTCATTTCTGATGATCCAAAGAAAAAACACCTACCGTTGACTTTTTATTTAGAATAGATGATTTCTTTCTGAATTAATTTCAGACAGCGGGAGTTGTCTGACTTGCTATTTACTTTCTCGCCCCTTCACTACTTGAAATAGTTTTGTTCGGAGGCTAGAAAAAAAGCACCTTTTTTTACTCGCTAAAATTACTTATCATAAACTATCGGATCACATCAGTATCGCAGAGTTGCTAAACTCATTGGCATCCTATCAAAATCCTCTGTCATCAAATGTAAGGTCTTGAGATTGTTTGGTCACATTTATCGTTCCAGTGTAGGGCTATGCAAAATATGCATTCAAGGCATGATACAAGGAAGCCGGTTTAAAGGTAGGCAAAAAAGATGGATAGATAACGTTTGTGAATGGACGGACATGAACTTAAACCAGGCGAACATCTTGGCCCAAGATCGGAAGGCTTGGATGACACTCAGCCATGTCAGTGCGTATTCTGCAACCAGCGGAGATAAAAGGGTTAATGATGAATAATAACAATAAAACAACATTTGTGTGGCTGGACGGATATATTATTTTTATTTATATCAAATATACGATACTTATGTTGATTAGGACCCAAGTTAAACCTAACCTTAACCCTAACCCTAGCGTTAATGCTAACCCGAACCGACGCCAAATCGATTTTAGCTTGGGTCCTAATCTGCATATGCACCAAATATGCAAATACATACTCAATGGTATTTATCATAAAGTGGCGAATTAAGGTGTATACCGATTCCAGAGTGTAAGCCCTTATTTATAGGTTAGATCCAAAATCAATATTCGGTTAGATCGATAATCAATATTAGAAATCGGTATTTTTTTAAATTTGAATTTTGAATTGTGATCAGTCAGGAACCGAAGTGTGTTTTGAAAGAAATTATAGAAATTCAAAATAGAATATATAATTTTTGATCGAACTATAGAATTTTGAATCGTCCAACTTGCGATTCGGGAGACACTACTCGTGGTCGAATTACCCCCTTGAACTATACGGCGGTTGGCTTTAAGTTGCTATAACACTCTGAATTGGTATAAAAGATTGAAATAAAAAAAATAATCGAATTAAATTGATCGACTATGATAGTTTGACAGCAATTACACCACTTGCAATTAAATCACAATTAAGTTAAATAATTATACCCACTGCTTGGTTACGTAGAGAGGGTCTTAATAAATGTTATTAAATGTCACCAGAATATTTTTTCATTTTATTTGCAATGGATAGAAAGTGGACCTTGGATATACTTTCGGCACCTCGTAACTCTCGTTTCTCTTATTGTGTCATTTAGTCTTCACATTCCATGAGCGATGTTTCTTACAAAGGGGGAATAATTGATATTTTATGGATCAGAATCTATCCATCTAACACTTATTGTGGGCTAGTTTTTGATCTTGAAGTAGTTTTTTAGCTCCTTACATCAAGTGGCTTCATGCCTTGTCTGAAGCGACTTCCATAAAAAAATCCCAATTAAGGTAAATAACTATACCCATTGCTTGGCTACGTAGAGAGGGGCGTAATATTTTTTTTTCTTTTTTGAAACTCAGAGATTTCTATTTCCGCTTCCTGTCTGGTTATGCTAACAAATGGCGCCCAGTAGACTCATGTTTATTAAAACTAAGTCAGGCTCGCAATAAAACTGCGGGTATATAACAATTTTTTCTTTTTATATTAAAATTTAAAAAATTAGGACTTTGCTTCGGTTATTGAGCACTATCTATAATAAAATATATAATATCATTTAAATCCAGTTTCGGAATAAAAAGCTTCAGAAGAACATAAACTTAATTTTAAATTGGATTTAAAAAGATATTATATATATTTATTATATATTTTATTATATATTATATTATAAATCGTTAAGCATATAAGTAAATATTGAGCTTCTAAACGGCAATTTCGAATTGATTCGACAGTTGATCCTAAACGATTTCTTCTCATACGAATCTACTTTTAACTGTATAATATACGTTTTATATATTTAATCGTCGTTCAATAATATGTGGGGACATTTTGGCGATCGTCTCATCATTAAGAAGTGTGATCCTGAATTGGTTTCACACTTTCCGAATACTAACCCCCAGATATTCTTCTGTGATGAAGCCTATAAAAACGATCTCCATTTCTGAACTGAAAACGGCTATTACAGTACAAATCGGTCGTATCCACGTACGGTTGCAACGCGAAAGTGCACATTTAGAGCAGATCGTTAAACGGCGATAAAACAAAGACTGTTGAACATTTATGACTGAAACTTGGTGAACAGGTCAGGCATAGACTGCAGGTTATTTGTGCCAAATATGGTCGGATTACAGCAAGGATATTTAATTTTATTAACGGTTTCATAGGTTGCTGTCATTTAATTTGGGTCATCCTGTGGATATAAGTTCGAACAAATTTTGGTAATCCGATAAGAACTGGTCTTTCAGTGACGTTTGCCAGGTAAGACATGTTTTGTGTGACATTTGTCGCCATCAACTTCAGGGTGACATATTTAAACGGTGTCTATTTAAGTCGCCATAATTGACAGTCGTTTTAAATAGACAATCTTATAGGTTGTTCAGTGAATTTATACCACCCACCTTTGTTTTTTAATTGCTTAAATTTAATTTGTTGACAAGTCAACATGATTACAAGCCATGGCTACCTCTTTCTTTTTTTTTACTCTAAGATGTGCTTATTTAAGTGTGTGTGAACGAGATCTGTTTAGAAATCTATCGAACTAATTATCTCATTATTTTTATTTTCAAAGTCGGCTGAAGTATTTTAACCATGAACAACTGTAAACAAAGAAATTCAATTCAAGATTGATTATAAAAATGTATTTAATTTATTACAGAGACTGGTAGAATCATAATCTTTTAATATAAAACTAAACTGTGTGTGATATGTTTGTGTTCCCTATAGAAAAATAAGTTAGAGAATCTACATAACATTTTAAAATGTATTCTCATATAAACTTTACTGGGGAGGAAAAATAATAAGAACATATCCATGGCATGGATTGCCTAAAATAAATCCTACGACAGAATCCGTCAAGCATGGATAATTGGATGCTTAAAAATGTACAAGATACCCAACAGGAGTATTAATCTCATTAACAAAGCCATGGGAATATGGAGACTAGAACTGGCAGCTGGAGGACAACACTTGACTGAGATAAAAATACAAAGAGCCATATTCTAAGTAGACTCCCTATCACCACTATTGTTTATCATAGCCATGATGCCACTCAACTACATACTCAGGAAATGTGATGCCGAATACAAGTTGACAGACACAGAACAAATAATAAACCACCTCATGTATATGGACGACCTTAAGCTAATTTCACAAAGCAAAAAGGAACAGGAACAGCTGATAAATACGATTAGAATCTTCAGCTAGGACATTCAAATGGAATTTGTCATGGAAATGTGTTCACTGCTGGAAATGAAAAAGGGAAAACTGGAGACAACAGAGGGCATAGAACTCATCTAGATGAGATGAGGACGCTAGTCTAACATGATATCTATAAATATTGTGGAGTTCTGGAAGCAGACACCATCAAATCTACAGAAATGAAAGAGAAGATTGGAAAATAATATTTGTCAAGAACAAGAAAACTCTTAGAAACGAAATTATATAGCAAAAACTTCGTAAAAACAATACACACCTGGGCAGTATCACTAATAAGATTCTCTGGGTTATTCATAGACGGGACCAAAGAAGAATTTTGGCATCTTGACCAGAGGACTCGACAATTAATGATCATGCACAACGCAATACATCAAAAAGACAATACGGACAGCCTCTACATGAACATAAACGAAAAGGGAAGAGGACTGGTAAGTATAGAAGACTGTGTGGAAGACACAAAAAAGAGCTGGAGAAATACGTAACCCAGAACACAGAAAGGCTAATTACCGCAGCAAGAGACACTGTCCCAATGCACCTAAACCAGAAATAAAAAGACAAGAAAAAAAAAGTAGGAAGAAAAACAACCACATGGACGTTTCATAAGATTAACAAGAGAAGAGACACCCGAAAATAGCTGGGCATGGCTATGAAAACGACACTTGAACAGGGAAACGGAATCTTTACCGACGGCTGCACAGAGCAATTCGATTAGGACTAAACTACATTAAAGCTAAAATAGATAAAACACAAGAAAAGAGTAAATGCAGACTGTGTGGACACAGAGACGAAACAGTAGATCACATAATAAAGGAATGAATCAAACTAGTCCTAAAAGAATACCAGAACAGACATGGCCGTATGTAAAAAGCACTACACTGAGAACTATGCAAACAACTGCATTTCGAACACGCGGACAAATGGTACAAACATAAACCAGAGACAGCACTGGAAAACAACAAAAAAACACAAAATCCTCTGGGATATGGAGGTGCAAACAGATAAACTCATACAAGTAAGGAGACCAGCTGTCATAATCGACAAGAAGGAAAAATCCTGCAAAATCGTACATTTTGCTGTACCAGCAGACCACAGGGTGAAGATTAAGGAGACAGAAAAACGAAACAAATATATAGAACTCGCCGGAGAATTGAAAGGGATATGGAGTATGAAGAGAGTCAGTATAATACCAATAATCGTAGGAGCACTTGGAACAATTCTGAAAAACATGGGGAAATGACTGGGAGAAATTGGAATCAAAGGGAAGACTGAAACCATACAAATGACAGCAATTATGAATACAGCGGAAATCTTAAGGAAAATCTCTGAATGCGGAAACCAAGCCACATAAGCTACAAATGCTAACCAGTCCCATGGAAGTTGTAACAGGACGAAAACTAAAACACAGAAAGAAAACCACCACATGAAACCAAGGAACAGAAAATGCAAGAAATGTCATACCCCCCCCCCCCTAAAAAAAAAGAGATGGAACCAGCCCCGGCTGATACTAGACAAGATAATCGTGAAGGGTCAAGGAGGATGGAAGGACCGAAAAGGGAGAGTACCAACCAGACTTCCACTGGAAGAGTGCGGAGAGGACTGGGGCCTTGGGGAGGCTTATTTCCCTCCAGGTCACAGAGAAGACTAATGGTCGTTGCCAGCAAGAAATCGACGGTAAGCGTCTGTTGTAATAACGCAAAGTCATTTGTAATAGTTATTGAAAGAGGTGGAGAATGCTGGAAACCTGGGGGACTTGTTGTCACTCAAACTCCAGGGAACACCACCGGTGATTATTAATGAACAATCATTGATAATGACCTGCGTGAGAACTCCTAGTGCGTACAAATAATAATATCTAGCCCTAAAATATGGTGATTTAGATAAAGTACTATTTTTTTAAAAATATATATATTGTATTCATGTATATTAACTTTGTCGGTTTTTTTTTACCACAGCGAATCCTTAAAAATGATTCGGTTCTAATTATTTACAGGCGATATTGTCCCATAGGATGAGATAACGATCTGCAGTTATTTTTAAAAAACAATATTTCTAAGATAGAAATAATTTCTAAAGATAGGATTGTAATTGTCAACCATAGTTGTCTCCCTTTACCTTCAGTACGATTTGTATCTGTTCTATTACATTTTTTAAAAAGTTTTTTTAAAAGCAACACTTTATGGCAATTAAGTGATACAGATTAGACTGAGCAGTTGGAGAATCGGGAAATATTCCGAGCGACCGAATGCACCAATGGAATAAATAGCAAAAGTAACATTTTTATTGAACTTTTATGCACAAATATATTAACACAATTATAAAATAAAACCTTTGAAAATGTGCGTCTGTTTTAAATGAAAAAAAAGAACGAAAGGCAGAAACAATCCTAACGAAATGAATGAAAGGGGGAGAAAATAAAAGTAAAAACGGAAGATTGAATAGAAAACAAAAAAATAATAAAGTATACAACGAAAAGTCTAAAATTGAACGAAAGAAAAATAAAGAAAAATAAAGAAAAAGAAATAAAGAAAAATAAAGAAAAATAAAAATATATAAAAATAAAGAAAGAAAAATAAAGAAAAGAAAATTAAAGAAAAATAAAGAAAAATAAAGAAAGCAAAGTATGAGGGGGAAAAAATGAGACATAAAAACTAAAATCTAGGGAAATGAGTGGAAAACGAAGATTAAAAAAAAATTGAAAAAAGAGAGGAAGAAAGAAAAGCTGAAACAAATAAAAGAATAAAGAAATAAGCTGAAAAAAAGAAGCGGGAAAGTAAAGGTGATCTAGGCAATTTTCTAGAATAATCAACAGAAAAAAGGTGGGGGAAAAACATCAACAATAAACAAATAGTCAACAAATAATTGCCACCAAAGGTAAATTAATTACCCTTCTATCGATCTGAGTAGCTTCCAAGTTTTTGAACTGTTTTTAAGTGTGTTTCAGTTTATTATTTTGTATCGCTATTCACAAGGCTTAAAAAAAATGATATTCAGGATGTCTGCCATTCTTTACTTGATGTGAATATTCGATGTCGTATGTTTAACAAATTAAAAATCGAAAATAAAACAAAAATACAACTAATAACTTACATCAATCAGTCAAATATTTAATTTTCGACAGGTCTGTATAATTTTTAATATACTGAAACTGTTTTTAGGTTCTTTTTTTATTTCAAAATACTTTGCACCATACCGAACCATGCGATCTTATGTGTCTGACACGTGACAGACATGTCGTTTTTCAATGCCTTGTAGATAGCGATAGAAAATCAGAAGAAAAAAAAACACTTAAAAACAGTGCCAAAATTTACGCAGATCGATAGAAGATTATTTTTGTTTGCCTTTGGTAACAGCTATTTGTTGACTATTTGTTTTTCTACCCCTTTTTTGTGTTGACTATTCTAAACAATTGCCGAACACTGAAATGAAAAAGAATGAAAGAAAGAAAAATAGAGAAAGAAAGTAAAAAGAATGTCAGAAGAAAAAAAGAAAACATGAGAGAAAGAAAAGAAGAAATTTTTAAAAAGCAAGGAAAAAAAAGGAAAAGGCGCCGATAAAGTGAAATATGGAAATAAAGAAAGAAATAAAGAAAGGCAGAAAAGTGTGTTCATTCCCTTCACTTTGTTCGGCCATATTTAGCTATGTTTAAATCATCCTGCCCTTTTCCAGCCATATTTAGTTGTGTTAAAACCTTTTGCCCTTACTCGGCCATATCTAGCTGTATTTAAAATCTGCCCTTTTCAGCCAAGTTTGGCTGTGTTTTAAACGTTCTGCGTGTCTTCGGTCATTAACATTCTCACCTATTTTTTTTTTAATTCATTATTGTTGTAATTTCCTGTTTCTTCTTTCCGGCCAACAATTTAATTCTATGTTTCCTTCCTTCTCCCCCCCCCTCCCTCTGTATGATTCTGTTATGATAACAGACCTTAGAACTGACTCCTACCTCGCGCGTTCTACATTCCTACAATGGCCTTTTCTTCATCCGCAGCAAAACAAAAAATAAATAAATACTGAGAGAGGAAGAGGTTTCCTATTTTCTTATTATAAAGTCAGTGTACACCCCCCCCTCTCTCTCTCTCCACTGTTTTTTCCCCAGGGAGAGAAAAAAATTCCGACACATTTTCCCGGCGAGAAGAAGGGGCAAACGCTGATACACCTATTATTACTTTTGATTACTTACTGACCCAGTTACTAAAATTCCTACCGCGTCACAGGAATCCAACGGGAAAAAAGAAATAATTTTGGCGGACGTAACAACTTCGTGTTCTTTGATACGACCAAGGCGCGTTCGAAAATGTATGTTTTCATTTCGTTTAGAAGAGGCATGGGTTCCATTTTACTATAGAGGCAGTTAGATTATCTCACCTGTTGTGTTTAATTTTCACACCATTTTAGACAAAATTGATCGTTGATAAAATTGTATTTCTTGCCCCGAAATAAAATTCGAGTTGAACTTTTTAAAGTCTGCAAAATCAAACTTTTATAAACAGTCTTAATCGCAAAATCAAACTTTTATAAACAGTCTTAATCGCAAAATCAAACTTTTATAAACAGTCTAAATCGCAAAATCAAACTTTTATAAACAGTCTTAATCGCTGGCGGTCATGTTATTTATGTTTTTTTTAAATTCAAATACCAAACATGGTTTTACGTTTAAAAGCTGATATTATAAAGAAGAAAAACTAACACTTCTGAACCTCTGGTTCCTTGGCCTTTTGGCTAACATCAGAGTGTAGTATCTGTTCCGATAGATGCTACACTCTGTAGACCGGTGCCGTCTTGTCCTTCAGGCTTTGATTCCGCCGGTTTGAGGTATTGTCCTGTGCCGTTCTAGGAGGTACGTCCTCCCAGACTTTTCCTTCTAACCCTTTGAGAAGGGGTTAGTTTAGTTTATTGCTAATCCCCTGAGGGGAATGTCGAGTAAGCTGTCCAAGCATTTTTTTGTTCTGATACTACACTTAATCGTGTCTGCCCTTGATCGGTGAAAGAGAAATCTTTCTAGACTGAGGCAATTTTAATTTTTCTCCCGACCCAGAGTGCCACTTCTTGGAGAGTTGGATTTTCACCACATTAAACACTGGCTTTTTGTCTAGCTATGTCCACGTGGGGAGGCAAGTAATTGGGGCTCAAAGAAGTACAGTTTCGTAATACATCAAACAGATCATGTCAGCAAGAAAATGCTGTCCATACAGACCCTTCCGTCAACGAAAGTGAATAAACTGATTTCATTCTTTTCTATTAATATATTACTTTTTTTGGTTGTTCTGATTTTGTGTTACTGTTCTTAAAGTGAATATACTGAATCCAGGACATTTGATTTGCATTGTGATTTTTTCCTTTCACCGACCGAGGACTATTTTTGTAACTTTTTGGCAGAGTTAACACAATTTTCGAAATACCCTGTATAATATTTGAAAAAATGAATCGTAAAATAAGTAGACAGACGCATACTGACATTTTATAAGAACACTTCTAGATCACCCTATACAATATCGGACCAGCACTTAATTTTATCTAAAACTTTGTAAAAAACTAAGCACAATGGGTGAGATATTACAATGGTCCCTATGCTACAATTGAACCAAAAATTAAACAAGTAAGTTTTATGTTTCACCCGAAGGAGCCAATAAAAAGAAATCAAGGTAGTTAGTATTTAAAACACTCAAAACATCTACTTCATTTATTTATTTTATTTATTTATTTATTTATTTATTTATTTAAATGCCCGATATTTTAGTGTAATTCTCTACCGAGAGTTGCATTTAAAAATGTTCTTTTTCATTCGCAACTTCAGGGGTTTTCTATTTATAAAAGTAGTCACTGAGTTTTGACTATGGGTATTAGACGAATTTCATCGTTGGGAATAAAGTAATTTAATTGACCTAAAATAATCTATAATTTTTTTAAATAAATTCTTTACATTAATAGTTATTTAATAATTAATAAATTCTGATATTTCAATAGGATCAACCAATTCTATGATGTTGCTGGATTTTCTGAATCAGGATTATTCAATTTTTAGGTGAAGAAACAAATTACGTTCAGTTCGTTAGCCGATCATAGTTCATACCATTTTTCATACGTACACAAATTAAGTTAAACATTTTTTTTTAAATTTTCGAAAAATAACCTATCTATCATAAAATGAAAAAAATGATCAATATTTTTTTGTTATCTTCTTTAAATAGAGGGGGTATATCTGTAGTTTAATTCACTGTCAGAATTGTGCATGCCTTTTATTGTAATTGTAAAGTTACTGGGGTGGTGTGAATAACCCGTTGATCCATTAATTGTAGAATGATTTGGAAGGAAATGGAATGCGAGCTTTAAATCAATTGAAGGGAAAATATAAAGCACATGTTAAGCTTTCAGATTTATTTTGAAACTAACGAAAAATATGTATTCTCGCGTAAATGCGATAACAATAACAAATTCAAGGTACAGCTGCTGCTACTTTATCGCAGTAAACGACAGCTCACCCCAATATATATATCTATATCTATACCTATATCTATATCTATATATATATACGTGCACCCAAGTTCAAGATGTTTTCAAGAAGCATGCCTTAGTAACGTTACCATTTTAAAATTAAACAACAGATTGAACCAATCGGATTTGAACCCGGCATGGCGATTACATAATTAAAGTCGTCACAATTATTGCACCATTTTATTTTTTAGTTGTAGTAGTAATAGTAGTAATTTTCTTATTAGTAGTAACATTATTAGTGGTAGCTAATAACGGCATTAGTAGCTGTAGTAGTAACGGTAAACTTGTTAGTTGAATTGCTATAAATAGTGTAATAGGAATAGAAGCGTTATGGTAGTAGCCGTAGTAGTTGTGGAAATGACTGTTGTAGTAGTAATAGTACAGCTAGTGGTAGAAATGCTACAGAATGACTGCAGTAATAAATAGTAGCAATGATAGTAGTAGTAGTAGTAGTAGTAGTAGGAGTAGTGATGGTGGTGATGGTGATGCTGGTGGTGGTTGTATAAATACTTCTAATCACGGTATTAGTAATGCTGGCGATATTACTAGGAGTAGTAGTAGTAGTAGTAGTAGTAGTAGTAGTAGTAGTAGTAGTAGTAGTATTGTATAAATGCTACTATTAAATGTAATAGTAGTAGCAGTAGTAGTCGGGTGGAATAATAATTACCATGATTTGATTTCTAGTAAAATCTTACCTATAAAAGATGTATTTAATCTTGTTACAGGGCTTTGTTTTAAGTAGAATAAAATAAAGTAAAACGTCGTACTTGCTGTTTATGGATATGCTGTGCGAATGCAGACCCCACCATGTTATTTTTTAAAAAGTAATATTAAATTACAATCACTATTGAACTCCTCGTAAAGTATCTTTATTTACTTGCCTCCCCACAAGGAGAGAAGATCGGTGTTTAATGTGGGGAAAATACAGCTCTCCAAAAGAGCGCCAAACATAAAAATTGCCTCAGTCTAGAAGGTCTCGTTAAATAATGTCACGTGTTTGGAATTTCGCAAAGTAATAGAATTTGCAAATCTTTTTTTTTTTTAATTCAACCTACTTGTTTGTTTTTACAAATAAATAAGTATTGCTTTTCTATAGAATCTCAGATCTGCAGGACATAAAATTAGAATTTGCAAAAAAATTAGCAGATCTTAGATTGAGTTTTTAACTCAAAAAAGCACATGACAAAGGGGGAATAACTCTGTTAAATGTTTGCTATAATTATTATTCTTATTTCAAAAAGATTCATTCATTTCCTCGGGAATGATTCGTCTAATATATGTTTCGCAGTACATGTATTAACAAATATACCTTTCAAATTTTATTTTAAATTTAGTTCCTTCAATTTTAGCCTTTTTATTTTATTTTTTTTATTCATGTCTTTCTTTTCAGTCGCCTATGGTCGAGAAAGTATTTCCACGGACA
This sequence comes from Sepiola atlantica, assembly GCA_963556195.1. NCBI lineage: Eukaryota > Metazoa > Mollusca > Cephalopoda > Sepiida > Sepiolidae > Sepiola > Sepiola atlantica. The sequence goes on from OY744517.1 coordinate 163,126,257, forward strand.
ATGGGCCAATTGCCAGAAACACACGTTGCTGTAGCCATTCCGTTCCGCGAGGCTCACGAATTTTTCCAGTTTGGGCTAATGACTCCGGAAGTTCCCACTGCTGCAGGCGTAACAATAAATCTGTCGACAGGGATGAATATTTATGAGTTTACTTAGTTCTAGCACTTAAAAGAGTTTGGTTCAACTGCGCGTCAGATTACGTTTCCAGACGGAAAATGCTAAACCCTATTTAGAATACAAACTTAGAAACGTTCCGCTTTTCAAAGAAAGAAAATAGCTATTCCATCTGGTGTCTTTTTACGTGTTCGCTTTGGATAGGACCCATGTTGTTTTCAGGGTTCTTTTCATTTTTCTGTTCTAAAAGTGCGATTTATCTTTAATTTAACGCATCGAAAATTAAGATTGTGCAATGGCAAAATCGATATCGCGTTTTAATCAATTATTTTTTCTTAGAAAAAACAAACAAACAAACAAACAAAAGAACAGAATACTTTCTTCCGATTCCCCAACTCTAATATTATGTAAAGAAAGGAGCTAACTCGGGAAAAGGTTTTTTTTTGAATTGGTGACGTAAAAAATGCCAGTTTTTTTTTGTTTTTTTTTTCAAACTCTTCCGAATTTTTTATTATCTAAATTGTATTTTCTGCCCTTTTTTACTTCAGGGTGGCAACTTGGCATATCAAGGGAGATAACTTATTTCAACTTATTTGTATATTGTTTTCAACGATTGGTTTTTATATACAAAATCAACAAAAATGTTATTTATTTGAAATGGAAATGAAGAAAATATTGTTATTTGCTAGTTAAAAGAAATCAATGTTTCCATAACACTAAAATGCAAGGACTAGTAAACTTAGGGAAGCTGCGATATGGACTTCATTTGACGCTGTTGCAAAGAGTGTAGAAAATGCAAGGGTGATAACTACGTTTGACTAAGCGAATAATCATTTACTGCAAAGAGAATTTGGGACGATTAAAATTTACACAACTTATTATAGTCTGTTTAGTTAGGATTTTTTTTTTTCATGTTTAAAAGTTTATTTCATTTGTAATTTTAATTTTTAATTTTAAAAAATGCGACGATAGTTATAGAGTCTGTGACATTTATTTTAGAATAAAGATATTTTTTCTTGTATTACTTATTTTTTAAATGTATTTATTTCTTGTAGTTATTATTTAAAAAATGCAACTTTCCTCGCAGTTTATTTCATTCAAAATGAAAGCATTAAACAAACTCGACAATTATCGTCTAATGAGTTGCCGAGTTTTTTCAACAGCGCCCTTCATTTTCCCTTAGTTCTGATAAAAGTGAATAAGGTACAGTCGAAATCTTTAATTTGGACTGAAGTGAATATATAGTCCGCAATATATTTCTTAGTGGTGCGAGGACGTATGAAGTTTGACATTTTTTATTTATTTAAGAATTAAAATAAAAGTGAAATTCCAATAGCCAATGAAATTGCATTATTTTGTTGAAAAAATCTAAAAATAAGTACAGATAAGTTATCTCCCTTGATATGACAAGTTGACACCCTAAAGTAAAAGGGTTCTATTTTCTTTGCATATATAAAAATATATATTCAAAATTTCCTTTACATCTCTCTCTCTCTCTCTCTCTCTCTCTCTCTCTCTCTCTCTCTCTCTCTCTCTCTCTCTCTCTCTATCTCCCTTTCTCTCTCTCTCTCTCTCATATTTTTTAAAAACCTATGGATTTTTTTCTTCTGAGTCATTCTTTATTTTATTATTCCTAAAAAACTAAAAGTCTCTATTTATCTTCCCGAATCTTGGAAGAGAAAATAAAGTGTGAATGATTTTTATGATCAGACAAATGAAGAAGTGGTGAACTTTAATTCTTGCATATTATTTGGATTATTCGAACTACTGTACTTATCTTCGATGTAATTCTCACAACGTCCCAGTCGATGGAACCTCCGACCTTCTTGTCAAACTCGGGAATCTTTACGCCGAACTGGGAAATCTGTACGGAATTTCGAACAGAACCCTTTATTTAATCAACGTGTGTTACTTGATCTCGTTCCGTCAGCCATTACTACCGGGTAAAAGACTTAAATAATTCGTAATTGTATTCTTAGTATCGCCCGTACTGAGGATTGAACCTTCAACCTCCAGAAGACGCACTTAGACCTGAATATTACTTAGCACGTATGAGTATGCGCCATGCGTACGAATACTACAAGTTATCAATCCTCATCTGAAAAAATTCGGAGATATAATATTAAATTATTGCGTCTTATTGAATCTTGTTAGTCGGTTTGTTGACTTGTGAAATTGTTGGTTGTTATATAAGCTTTTTTGGGGGGGGGGGTCTATAAGCTTGATTTTAATTTAAAAAGAAATTACTTTTTCGTTCGTTTTTGTACTAAATATGAGTTCATCAACGTTTGTCTCCCTAGGGCTTTGTCCTTATACAGCTTAATTCGGTTTGACATGAGATATGTTTTTATTGTTCTAATTAGCTGTGTTTCATAGTTAACTGAAAAAGTCATTTGATGGCAAAATAATCAGTTTATTTACTTCTACATGATGATGATGGTGGTGGTGGTGGTGGTGGTGGTGGCGGTGGTGGTGGTGATGATTATGATGATGATGATGATGACGACGACGACGACGACGACGACGACAAATTACAGATAAAGATCAAGGAGGCAGAAAAACGAAGAAAATACATGGGGCTTGCCAGAGAACTGAGAGGAATATAAAGAAAATAACCATAAAACCAATAAGTGTAGGTGCACTATGAACACTCCCGGAAAAAAAAAACATTGAAAAAAAAAGAGACATTGAGACAATTACAACAAACAAACGGACGGCAAGAATGAAAACAGCCAAAATCGTAAGAAAAATCCTTAAATGCGGAAACCAAACAACGTAACCAACGAACCTGCCACAGAAATGTTAATTAGAAAACGAACAAAATGTATGGAAAATAAATCTTGGAATCGATTTTTTTCAAGAATTCTTATTTGGAATCATATTGGAATTAATTTGGTTTGGGATTTTTTTTTCGAGTTAATTTAAGTTAATTTATGTTTATTATCGGCTCATGAAAATAAATTTCAAGTTAAGTTTCGTTTCGCGTATCGTAGACATTAGTTTATTTAATCGGCCAAACAATTGTTATTCTTCTACATCAAAATTAAGTAAATAATACATAAACTATTAACTTTAATTTTACCGACAACAAGGATGACGACTAAAAATCCATACAACCAGATAACGCCAACCAACCAAAGGTAAGTTGAAATAAAACACAAAATAAAGAAGGAACCACACACAAACCCAAGAGAACTGAAACTGCAATAAATCCCATACTGAACAACCTAAAGAAAATACACACATATGAGTAGTGGCACCAGCCACGGTTTGTACCACACAAAATGGTCCTGAAGGGCCAAGCAGAATGGAGAGCACCAACCTGACCTCAACTGGAAGGGTATAGAGAGTACTGAAATCATGGGGAGATATATTGAAACTCAAATTCCAGAGAAGGCCAACGGTCTTTTCCAGCAATAAATCAAAGCTAAACGGCTGTTCCGATAAGGAAAAGGGATTTTCAATAGTTTCCTAAATAGGTGGTGAGTGTGGGACAGCTGGAGAGACTGGTTGTCATTCAGATTACAGGGAACACCACGCGTTACCAGTGAGGAATCACTGATAATGACTCGTGTGAGATTAAGTGAGTAAATAATGATAATTAATATTAATTTGTGAGAGAGGTGAAAGGAATATGGAACATGGAGAAAATTACTGCAATTCCAATAGCAGTTCTGAAAAGTTGTAGAAAAGACAAAATGAGAAACTAGAACCAAATGGAGGATTGACACCACACGACGCACAACAGTGATAAAGTTTCATGGCGAATTATCGATGATTTTACGCTACAAGCAATCGTCAGACGGACTCAAAACATAACATAAATTACAAACTTATAGTCGTTTATTTACAAACTATTAGTTTGTAAAGAAAGCGACTATTAGAGATTCCCAGTTCCAGTACCTAGGCTTTCATTCATAAAGGCAAAAACGAACTCATTGACATATCGATCTCTAGTGTTAATCAATTCATACATAAGGCAATGAGTTCGCTTTTGCCTTTATGAATAAATACTTTGTAAATAAACGATTATAAGTTTGTTTATTTATATATATATATATATATATATATATATACATAATCTATCACATAATCATTATTGAGTATATATATATATATATATATATATATATAGTATTCCTACGTATATATATACACATATCTCCGCACATCTGCGCGTATTTTTATTTTTATTTTATTTTCCTACGAAAATTTATTAATATTAAGTAAATAATATTATCGAAATTTTCCAAACAGTAATAGTTAAATTCAGTGTCCATAAGTATTTCTTTTACCTCTTCCCCAGGAGGTTAGACACAAATTGAGGTGTGAGTTCGAACCTGGCACAACCAGGTCTTAAGTTCGCGTCATTAACAACTTAACCACCGTGCCACCATAAGTATAAACATTGAAATGTAACTCCATAAACGACCTATGTGCATGTGCATGTGGCCAACTTTTATTTACCCATATATAACCATATAAATATAGCCACAAATACGTACATATACAACTATTCTCACCTATATACATCTGCAGACAATACCTGCGTCGTACACCAGATAGTATAACACATACATAAATACATATAAAAAACAAATACATTTTTATATATCTAAATAAACCTATTTGTGCACATAACTACGCAAATAACTAGCTAGTTTCACCTGTATTAAATATATATATATTAATTTAACGCCTAGCGTCAATGCACAAATATCTATACGCGAATATGTACGTAAAATAAACAGATACATACACATATATAAATATACTTTTATACGGGCATTTACCACTACACACACACACACACACACACACACACACACACACACACACACATATATATATATATATATATAAATTAATTTTTTTACGTACATTAAAGTAATCCATGGCCACATGTTTTGGCTATCAGCCGTCACAAGTATAGCTAACATGGAAAAGGATCGATGACAAATGTTAGGCAGAAACACGTGTTCATGGATTACTTTCATGTAAGTAAAAAGTTATTTATATACATATATATATATATATATATATATATATATATATATATATATATATATATGTGTGTGTGTGTGTGATAATATAAAAACTATTTTTTATATAGTTAAGATTCATACACATGAGAATCAATTTCCAAAACAATATGAAGCTTAATATGCAAACCTTTAAATAGCGATTTCAAAATTTACAATACAGCTATAAATAATTGAAATTACACATCAGAGTTGCATCATACTGTGGCTATATTTCAATTTCCGAGCAAAGAAAACTTACAAGCATTTCTGGTAACAGACTCTGAAGACGCGATTTTCGTGTGGCTACTTGAATTCGTTCAAGTATATTTGGATTTTTTTTCAGAAATTCGTGTAAATTTTCTTACTCTGTTTTTTCTCTATTAAATAACAGTTTGATATAACTCTGATTTGTCATCTCATTTATTTATATATATATATATATATATATATATATATATATATATATATATATATATATATATATACACTACAATCATATATATACACGTATATATATATATATATATACACACATACAGATATATACCATTGCTCGCATACGAATATATAAATAAACAAATAAAAAAGAAATGCACACACATAAATAAATTCACACATTCACACACAGACGTTCACAGACACATATGATATGTATGTGTGCATCAAACTTACATCACTTAATATGCTCATATACCATTCAAATACAAATTGCAAGTATAGGAAAATGAGATTTTAAATCAGCGATTTCCCAACTTTTAACAACATTCTAATCCATATATTTTGTTATGTTTGCAATTAATAGAGATTTTTTATCTGTTATTAAGTAACTTTCCCCTATAACTAAATCTAATAATTTATATCTTTTTATTCAGACATAGTAGTAAAGTGCATTCAGAGATTAACATCTTTTAGCTTTTCTATTATTTTCCACTTACTAGTGGTGTTTTCTTTTCAAGTAGAGTCAAAGAATATGTGTACAGTGAAGTGTTGTTTTCGTATTTTTCTTTGTTGAAAATGGAAATTAGTGTTATAAAATCTGTTCACTAATGTGGTTGCCGTACTTCATATCTAAAATTTATTTTCTGTAGATTTGTGTATAGAGATGGTTTCAAGATATACGCTGCTTCTTTTTTGTTGACACTCGTTTGTGTAGGTAATACCATAAAGTAAACAGTTAATTTAGTTCACCGGTCTAAGAATAAGCAAGGAATACCAAAAAGCGAATCCTGTACGAGTCCCATTTTTCTACTGTGTGATTTTCTTTGTTGATTCCCAGCCTTATAAACTAAATTAACTGATTAGCTAATGGTATTACCTGCACAAACAAGAGTGTACACAATAAAAGCAAAATCATACATGATAAATACATTTATATATATATATATATATATATATATATATATATATATATATATATATATATATATATATATATATACGCACATATTTAGATACACATGTTTGCACACACATCCAGTGTAGCAGCAAGTCCTGGGAGCATACCAGAAAGAACAGTAGGAAATAATTTATACACCATCCACTATGACTATGCAATCCCTGCAGCTACATATCTAGAAAACGGAGCTGTTAAATCTGACATCGTGATATGAGACACAAGGGAGAAAGTAGCAACCTTAGTTGAAGTCAGTGTCCCTAATGATGCAGGATTAAACAGGGCTGAAAGGGAAAAGATTACGAAATACCAAGGTCTTATGTACGACATGAAAAGAAAATGGAATCTTAGGAAAATCTCCATCATACCAGTAATTATAGGAGCAACAGGACTAATAAAAAAGAATTTCAAAAGCTATCTGGCGAATATAACCGGTAAACCGAGTGCAAGAGAAATACAAACAATTGCATTTAAAGGGACGGTTAGAATCTTTTAAAAAATCTCTCGGCTGGAGTGTCTGAAATAGCCGGTGAATGTCTGGCATCCGGTAGGATGCCCCATCCCCAGCAAAAACAAAAAGATAAGAAAATTATTAAATAAAAGTGTGTGTGTTCATATTTATTTATTTTTTCATCAAATTCATTGTTTGCAACAATGTGCATGTACAATTTAAAGGAACAACAACATTTTGAGATGGGATGTTTACATACACATATGTAAATATCCGTACGTACACACAAACATCAGTGCACATAGGTGTGGGAGGGAAAGAAAGACAGATACAATAGATAGTAATACCGTCGATAGATAAACAACCACGAGAGGACTTATATATATATATATATATATATATATATATATATATATATATATATATATATATATATATATAGAGAGAGAGAGAGAGAGAGAGAGAGAGAGAGATAGATAGATAGATAGATAGATAGATAGATAGATAGATAGATAGATAGATAGATAGATATGAAGGGATGTTTTGTAGAAGAAGCTAACCTCTAATTGAAAAATGAGTTTTACGAAAAAATAATAAATAACCCTTCACTGATACGCAGTAGTTATGGTTATGGTTATGGTTAGGGTTATGGTCTCCACGTTGAGATTGATGAAACCCTAATTTCCTGAAATACAAAGGCAGAATAAACACAACTATAGAACGCATCGTGGACAGCCATCTGTCTGAGTTTATGTGGAGACAGAACTATAAAGTAAACGATCTTTCTATGCAAACACGAAAAAAGAATCATGAAAGACTTGAATGGATTCTATTCTTCTGAGTAAGTATTAAAACATGTTTTAACTATAATCCGCATTTTATCCGTTTTGTGGGTGACGGAAGTATTCTTTTTCGCTGGGTGGAGGAACTTCTTCAGAAGATCCATAGAAAGATTGATAGACTGAAATATATATGAGTAGATGTAGATAGGTGTTTAGAGTAGAGTGATAAATTATTTCAAACTTTTTTATTTGTCAGAGAACGCGGTTCTAGTTTATAACATCCCACCCACCCACACCCACGACACAATCAATGACCGAGTCCCGTAACGTTATTATGTCATTACAAAAAACAAAACAAAAAAAAAACAGTCAAATAAAATAAAAACTTGTACTATTTGGATTATTCGGATAATTGTTCTCATCTTGGATGTTATTCTCACAACGTTTCGGCAGATATAACCTCCGATCTTCCTCAGTTGCATTTTGTCGAACCCAAGCAAGCTATCTCCGTGGAGTTCCGTTCAAAATTCTGTCAAGATTCTCTAACTCGACGTAGAGATTCCCTAACCCTAACCCAAGATGCATCTGAAGAAGGTCGGAGGTTACATCGGCTGAAACGCTGTGAGAATAAAATCTAAAATAAGTAGTTCGAAGAATACAAATAATACAAATTATCAATCAATCGTCATCTAAAAAATTCTGACATATAAAATGAAAACTATTTGTTTGTTATCGACATAAACCGATATTCTTAACGTTTATGACGATTGGACAACAAAAAATGGACTATAAAACAGTAATAAGACGTTTGTATTTGTGACGGGGTTATTGTAAAAATTCAGCATATATATATATATATATATATATATATATATATATATATATGGACGAATACATTGGACGCTTTGAGGGGGTGAAGGTTTTGATAAATGCATAATTTTGTTTTACCTGCTCCCCACTAGCAGTACGATTAGACATATCGTCTGTTTAATGTGAGGATCCCCCCCCCCTTCCTCTTACCAAGAGGGCACACCAGAAGGGTACAATACTAGCCGAGGACGAACCCGCCGGCATTCCCAGCGTAGAGGCGACCGATAATAAACTAACACCTTATCCCGAAGGAGGAGGTAATGCCCCCAGAGGGGGGGGGGGTCGCCCTAGGATCTGAACTATACTTCATTCAGATAAAAAGGTCCAACTTCTTAGAGAAGCAGACCCCTAGAATTAAGATGTCCGACTGGTGTGAATGGAGGAGGAGTGTTGATAGTTGCATTTGTTTGTCTGTGTGTGTGACTGTGTGTGTGTGTCTGAGAGAGAGAGAGAGAGAGAGAGAGAGAGAGAGAGAGAGAGAGAGAGAGAGAGGGTGAGGGTGAACTGTTTAGTGGTAAGAGTACATATATACTGAAAGTGAATCATTTTTGGGGATGTTTACATAACAAATGAAGGAATCAAAAAGCGAATCACTATTTCACGATTGTTGTGACGCATGCGGTTAATGCTGATGACACTGTAGACAGTGCCTATAACAATTTCATGGCACCAAGGGTTTAATTTGTGTTGATGAATAAATAAAGCAATGCTTATTCATAAGGGTTATTAACTCGATTAATGACGTCAACCAAAAATGGAATAATTATGTTATCGTTAGTTCAAAAGAACGTCAGTCAAGCACAAATAGTAATAGTCAACAAGAACAACAATAACATTAATAATAATAATAATAATAATAATAATAATAATAATAATAATAATAATAATAATAATAATAACAACAACAACAACACACATGTGGTGGCATCAACGTCGGCTGGTACCACACAAAATAGTCGAAAATGGTCAATGATCATGGAAAGATCGAGAAGGAAATACACCATTCAGACCTCCACTGGAAGGATGCGGAGTGTACCGGAACACCGGGAGGCTTATTGTCACACAGATGCCAGAGAAACCAACGGTCGTTATCAGCGATAAATCACTGGTCAATGGCTGTTGCAAAAACTTGATGTGATTTGCAACGGTTATCGAAAGAGGCGGAGAATGCTGGAGATCTAAGGAGACTTGTTGACACTCAGACTCCAGGGAACACCACTTGTTGTTGGTAGTGAGCAATCACTGATAAGAACCTGTGTGAAAACTCCTAGTGAGCAAATAATAATAATAATAATAATAATAATAATAATAATAATAATAATAATAATAATTATTAGAAGAAGACGAAGAAGAAGAAGAAGAAGAAGAAGAAGAAGAAGAAGAAGAAGAAGAAGAAGAAACCAATGTATATTAACTTACTTCGGGCTTTGTTACTTCCAACTCGTTCGCCATTGTATTTATTGTGAGGGTCTCGCTATCCTTCCTTACAGAGACTGGACTGAGAAGTGCATTGACATTTACCGACTTAGAAAAAGGGAACGAGTTATAGCAGAACGCTGAATGAGCAAGGGGGAGATGAGTACAAGGAGGAGGAGAATAATGATGACGAAAAGGAAGAAAAGGAGTGAAAGAGAAAGAGAGAGAGAGAGAGAGAGAGAGAGAGAGAGAGAGAGAGAGAGAGTGAGAGAGTCGGGAGAATGGCTTAGTGTGTGTGTTGTTTGGGTGGAGGCGTTTACTGATGACTGTGTCGAGGGCGGTAGCGGTGGAGGTGGCGGTGGCGGTGGAGGTGTTGCTGCTGGTCGTTGTGCAGGAAATTTGCAATGACGAAAAGGCTAGTCTAGCAGGGCGATGGAAGATGAAAAGGATTTAGTCTCCCATCCCCTCTCTCTTTTGGCTCTCTTTGGCTCGCCTCCTCTCTCTTTTCTCTCTCTTTATTAATTTATCTCTCTTTTTATCTCCCCTCTATGTGTATTATTTGCATATATATAATATAAGTTTCTGTTTATACTAACGCATGCACCTTTCCCCCTTTCTATCTATCTATTTATCTCTCTCTCTCTCTCTCTCTCTCTCTCTCTCTCTCTCTCTATATATATATATATATATATATATATATATATATATATATATATATATATATATCGGCTTGATCGTTAGGTATATTTATATGTTTATATATGTGTATATAGAAGTTTAACACCTTAAACTAATTAACTGATCATTATGAATTTTGGACACAGCTGCTAGACCTAAGGAGTCCAAATGTAGGCTATATTTAGTTTTATTTAGTTCTATTCAAAAAGGATAAAATTGACGTGGAAGTCCTTTGTGAATATTTTTTATGAAATTTTATAATAGGTATTAGACATCAATTAATAAATATTCCCAAACTTTCAATTTCTTTTGGAGCATTTAAATTTTAAAGCGTATTTGGATCTTCCTATTTTTAGACTTCCCTTTTTGGGGTTTTACTCTATATTTTGAGGCATCTTCCATTTTTTGGACTTCCCTTTTTTGAAATGTTGTTATGATTTTAAAATCTTTATAGTTTCTATGATTTATCATAATTTATATCCTTAATTTTTAAATTTTAAATGCAAATTTTAATAAGATTTAATGAAAAAAAATTTTGTGGAAGAGATTTGAAGGAGTATAAGAGTTTATTAGTGTTTGTGAGAAATCTTTAGATTTTTAGGGGAGTGGTTTAAACTTTTGAAGTATAAATTTGAGAGATTTTAGAGTTTTTATACACATGTCACATGTCCAAACATAAAAGATTAGGATAAAACTAATACATAAATTGAATTGAAATAGGAATATCCTTTATTGTGAGACGCACAAAAAATATTTAAGAATATTTTTTTAGGGAAAACAGAATATTTTAAAAATTAAAAAAGTAATTGAATTTGATATATATTTTAAAATATTCTGGGATATCGATACACAAAAATACTTATATAACCATTAAAAATTGTCATGGTAGAGTAACCAGCTGATAATAAACATCTAACCTTATCCGACTTAAAGAAAATAATAGTTGCTACTTAGATAAGACGATTCCCTATACAAGAAAAATAAACATATATTCTTTTTCTTACTGATTATCCCCTTTAAACAATACGCAGATATAAATTCTGTTACAGGAAATCTCCAAATTCTTGGACCGATGCAAATATTATATTCCGATTTCTGTGATTTTATGAGAAAGCCGAAACTGATGTTTTTACTTGAGAATAATATCAGAAATACAAATTAGCGACGGTAGAAAACAAAGAAGAAGAAACAAAGAAACAAATACGTGTCATGATAAACTCCCAGAATGCATTTGAAATATTTTATGTGGAGAGGAACTATAATTTTTCTTTTGATTTTCTTGTTTTTCCCCCTTTTCCCGTTCATAATATATGTTCAACCCTTTTCTTGAGGTCTTTTGCGAAAAGAACCCCACTAATTAACTATCGAAAATAATAGTAAAAAAAGACAGCAAAATTTTCCAAAGAAGAGCCTACGGCTTTCTTACGTGTCAAATATGACTGAATATACCAATTTGGTTATAAATATATCTGGGTCGTCCCCTTTCGACACCTATGGTAACATGTTGATTTTATCTTATCTTCTGTAATATATATATATATATATATATATATATATATATAGCCGGAATGAAGAAAAAAATATATGGAAAACTATCGCGTAGAAAGGATAGAATTTTTCATTTTGATGTCACGATGGCATCAACAGATTTGGCTAAAGTTGGGGATTTGGTAGGAATATATATACCTCGTGAAATAAAAAAACATCGGAATTAGAAGGAAAACTATATAGGAATAACGTCTTCTTTACTACTAGATGCAATGGTAGACAATTGGAATTGGTTAGAACAAAAGCTTCACAGATTATTTAAGGAATTGAATTTTAACATAACTATTAATAATATTTATAAGAACATTCATTTTTTGGATGTTACCCTAAACCTAAATGATATTACCTTAAATCCTTACCATAAACCTAACCAGAAAATATTTTATATTGATAAATAATCTGATGACCCCAAACATATACAAAAAGCGTTAATGAATGATACATCTAATAGAATTTCGAAACTGTCTACTAATGAAGATATATTTAATGAAAATAAAAAAAATGATAACGATAACGATGCACAAAATGATCGGGCTACAGTGAAACTAAAAAAGTATATAAGTGATGATAATGTAAACCTAAATTAACATAAATATAGAAGAAAGAATAATATTATAGCGTATAATATTGCACTTAAAAATGTTAAAAAAGTAAAAAATAATAATCTTTGGTTCACAAATTGTAATGAGGTTACTAGAAGTAATATGATAAATAACAATATGAATAATAATGAAATCGTAAATACTAGACATAACGAGTAAAGGAGCAGATAAAACAAATAATACCGATACAAGTTATAAAAAAGAAGACATACATGATAGAGATAATCATAATAATAATAATAAAAATTAAAAATGAGGAAAACCATCTGGTTTAAACCCACATATAGCATGCACGTTAAGACGGGCATACGAAAAGAATTTGACAAAAAAATCGATTATAATTTTAAAGGACATAAAATATTAAGTAAATAACTAAATAAAAATACAATAAAAGTAACCTATTCAACCATAATAAATATACCATAATTTCATCAAATAAATCTAAACTTAATAAATAAAATATTATAAAAAAACTCGCAAAACTTGAGAATATAAAAAAACGCAAGTGTAGGAAAATGTTGAATGTCCATTAAATGGTGTATGATTGACTGAAAGTATAGTATATAAGTGTGAAGTAATTGAAGGAAATAAATTGTCCGCATATATAGGTTCGATGGTGGACCGTTTAAATATAAATACAATAACCAGGTAGCAGCTATTTGAAATGCTTTTAGTGTAGGGTGGATAAATCTACTACTTCCTTCACAGCTTATACAAAGTAATTTAACGAAAAAATATTAAGTACACTATAGAATAGACAATTTAAGATAAAACCAGTAAGTATTTGGTCAATAAACGCAAAAAATGCAATATATGTCTCACATAATCCGTAGACTATTAACATATCAGGGAACTTTTATGAATAGGAGTAAGTAGATCATAGGGTGTTGTCTACGTAAGGGTAACTATAAACATAATAAATATAATAGTAGAAGAATGAATAAATTAAATGATTACATATTAACACACAAGTATAAACTGAAAGGTAAACTATATATGTTCAACTGTCAATAGAAAATTTATAAGTATTAGTTTCATATATGTAAAAATAATATCTATTAATACATCATAAATAATATTGATTAAATTATAGTGATAAGTAAGACTGTTGTAGGATATAGTATGAAAACAAATATCTATACTATAAAGAGAAGTTGTATGTATGTATGTATGTATGTATGTATGTATGTATGTATGTACGGCTAAAACTAAATAAGAATAAAACAAACACCCACAAAGTTTGTATTTTCTTGATCGGCATTGCCCCGTATCAATAATATTAAAATTTTAGACAAAAATATTCCTTCTCTGACCCAAAACTGGCGCAGATTTCGTATGGGGAGTCTCTTTTTCAGACACTAACGAAAGGGAAGTAACTCTGATTTTTTTCAAGAAGTTAATCCCCTTATGTCGAATAATCCAATGAATCTACATAAGAGAAAGCTGTCTGTCTATATGTGCGTTGTATACTCACTGATGGGAATGGTTTAGGCGGAGAAGAAAGAGGGAGTGGGGAAAAGGATGGGGAAAACAGGAGTGAGAGAAGTTTTAATAGAAATACGTTACACTTTTGCGCCGGGCAGCGCCGCTTAGCCCTGCTAGTCTATTATATATAGAGAAGTTGCCTGTGTGTATATATCCAGCAAAAAGTAAAGCAAATACCATAAACGTTGGTATATTCTTGATCAGCGTTGCCTTGGGTGAATAATATGTAAATATTTTAAAGTTTATGAAGTTTTTGTCCTTAAAAACTGATTTTTGAAGTAAATAGCGAAGTTTTATTTTTTAATAACAAATAAGTTATAAAAAGATTTTAAATAAAATTATGTATTTGTTAAATCTTATTTCATTTGTTGCTTACAGAAAAAAAGGACAAAAACTTCATAAACTTTAAATTGCTTCCGTTTAGAAACTGATTTTTGAAGTCTAACTCCGCCCTCGTGGGGAGGCAAAACGAAAGATTACAAGTCAGCCGATTTTTTAAAAAGCGTATATATTTCGTTTATTTATTAAAATAACTTGCGTAATCTTCCGTTTTGCCTCCTCGGGCTAGGAGCAATGTGTAGTATGGAAAAATCCTTCTAAACTGAGGTAAGATCCAGAGTGCCCCTTTTTGGGAAGCTTGATTTTTCCCTACAAAACGAAAGATTACTTAAGTACGGTGATAAATATTTCATACCTCCCCCCATTTCTGCCCTCGTGGGGAGGCAAGTAAATAGTGACACAAAAACATGTTTTAAAAGAAAACATGTTAATATTTGATTTGTTTTATTTATGGACTCTCTGCCTTAAAATAAATATTAACATGTTAAAAGAAAAAAAAATTCCGAAATATACTGCATTTAGTAAAATAAATAAAAGATTTATTTACAAGTGTTTTGTAAATAGAGCCCACGTGTATTGCGAGGTCAACCGGTGACTTCCAAAATATGTCCCGCGTCTTGTGTTAATGATCTGGGGTCCCTATTGTTGTCTTGGTCCCAACTTTCTCATTCAGACATAATCTACACGGGTCGTCTAAATTTCTACATGTACTGGTCTGTCGTATTATTTTCCATTCGATTATTAGTGAGTGTTCGCTTTCATTGAGCTCCCAATAATCGTTCACTAGTGCTGTTTTAATTCTACGTTCTTTGATTATAAATGCGCTCTTGTGGTCGTAATATATGGTTTTAAAATCTAGAGAGGGCATACCCACGTATTATTTCTTGTGATTCGATTTTTCCTCGGCAAATATTGTGACTTGGTAAACAATACTTTTTGTTAGGCATTTATTCTGTAGTGGACAAAGTGTACGAGTTATGCAGTTACAGCTTTTCTCTTCATTACTAACTTTTTCATTTCTATTTGGGTGATTGCTATTAGGGTTTTGGTTATTACTATTTGTAGTGCTTATAATTTGGTTCTTCTTAGTGTTAATTTTTCTATATAAGTCACGTGATTGGACTTTGGGTTTACGTATATTGAATTAGCGTTATCTTTTAAATATGGCTCGTAAGTATTTTCATTTAAGTTTAAAGTGACATCCAAAAAGTGAGTTATTTTATGGTAGCCGGTACTTCTACTTATAGGCCTATTTTTTTCATTTACATATGTATAAATTTCTTGAAGTGTTCTCCTTTGACCTTGTTCGAATCCCTTATTATTATTATAGCTAATCCATCAT
This sequence comes from Sepiola atlantica, assembly GCA_963556195.1. Lineage (NCBI taxonomy): Eukaryota > Metazoa > Mollusca > Cephalopoda > Sepiida > Sepiolidae > Sepiola > Sepiola atlantica. The sequence continues at coordinate 163,142,301 of OY744517.1, forward strand.
CTTTATATCGGCCGATATCTGTATTATCAAATATATTTGTGAGTGTATATAAAATAAGTAACCCCCCTTTCTAGACGTCACTTCTAGAAGACGAGGGAGGATTATTACGAAAAAAAGAGTTCATACCTTTTATTTTTTTAAAGCTCTGTCGAGGCTTGTTATATCAAGCGAAATATTAGATAAAAATGTTAAGATGAAAAAGAAAAAAATGTTTTTATTTTTTATTTTGATTTTAATCAAAAATATCTGCATCTAACACATGGTTCTTTGAAGGCATTTTGCCTCTTTCATTATGTTTATATATATATATATATATATATATATATATATATATATATATATATATATATATATATATGAGAAAAGAAGGACGAGAGTAATCCGACGTAATAGGAAATGAAAAAGGAAAAAGCAAGCTATATTTTTATATATTCATCAACGTTTCGTCTTTAATGTAAGACTTCCTCAGGATGATAAATTTAAGGAAAATGTCAAGCAAGTACATCGAAATATTGGGTTGACATGATGGGTTGATGAGAAAAAGTAGTAGCCGTGGCTACTAAGAGCGCTGGACCAAGGTCCGGGCTGAGAGAATTCAGTCAGTGGCAGAGAGTGAAAACGGCTACTACTTTTTTTTATATACATAGGATGGCCAAGAAGTAATTGAGAGATCATTGAGAGATTTTTAACTTTAAGAGATTCTTTAGTTTTGATGTTATCTTAATGAAATTTTAACATAAAATGACGAAGAAACTTGAGATTTGTATGCAGAAAAGAACAAAAATGAAAAATAATTTATTCATAAAAAATAACATCGTTCAGATAGTTCCCATTTTTAGCTTCACAAATTGGCGCCCTTTCCAAAACATAATCCATAACGGATTGCACGATCACCCGATTATTTATTTTATTTCAAACTTCTCCCAGGTCACATGGTTTCGCTAACCAATCAATTATATATCCTGTTGACAAAAAATACGTGCCAGATGAATTCGCATTTCAGGTTAAGCTTTAAGTTTTACACTTATAGTATTATACATATCTTTAACATCCTATATTTATTAACCAATAGCGGCATAGTACTCAAAGACGATGTAATATAGCTGGGGTGTTCTCTACTGGGCGTTCACTTCGTAGAAGTCGAATTTCTGTAGTCGCAGTGGTGACGTGGCCGCCGAAGTTTTTATATTTCTCTCTGGCGTGATAGCTGCTATTATGCACAGCATAAAAGAAAGAAAAAAAACTCCAACAACAGTGTCACTCAATGGCTCATGTCCCTTGATATTGTATTCCTTCATTCTCTCACAGCATTGTAAGGTTACATATAAATTCTACATGTCCTCCCAAGGGGAGGGGTTAAGCAAAACCGGACCTTCGGAAAACTGCGAATGAACACAATCAGCATATCAACTGAGAAGAAAGACATTCTTCCATACGTGTCATCTCGGACTTCTGCCAATAATTCAACTTCCTGTCCACTCGTTCTACTCGCAATTTTAATGGAATTATCCGTCCCCCCCCCCCGCGTACTTTTAGACTGATAGAGATAGTTTCCAATCCAAACCTGTTTTTAGACACCCGAATGTAAATATTATTACAACGAAAGATCATCGTTTATAGCATTCGTGTCAGGGATAACGCTTAACTTTGCCCTCGTGGAGAGGCAACGCGTCTTCGTTAATTCAGCCGTATTCAAATTCTATCATCTTTGTTAGGCAGGTTAAGCTTTACGCTTTACACTGACAAACTTGTAGATGTCTTTCCTGACGAAGTAATTTGCTTGCTTGTATATAATCATTGCACGAGCGTTTAGCATAACAAACGCTTCTTTGTTGTCGCCCGCTTTCTTTTTTCTTTTGTCTCATCCTCCCAGTTGAACTCGTCTGGGCGAAACGATTTTCACTTTCATTCTAAATAAATCCCATAATCCGCTTTTGATGTCCCACAAGATACGCATTCTTTCGCGGTTATTTCTCGCGCCTTTCGGCAACTTTCTTTTTTCTTTCCTTTTTTCTTTTTTTAATCTACCTACACAATCTTTTCTCTCCTCCCAACCCTTCTCCCTTTTCTCTATATCGTTCGTGTCATTATTTCACACAAAGCCCGTATGAGACAACGAGGTTTCATTTTTTGTCCTCTTTTCAAATGAATACGAACGGAGATTAAAGATTACAATCTAGAAAACATGTTGCAAAATACTGGTTGGGGATGGCACGGTGGCTAAGTTGTTAACAACGTGGACTCTGGAGAGGAAGTAAATAAAATACTTGATGAGTATTATAATATAGCGGCCATCTTTTCCCGCGGTAGGTTTATTCATCAAAATGACGACGACACTTTACACTTAAAATATATACTCTTTCTATATTCAACTTGTGTAATCCCCAAAGAACCTTTTACCTTGAGGAGTATTGATTTACTCCTCTCCAGGAGTTAGGCACAAGGCCAGTTTTTATCTTACTCCCACAAGTAAGGTGTGACCCAAGGTCGGGTCGGGAAAGTGGGGTTAAAAAATTGCCTGGGCAGCCCCGTCGGCATCTCCCGGTAGGGGCGCCTCAGGCAGTAAGCAATAAACTTACTCCTCCCCAAAGAGGGGAGGCGAAGCCTGGGAGGGTGGACCTCCTAGAACTGCACAGGACAGACCCATAGACCGGCGTAAATCAAGACCCGAAGGCCAAGACAATACACGTCTATGGGGTGCAGTATCCATCGGAACAGATACTACACTTTGATCTTAGCCAAAAGGCCGTTATTTAACACCTACCCACAATAGGAGTATGTGACACAAGGTCGGAAAGTGGGATTTGAAAAGCCAGCGCCCGAGAAGTGAGCACTTTAGAAATTAAAAATTGCCTGGGGAGCCCCGTCGGCATTCCCCGGTAGGGGCGCCTCAGGCAGTAAGCGATAAACTTACCCCACCCCAGTGGAGATACTACACTCTGATCTTAGCCCAAAAGCCCTATTTATCTACGTCCCACACAGTAGAATGTGTCATAAGGTCGGAAAGTGGGAATGCACTCCAGAGGAGGAGTGCTAGGGGCTTTTTAAAAAAATTGCCTGGGCAGAGTGCCTCATACATTAAGCATTAAACTTAATCCTCCCCAAAGAGGGGGGGGGGGGGCGTTACTTCCCAGAACTGCACAGGACAGACCCATTGACGGGCGTAAATCCAGGTCCGAAGGCCCAGACAATACCGGTATGGGGTGCAGTATCCATCGGAACAGAAATTACACTTTGATCTTGGCCAAAAGGCCAAGAACAATCCACCTTGGGGAGTACTATTATTAACATTTGCATGTACTAGATCGGTCTTGATGCATTAAAAGAATGTAATTAAGAACGATATATATATATATATATATATATATATATATATATATATATATATACACATACACACACACACACACACACATATATATATATATATATATATATATATATATATATATATATATATATATATATATATATATATTATTCGATTTTATATCATATCCAATGATTTGAAAGACACATTCCTATATTTCACTTAATTTATTTTCTTATTTAGTATACAATTGTTTCGGCATACATCAATATATATATATATATATATATATATATATATATATATATATATATATATATATATATATATTAATCCCGTTAGGGTAAAAATCCACAGGGTAGAAATCCAAAGGGAATCAAACCGGGCTTATAAAAGAGTGCTCAATAAAATATAGAGCTGTATTGTGAATGCTTTTATTCAAACATGTACAAGGTCTGCTACACTGGCATGTGGATGTTATCGATCTACAGCTCTCAAGAGCTGAGGTCTCATCAGGCAGAAAATTATTTTTTGATCCAACCTGGTTGCTGGATTCCAGGGAGAATGAAATCAAGCGAAAAAGAAGAGGAGAAAGAAATAAAAGTCATGTGACCGATTTAAAAAAAATATGATTCCCGTTAGAAATTAATATTTTAATTATTTTAATTTTTACTTTTTATATTTTATATCCAACGCTGAGCTGGGGTAGGAAGGGGGGGGGGCGAGGAAAAGAAAAAGAGAAGAGAAAGAAAAGGAAGAAAAATATTACTACCATTAGAAAAGTTTAATTTACAGCTATTTATATTTTTATTTTTTATCCAACGCTTAGCTAGGGTAGGGGGGGGGTTGAAGGAAAAAGAAGAAGAGGGGAGAGGGGTAGAGGGATGTTATGGGTGGATGTCTGTAGCCATTTAATATTTGTTGCGAGCTGAGAATAGTTAATGTAAAGTTTTTGTTTCCACCATGTGCGAAAAGCGAGGATTCCTCGGAACTCATTAAAATCAATCAGTGTATCTACTTAATACTGAGTTAAAGTGATTCTGCTGACCCCCATGGAGAAATAGTATCAAACGGAAGTGCAGCTGTGAAATAGCAATGCTGAGAAAGTGAACATAGATGTTAATTATTCCTAACGTTTCAGTTCACACTTACAATTGATGTGATTGCATCAGCGTTGGGATTTTCTACCTAATTTCTTTAAATGACAATGTTTTTCTGCCTTCCTATCTAGTGGACGAGTAATTTAAGTAATTGACTGTTCAAACGTCTGGGTACTTATTTTCATGATTCTAAAGAGAAAGGTCTTCTATATGTGAACTCCAGTCAAATACACACAGGGCGCGAGCCCGGTTCACAGAGACACCTTGAATCTGTAAGCGTTCGCTTTTGTGCCATAGGCCACGAAAGATGGTCACGTGATAACGGAGAAATTAGGTTATATTTATACTTAAAGCGGCAAGTATAAATATCAAAACATTCGAAAGGATTCAACGACAGAACCAGAATCTTGCACTGGGGCTTTTAGATGAATGTCTATTTTTAATCTTTCCAATAGTGCCCTAACTTTAATTTTACTTAAAAAAGATTCTAATAATATTAAATTATATTCTTAATATTTTGCCTACGTATAATGTCGTTTAAAGCTCACGGCTCTCATCAGCGCATGGAAATAGCTATGTTGTACGGTCACAGGGCGCGGACCCGGTTCACAGAGACACTTTGAATCTGTAAGCGTTCGCTATATATATATATATATATATATATATATATACGTACATAGATAATAAACAATAACAAATATTTATTATTTGTCGCTCCTTGAAAGTAGAGCACTGTAATTGGTAGTATTAACACAGCATGACGTCACTTGCTTATAATGCATCATTCCTTCCCTTAATAGAAGTAGAATGCCTCGACGTCAAAGCCGCCGTTAAAGTGTTAAAATTATCATAGTTTATTCGCTGTTTACAATTGGCCCAGCGATTAGCGACGTCGGACTGGAGGTCCGGGGTTTCGAATCGCATGACCGGTAGTGAATAGTCATATCTCTATGCTGATGAGTCCCGATTGAAAAAGGACGAAACGTAACGTACATAGATAATAAACAATAACAAATATTTATTACATATATATATATATATATATATATATATATATTCTTTGAAAAGTCACACAATTTGAAGCGTTGGGTGGGTGGCAATAATAAAGATATTTTTTTTATAAAATATTTAGAAAACCTTGCACAACGCAGATTATTTGTTTTTAAAATAAATTATTTATTCATCTCAAAAACATTTGTTTTTTATATAAACTTGAGTACTTTCGGTAAATCTACCATCTTCAGAAGAATATTTCTTCTTTTTCTTTTTTCTTTTTTTCTCTTTGTTGAGACATTCTCGTGGCCAAGTTGAAAATCCGTCTAGGTGTTTTGACGAAGTGAAAAAAGTGTAGATATGGCTGTGTGTCACGTGGTCGGCGTGGAAGGATACTTTGAAAAATCACACAATTTGAAGCGTTGGGTGGGTGGCAATAATAAACATATTTTTTTAATAAAATATTTAGAAAACCTTGCACAACGCAGATTATTTGTTTTTAAAATAAATTATTTATTCATCTCAAAAACATTTTTTTTTTATAAACTTGAGTACTTTCGGTAAATCTACCATCTTCAGAAGAATATTTCTTCTTTTTCTTTTTTTTCTTTTTCCTATTGGTTGAGACATTCTCGTGGCCAAGTGGAAAATCCGTTTAGGTGTTTTGACGAAGTGAAAAGAGTGTTGATATGGCTGTGTGTCACGTGGTCGGATATAAGATTATATAAATATAACTTGAATTCATATAAATTAAAATAATTTCTGAAAAAATTGAATTTCAATTACAAAAAATTCTAGCTCAATATTTAGCAACACATAGAGCTTATACGTATATATTTTTTATTTCAAAATTTATTATTGGACCTAAAAGAGTTATTTTTTCTCTTTTCTTTGTCAGAGTGAAATAAGGTATATATTGTATATCGAAGCATCCAGCTCCACATAAAGGGACATACTCCGTTTCGAACAAAAAAATATCGCATCACTCTAGAAGGATGTATCTTCCTCTGACTGAGGACAGAGCAGATACTACACTTTGAGCTTAACTAAAACGCAAGTTACTTTGTTTACTTGCCATTTCTGAGATCGAACAGAAAATATACTAACCCTTTCAATTTTTGATTCGCGAATAAAAATTCCAAAAATATCATTCATCTACAAATTAAATACAAAACCACCAAACATATAGGAGTGGAAGTTCGGTGGTCATGCTTTGTTTACCCCTCCCCCCTCTTAACTAGACGCAATTCGACCCATTCGTCAAAACACTTTTCCTTTCATTCTTTCATCATTTTTTTTCATTACGTTTACTTCAATAGTCACCCCAATACTACATTTATCTGATGGATTAACTTACTTAAAATATCCCTAATAGTTAAAAAAAATAATAATTTAAAACCACACACACACACACACACACACAAACACACACACACACACACATTTCATTGGAACAACGTGTGTGAGACAACAAAAAATCGCCTCAAACGAAAGGAAAAACAAAGAAACCAAATACAAACAGGTTACTAAGACCTTCCCAACTCTCTTCTAAAAATAGACTCCCCATTGTTTTTTTTTAATAACTGACAACAAGCTGGTCGATCTCTAAATCGAAGTGGGGCTTAAATGGAAGTTCATGAAATTAGTGTGTAGTTTGGGAGTGGGCCGTGTTCTTCCAAGCTAACAAAAACAATTGGAGGAAAGGCAATATTAAAATAAAAATGTGAAGTGGGACACTTTTTAACATATTTTTTTAAAGTATAGGACTCATTTACTCAAACGAGCTAAGAGGTTAAAATAACTGGGCTGGAGTTCAAGAGAACCAAGAACCGACTTTGATCATGGTCCAAAGCATGGAAACAGAACATTAGTGGTCATTTCAAAACCAATATTATATGAATCCGTTTTAATTTATAATATAGGTTGAATCCTTGTAATTTAAAGCACCCCCTCCTCCCATGGTTGAATGTGACACAACGTCCATTACTTATGGTTAGGCATATATAAAACACTTAATAAAAGAACTTCTATTTAATAAATGTTTATTTATGTACGTTATTTCTATTTTAAATTGATGTTCATGTGTTCGTGTCATTTGTTTGATCTAAGGCTGTCATGTCTATTGAGATTTGTTTATTATAGGGTTGTATGCGTAAATATCACCTGGTTTTGATTTGATGATAACCCGGTCGACAGGATGACGTCAGACAGGCAGCCATGTTAATGAATTGATAGCAGAAGAATAGAAAAGGAAAAACGTGTGACAAGTTCTGACTGTTTGTACGCACTGGCTGATATAAACCGGGTAAAAATAGGACAGAACACAGGACTAAGAAAATAAACCGGGGATTTCATAAAAACACAGCATTCATTAAACGAATAACCTTCAACACTTTATTTCGTACTGATCGCCATAACTAGCAGACCGGAAGTCGTCCATATTAATTCGTGTTGACTCGTCTAGCAACGCCACATTCGACCGACAACACCTCTCCCAAGTCTAAATCTTCGTCGCCAAGGTAGGGGCGATAGTAACGTGGTAGTGTCAGAGGTATGACGTCTAAAACTCCAGTTTCTGGCAGGGCCTGTAGAGTGGATAGATCTAACACCCAGCGGTATTATAGCCGCAACACGGCTGACATGGATGTGGTGAGAATTCAGGAGGAGTCAACATCAGGTTTAGTCGTCTGGTTGTCTCTGTTTTTGCGTGTAAGGCGCAGAATCTCAAACCCGTTGAATGACGATTTCAAAGTTTCTCCTACGAATGTTCAACCACTATTCTATGTGTGATATGGGCCGAACCATTTCCGACTTCGTATGCAACCGCAGAGAATTACTGCTCTAGGTTTCAGGGGTAAGAACCTGCAATCTTGCAGGTATAACAAATAGCTACGGGCAACGATGGGGATATCATGCAGATCAGACAATACTGAGGTGCAACGTTCGTGGGCGCTGTGCAGACGTCCGATCCTCTCAACAAGGACCGCATAAGTATTTCAATCACACACGTGCTAAAATAAGGTGATCTGCGAATTTCACACACTTACAAAAGAGATACGCCCTGGCTTTTATTTGAGAGAAACCTAGCCATTGGCCAATGAAAACATGGTGCTTTAACAGATTAGGGCCAACGCTAACTTTGACTCTGTCGTTAGGTTTAGGGTCAATGTCAGGGTCAGGATCAGGGTCAAGGTCAAGGTCAGGGTCAGGGTCAGGGTCAGGGTCAGGGTCAGGGTCAGGGTCAAAGTTTACGCGGGTGGTAATCTGTGAAAGTACCGAGAAAATAAAACCGATTTAAGAAAATAACAACGAATCTGATTCGTAAGTTAGTTAGCCTTACACTACTTAGATATATAAAAAATAACAATAACAATAAACCGTGCACTTAACCTAACGATTAACTACTTGAGTAAAACATGAACGCCTCTGTGTAGCTTAATTGCCATAGATATATTTTCATACTCATATATGTATATACATATAAATATATATTTATATAAATACATACATATATTTAAATATATATATATATATATACATATATATATACATATATATAAATATATAAATTTATATAAATATATAGATATATACATATATATATATAAATGTATATAAATATATACATGTATATACATATATATATAAATATATAAATATATACATATATATACATATATATATAAATATATAAATATATACATATATATACATATATATATATATATATAAATATATAAATATATACATATATATATATATATATATATATATATATATATATATAGAGAGAGAGAGAGAGAGAGATAGAGAGAGAGAGAGGAGTTAAGATCCATTTGGCAAAAAACGACTAATTTAAATTTTATCGTTTTATTATAGAATTAAAAATATTAAACTGGCTTTACAAGCTCACTTTTTCCTTATTAAAATAATGTAACCTTAGCTCTATAAATGATCCACATATTTTCCTAGTGATATTATATATATATATATATATATATATATATATATATATATATATATATATATATATATATATAACTCAATGATTGTATGTATGTGTGTGTGTGTGCCGTATATAATTTTTTTTAGCGAATCTAGATAAAATACAAAAGGGTAATTTAATTTCAAATTCACTGTGAAAGTTAATAGGCGTATTCCTGAATCTCTAAATTCACTCCTAAGGGGCTATACGGCAGATTTCATCTGAGGGGGGGGGGGTCGATAATTTCAGCTATTTTCAGCTAAATTTCAATCTAATTATGTACTAATTTAAGAAATAATGCCAGTCCCTATTCAACCGGAAATTACATCAGAGGAAGGAAGTACCGGGAAGAAATTCACTCTCACCTTTGTCTTTCTTTTCACCTTTCCCCCGTCACTACCACCCTTTCCACCTTCCTTTCTTAATAAATAGACGCTAATATTTAAGCTACGTCCGTCCGTCATTCCGTCCATCTACGCCCGTTCTGTTGTCATGATACCATCCTTCCAAGCATTACCTCCTTCTTTTCTTAAGAAGTGTAGTATCTGTTCTGTTTTATTAGTGCCATCTTCCCATATATTACCTCCTCATTTTTGAGAGGTGTGGAGGTAGTGTAGTATCTGTTCTGTTGCCATGATACCCTCTATCCAGGTATTACATCCTCCTTTTTGAAAGGTGTGGAGGTAGTGTAGAACCTGTTCTGTTGTCATGATACCCTCCTCCCAGGTATTACCTCCTCCTTTTTAAGAGGTGTGGAGGTAGTGTAGTATCTGTTCTGTTGCCATGATACCCTCCTTCCAGGTATTACATCCTCCTTTTTGAAAGGTGTGGAGGTAGTGTAGAACCTGTTCTGTTGTCATGATACCCTCCTCCCAGGTATTACCTCCTCCTTTTTAAGAGGTGTGGAGGTAGTGTAGTATCTGTTCTGTTGTCATGATACCATCCTCCCAGGCATTACCTCCTCCTTTTTTTAGAGGTGTGGAGGTCGTGTAGTATCTGTTCTGCTTCCAACTAGCAAAAAAAAAGTTTTTGGTGGGTGGGTGAAATTGTTTTTGTTTTTTTTCCACTAAAAATATTTTTGTTGGGAGGGGGAACTTTTGTTTTTTTTTAACTTAAAATATTTCTTTGGGTGGGAAATAGGTACGTATATAGTATGCGCACCGGGCCGGAGATAAGTACACATATAATAACAAGCAGTACAAATAGCTGCATGCACGATCCAAATACGTTTGTTTATCACTTTAAACTGCTTGTGTAAATTTAGCCGCCGATTCGCTATTTCCACAGTTAAATTCCTCTCTAATTATTAACTAATTCCCTTTGGCCGAGGGGTTAAGACTCTTGACTGCAAATCAGTGGCGATTTGTGATCAGGGTTCGCGCCAGCCGACCGTTGAGAATTAGTTTCCTGCACTGAAGATTACGTTAGCATGAAACATCGATGTCTGTAGATAATAATTAATATATATATATATAGTATGATAGGAGCGGTTATGCATACAATTTATTAAAGTACGTATGTCCACATTCCCACGCAAATGTATACAGTAAAAATAACCATTTCCACTTAGTTAATTCCTACTTTTCTCTTTCTCTCCCTCTTTCTCTCTCTCTCGCTTTCTCTCTTCTTCTCTGTCTATCTTTCCCCCCAATCATTCTATCATTCTTCAGTATTTTCTTACAGTTCCGAGTGTGAGGGGATTAGTATTGTTTCTGTCAGCGCCAGGAAATGCGGAAATGAACACACACATAAACACGCACACACCACACACACACACACACACACATATATATATTTATTTATTTATTTATATATAATTTCTTTCTTAACTTTATAATAAACCAGCGGAACCCGTCGCCCGGCGTTGCACGGGAGAAAGTACTACCTATTGCATGACGTCGAATAAAAAAAGAAACGGCCTATTGTTTTTTTCTAACCCCCCCTCCCGTCTACCGTGCAGGCGAATGTTTTAAATTTTAAAAAAAGAAAAGAATGGTAGAGTAGAATTGGATCGAACGCTAAAACTGGCGATCATGAAAGCTGCCTTCTTAACGACTGCACCACGGTTTCGTGTTAAAAATGCATGTGAAAATAGGCCAATTAAGCTAAGCTTGTTTATTGACATGCATGTTATGTTAAGATTTAGCTGCTGCCGACCAGATGTAAAGTTCAACAATGAATGATTAAATGTTACAGGAACTGTGTTCGTTAATTTCATTCGCTTAATTCCGGAATGAATATAAATATAGAAGTCATAGGTAGAAATAGAAATAACGTAATCTGATATTCGCGGAAAATCATCGGAGTGAACGGGGGCGGTTATTAAGGCGGAGTTAGAACGTTGGTCTCTCCGGGAAGGGTGCTATCGTCCATGACAATATGTGGTTAGAAAGATTTCTCATAATTGTTAAAGGAAAAAAGGGTTTTCTTGGTAGTATTACATCTGACCAACTATTTTTGTCGGCATTCTACTACAGACTGGGTGCCATTTTCTAAGGATTCAACCATTAGCTTGCCCGTGGTAGCCTTCCATTTGCCTTCATACCTGCAATAGAGCGTGGTGTGATCAGAAAATACACATATTTCAGACGTGATTGCATTGGGGAGCAGAGATAATATAGGTCCGCGTGTTGACCCCTAGGCTACTCCGGCGTTGATGTGATGTAATTTAGATGCATCAGAAGACTTTCATGCCAGTCTTTATAAAAGGCATTAGAGATATC
>OY744517.1:163156911-163364411 GCA_963556195.1 Sepiola atlantica
ATATATGAAGAAGAATGGAAAGGAATTAGAGAAGCAAAAGTCAAATCATAATTCAATTCAATTGCTCAGAGCAAGGTATATTCCGCAAAAAAGGCAATTTATTCAAGTTAAATTTTCCTTAAGCCAGGCTTTTCAAAGATCAAAATCTTATCATCAGAGGAAGTCGCTGGGATAGATAAGTTGGCAAAGGCCAAGATTTAAAATTTGAAAAAATAAAATAAAATAAAAGTTGTAGGGGGAAGAAACAACAGGGCAAAATTCTGCCCGAATGCAAGCAAATGTCCGATTGCTAAAAAGTCCGGTGTCGAAAAGTCCAGCGGAGAGAATGAGATGTAGATAGGTAGGTCGTTAAAAGGCCCGAAAGGTTGTGAGAGAGGAATCAAAGTTAAATTCCAAGAAGCCTCAACTTCAGGTGCGGCGAAAATAGAAAATCCAAAGGGTAAAATGTCTAATAAGTGCAGGCAGGCAGGCTCAGAAGAGAGTGAGGTGGAAAATATTCGCCATTAACAATACTTCCTGGGCAAAGATGTCAGAGAAAATACTTTAAAATGGGAAAAAATGTAGCGAAAATATTTTAAAGTTAGCCCGAAGCGAAAGCCGGCTTGAAAATGAGGAAAGGCATAAACTCCTGTGCGACCAATAGGCAGGGAGGGTATGAGTGAGGGGTGATTAGGGGGAGAGAAGAACGGGCGCGAAGAAGGAAAAGGGGTGTGGAGAGTGAATGCGGTTAAACTAAGAGTGTGATTATATATATATATATATATATATATATATATATATATATATATATATATATATATATGAGATTAAAAATATACTTTTAGAGAATTGAACCTATAGTGAAATGGTTAAAGCTCAATATACGAGATAGAGCAATTATGAGGATAAATGAAGGAAGAGAGATAAAGATGTGCGTGTGATAAATCTATTACATCTTCAATTGTTAAATGCAAGGTGTACTCCATAAAAACATGTTTATTTTTTTCTTTAAGCCTGACTTTTCAAAGAGTAAAATATTATCATCGGATGAATTACATAGATATATAAGTTGGCAGGTACATAGCCACAATTCAAAATTTGAAAAAAAAATGAGGAAACAATATGAAGTAATGGAAAGTAAGAGTGTGTGTATAAAAAGGTTATCAAAATATAGTCTGTCCAGTTGGTGAATGTCCGTTGACAAAGTGTCCGGTGACGAAAGATTTAAAGATGGAAGAGGGATTCGTGGAGACTGCGTTAAAAGTGTTCAAAATGTAGTAAATCCAATAGAATGATGTTTAGTTCAATCGTAGATAAAAAGCACTTATTAGGATGTAATTTTGAGAATTAAGGCCATTTTTAAATACTTCTGTTGACCGCGAATGAAAATAGTTTATTTGCTGGACTAGCTTCAGTTAGGAGTTGGGGTGGGGTTTCAATAAGCTAATATATTTTTACAAGAAGTGAGTTCTAGTATAAGGCTTATTAGGTGGGATTGGGTTGATTATGTAGCCGAAGTGATGATATGGAATATTGAAATTACTGATAGATTTAAGTGGGGTGCAAATGGGGCATTATAGGAGTAAGCGGGGAGTGCAGTTTAAAGGTGAAAGTTATGGAATCTATGAGAAGAAAATTGTCGGTAAGGCGCTGCGTCGACAGAGTCGATGGATTGTATGCAACATGGAGATAAGAGAGGCAATGAATAAGTATGTAAGGGGAGTAGCTATTAATTAAAAACGCTTATAGGAATTAGAGTATTGGAAAAGAGGAGATTAAGGATTAGTGGAGTGGAGAAGAATAATGCTAGTTCTCAATTTATATTAGGAATTTTGGTTAATAAAGTTATTAGGTGACCAGGGGGGGATAGTCTATGTTATTGGGATGATTATTTTGTAAGGTTGTAAAGGTGAAGAGTTAAAAAGCTAACAAATTATAAAATTTAAGAATAAGTCTAATGTTAGAGGGGGTTGTTAGCTGGGAGGAGGGGTGTCAGAGGGAGTAATGACATTGATGTATTCAAATTTTAGCTTGTGCCTGCAATTTGAGATAAGTTCGTTTTTAGAGTTAATAATATTTTTGCTTTTAGCTGCTGTAGCAATCATAAATGTTTCTAATATACATAGTTGGCAGAAAGCGGATCGTTGAGTGTAGGATTTAGACCTTTTTAATATTGACCAATGTAGGGGAGTAGGGAGTGTGTTTACATCTTGCATTGAACAATTGAAGATTAAATAGATTTGTCACCCGCACACTTTTATCTCTCTTCCTCTCTCTCTCTCTCTCTCTCTCTCTCTCTCTCTCTCTATATATATATATATATATATATATATATATATATATATATATATATATATATATATATTGCTCTGAGCAATTGAATTGAATTTGGATTTGGCTTTTGCTTCTCTAATTCCTTTCCATTCTTCTTCTTCATATATATATATATATATATATATATATATATATATATATATTTCAAGTATAATATAATAAAAATCATATTAATTCCTGATGCGATAAAAGTATGCTCAATGTTGAAAATAGAGCATTATTATAGAAGAAAAATAATAATAAAACAAATGTAAAGTTATATACTTTACAAGTTTATTATATTCAAATAATACAGCGTAGAATAATTTATAAAGAAGCTTCTTAAACCATGCCTTTCTAAAGAAAGGTTATTTCATCAGAAGGAAAAAAGCAATTATTTTATAAGCATTGGTGCATATTATTAATTAAAAAAGTTTTTCTTAAGTTTATCAATTTTTATGAGTTCTGAACGAACATGAATTGCATGTTGGAAGGAACTGAAATACTTTGCAATAATAAATAATCAGATGTATTATGAAGTGTTAAAAGGTATACTCCATTGGAATATAATTATATAAAAGATATAATTGGATTCTTTTCCAATATTATATAGTTACAAAAAACATGGTTTAAAGAACTTCTTTATAAACTATTCTATGTTGTACTTTTTGAATATAATAAACTTGTCATGTATATAACTTTAAATTTGTTTTATTATCATTTTTCCTCTCTCTCTCATCAATGTAAGTTATCCTGGAATAAGGATAAAATCCGACCGGTACATCACAGAAAAATTCTATCATTTCCGTTTTGTTATCAAAGATTCTGAAATCGGGTTTAAGAATATTTGATAACAAAGAAGGACTCATGGATATTTCTCTGATGACTAGCCGGATAATTTCTTAATCCAGAAGGACCAGGTTGATAAAAGCCGGGTATCCAACACATAAAAGCATATATATATATATATATATATATATATATATATATATATATATATATATATATATATATATATATATATATATGCTTTTATGTGTTGGGTTAAACAAAAAGTTTGTTCGTTTTTTGAATGTCATCTTTTCGTCTTACTAAATATAGTTTTATATTTCTATCTTTAAATCCTATATTTAGTGTAGCGAGTATGTTGACGTCGGTGTATAATAAGCCATCAAGCAAAGACGTTCTTACAGTTTTTTTTGTATTTAAGGCCATGAAATGGAAGATCAAGCAAAGCACTACCAACATTTGCTACAGAAAATGAAAGGGATGTGCCAGAAATGGTTTAGACAATTCCGAAAGGAAAGTTTTCAGTGAGAGATGCTCCTCGCTCTGAAAAACCAAAGATGATCTAAGACGACCAAGATTAAGCCGTAGTTGAACAAGATTGCCGTTTGACAACCAGACAAATCGTTGACATTCTCAAGATTTCTAAATCAAGCGTAGAAAAATTAATTGTATAAACTCGGTTATGTTTCTAAACTGGATGTTTGGATTCCTTCTTCCTAGAAAAACGAACGATATATCAGGCTAACCCCGTATATATATATATATATATATATATATATATATATATATATATATAGAGAGAGAGAGAGAGAGAGAGAGAGAGAGAGAGAGAAAGAGAGAGAGATGGGGGGAGAATTGAGAGAGCAGTATTACACATGTCGTCACATCTATGAAGGCGATATTAATTACCGAAAGTTTTGAGGCCGATTTGCATTCTTATGAGTCAAATTAATTACCATGGTGCTAAATAAGTAGTTCGTAGGCAATCAGGTGCAGTTAAAACGAACACATTTAATCAATGTAGGCTTCTAAAACTAACCACTTTTTGTAAAGTACGATTTAAATACGAACACCGTTTCATAAAGTTGGATTTTAATAATAACTTTCTACAAAGTAGAATTTAAATGCTCGCACTTTTACATAAATAGGAATTTTATACTAATTAGGATTTAAAATACTAACAAATGTTAATAAAGTAGGTTGTTTATACTGAAGGCGTTCGATGAAGTTGGCTTTTATTTCTTTCAAATAAAGTAGGAAATTAATCCTAATACCTTTTCGTATAGTTGGAATTAAATACCAATAACCTTTTTATAACGTAGGTTTTTACGAACAACTTTAAATAAAATAGCTTTTGATATTAACGACTTTTAATACAATTGGGTTTTAATACTTAAAACTTTTCATGGAGTAGCATTTTAATGCTACTACGTTTTTATGAAAGGATATTAGCATTAAAATGTTATTTTAGAAAACGTTGTTCACATATTACAGCTTATATCATAAAAATTCTACGTTATAAAAAGCCATCAAATACTAAAAGACTTGTTATAAGGTAGGTGTTTAATACTGACAACTTTTGATAAAGTGGGCTTTTATTTTATAAAAGGCTTCATTAAGTACGAATTTAATACTAACAACTTTTCATAAAGTTGGCTTTTAATACTAATAACTTTAAATAATATAGATTTTTCATGAGCTCTATGTCCAATTAGCTCAACAACAACAACAACAACAACAATCATCATCATCATCATCACTATCATCATCATCATCATCAGCAGCAGCAGCAGCAGCAGCAGCAGCAGCTATGCGACCAGTATAAAAAACACACTTTTTAAAAATATTTAATTACAAGGCTTAATCTCCAAAATGGATCTCTGGTTTGAAGCCTTCAGTTGGTCTTCGGTGAAAAAAGCAAGTGTGCCCCTGTTTGGTCCCATGAAGTCATTCTCACAAGGCATTACATCACCTTCGTTTTGAGGGAGTTAGATTACTCACATCCTTGAGTCACATCTTACTTGTGGGAGTAAGATAAAAACTGGCCTTGTGCCTAACTCCTGGAGAGGAGTAAGTCAATACTCACATCAAACAAAAGATCTTGTGTTGTTTCAAGGTTTCTTTATGGGTATAAAGATAAATATTGATCGGGTGTTGGACCTGCAACGTCTCCGTCAGGCGTTGGGGTTATACACGACGAATACGACAGGCAGCAGCGGCACCAGCATCGATCTGGCGGCAACAACAACAGCACCATAACGGACCAGTGAGAACAGCATCAGCTCCGATCCTGTCCACTGCACCAACATTAGCAGCAGCTTCCGAGACAGCGACTACAAACAGTAGTGTACCGATGCTAGGCCGTTGCAACATTACAACACTGCTAATAAAAATAATCATCATTATACACTGATGGCCTTTTGGCTAAGATCAAAGTGTAGTATCTGTTTCGATTGATACTGCACCTCATAGACTGGTATTGTCTTGGCCTTCGGGGCTTGATTTACACCGGTCTATGATTCTGTCCTGTGCAGTCCTAGGAGGTCCACCCTCCCAGGCTTCGCCTCCCCTCTTTGGGGAGGAGTAAGTTTATTGCTTACTGCCTGACGCGCCCCTACCGGGGAATGCCGACTGAGCTGCCCAGGCAATTTTTAAACCCCACTTTCCCGACCCGACCTTGGGTCACATCTTACTTGTGGGAGTAAGATAAAAACTGGCCTTGTGCCTAACTCCTGGAGAGGAGTAAATCAATACACTGTCACAAGCCGACCCTTAGTGATTCAAGACGACAGCCGATACACCAATACTGCATATTCCTTCTTTTCCTTCCATCATCATCATCATCATCATCATCATCATCATCATCATCATCATCATCATCATCATCATCATCATCACGGTGACTGTCCTACTTCTAATGATTCAGTGAGTCATGAAACACAAGCAAATAGACGTGTTTATTTCCCCGAAGTAAAACACATTTTTTTGTATCTTACGTACGAGTTATTCTCCCTTTCCTCGTTGTTTCATCATCTTTTCTTGTTAGCCTAAGGCCTGATACACTAGCCAATAGAGCCTCGTCTATCTCATACATACATCAACTACCGCTACAAGCTTCTAATACTAATAACTTGTGATGAAGTAGGTTTTCATTATCATACACTCTATAATAAAGACCAATGTTTATTTATTTGTATGTAAATATATAAATAACTATACATCCGACCTGTCACAATAAACGAGTCAAAAACCAAGTACTTAGGGAAAGCAAAAAGCAAATAGTAAGTCACCCTCACGATCTTAAATAAATCCGGAAATAAATCCTTCACGTTATTTCCATAATGAGATGTTTTCTTCGTTTATTTTCTTCTTTTTTTTCGAAACCTATTAATACGTTTTTTTCATTTATTTATTTCTATTTCTAAACTTTCCAGTTTAAGAAATTTTCTTTCTTTCTCATTTCTTTGTTTTTTAACTACACTGATTTAGAAGTTATTTTATATGAATACGAATATCACTGCGAACCCTGGCGAAGCCTATTTTTGTTGTTGTCATTTTTGACGGAAGGTATATACTCGTTGACAATGTTAAATAAAGTAGACATTTAATATTAACAACTTTCAATAACGTATACGTTTACTATTCGCAGAATATTTGATCCATAGTCATTAGACATCAATTAAGAAAGATTTCCTCAATTTCAATTTTTTCTTAAACTTTCTTAAGCTTTACATTTTATACATTTTTTACGATCAAAATCATGTAATTAATTTTGATCAAAATTTGAATAAGGATCTTAGACATGAGGTTTAGAAGTATTATATCTTGATTTTATTTTTCGCAAAAAATGTACTACTCAAGGAATTAATTTAACTGTCACCGTGCGAGTAGTTTTCTATTTTCGGATCAAGGGAAGAATAAGGACCCCAGATCATTAACACAAGACGCGGGACATATTTTCAAATCACCGGTTGACCTCGCAATACACGTGGTCTCTATTTACAAAACACTTGTAAATAGATCTTTTATTTATGTTAATATTTATTTTAAGGCAGAGAGTTCATAAATAAAACAAATAAATATTAACATGTTTTCTTTTCTTTTAACATGTATACGCTTTTTTAAAAATCGGCTGACTTGTAATCTGTCGTTTTGCAATAAACAAAACAATTTATCATTTTTTTTTTTACTTTTATTTACTAAATAAAAAACAAATTTTAAACGCAATTCTATATTTCGTGTTGTGTACTTTTTTTTCTTTTCGTAGGGAGGCGAGTAGCGAAGTTTTATATATTTGTTTGTAATTGTTGCTTACAGAAAAAAAAGGAAAAAACTTCATAAATTTTAAATTGCTTCCGTTTGGAAACTGATTTTTGAAGTCTAACTCCGCCCTCGTGGGGAAGCAAAACGAAAGATTACAAGTCAGCCGATTTTTTAAAAGGCGTATATATTTCGTTTATTTATTAAAATAACTTGCGTAATCATCCGTTTTGCCTCCTCGGGCTAGGAGCAATGTGTAGTATGGAAAAATCCTTCTAAACTGAGGTAAGATCCATAGTGCCCCTTTTTGGGAAGCTTGATTTTTCCCTACAAAACGAAAGATTACTTAAGTACGGTGATAAATATTTCATACCCCCCCCCCCATTTCTGCCCTCGTGAAGTTTTTTCCTTTTTTTTCTGTAAGCAACAATTATAAACAAATATATAAAACTTCGCTACTCGCCTCCCTACGAAAAGAAAAAAAAGTACACAACACGAAATATAGAATTGCGTTTAAAATTTGTTTTTTATTTAGTAAATAAAAGTAAAAAAAAAAATGATAAATTGTTTTGTTTATTGCAAAACGACAGATTACAAGTCAGCCGATTTTTAAAAAAGCGTATACATGTTAAAAGAAAAGAAAACATGTTAATATTTATTTGTTTTATTTATGAACTCTCTGCCTTAAAATAAATATTAACATAAATAAAAGATCTATTTACAAGTGTTTTGTAAATAGAGACCACGTGTATTGCGAGGTCAACCGGTGATTTGAAAATATGTCCCGCGTCTTGTGTTAATGATCTGGGGTCCTTATTCTTCCCTTGATCCCTATTTTCTTATAATATTGGATAATAGTCGAATCATTGATTTGTTTTACGTTTTTTTAGTTATTTCATGTCGAAATATTTCTATTGGATACGATATATTGAACAAAAATTGCTATCTAGTACGTAACTGAGAAAAATCGCGAGTTCGTGCCTTTCCCATAATAATTAATGTGTAAATAATAACAAAATATGAGAAAGCGCAGGTATTCGCATTCGCATCTGTTTAGAGTGTGATGTAGAGTGATATAAAGATAGATTTGTCGGTAAGTGTTGACAACAACGCTGTTATTACATACGCGAAATGATTGTTACAAAGATTATGTTTAGCGCCTCTTTTTGTTTTGATAAAAAAGACATTCTTTGGGCAGAAAAAAATATTTGTTTTTTTCTGCCGGTCAAGGCTGAGTCCGATTCTCATCAGACAATAGAAAATAATTTTTGTCGGTGTTGAGTGGGATGAAGAGAGGGAACACAGGAAGGAAAGAAGAAGACGACAAAGAAAAGGAAGAAGACAGTTGAAAAGAAATCGGAAGAGAAAGTGAAAAGGAAAACAAGAAATGAGTGGGAGTGGAGAAAATGAGAGTGTGTGTATCAAGTGAAGTGAAGAAGGAATACCAGATTAAGAGAGAAAAAAAGAAAGAAAGAAGAAGAAGAAGAAGAAGAAGAAGAAGTATCGAGACGGAGGAGAAAGTGGAAAGGAAAAAGAAAACAAGCAATAAGTGGGCGTAGAGAAATGGGAGAGAGAGAGAGAGAGAGAGAGAGAGAGGGGAGAGGGAAAGAGTGTTTAAAAGAAAGCGATAGGGGTGGAGGTGTCATACAAGATGAAAAATAAAACTAGAACGCCCCTCAGCAGAACGCATACCTCCGTCAATTGTTACATATTAATGAATGCTGGGATATGACCTTGGTTAAGTGGACGCGGACTGGCGACCTTAGTGTGCCAAGTTCCAATGCAGTCAGCCCCGTAGCACCGTTTTCACATATGGCTGTTGGCAACCTTCACGTCGTCCCTATCGTAAGTACATGATTCTAAAAAGGAATCTGAAAAACCAATACCAAAAACATAATGAAGCCGGTAAAGCAAAAAGCCTAACCAATGTTGATTCATAGTTTTTAAATGTGTGATATGCTATATTGTCCGTTTTTAGGTTCAGATATATTTTTGGAAGAGGGCACGACAACGATTTTAACGTTAACTCTATTTCATCCATTAACTAATGGCTTAATGGATATCGTCGCAGACTATGAAATCAGCTATGTCGAGTTAAACTCTTATGTGATCTATTAGTGTTCAACTACACAAGTGAATACGTTAGAAAAGGCATGAACCCACACTTTCTACATTACTCGCATAGAATTCATCGTTCAAAATAATTACTATGTTGCGGCATTAAATAAACCGGAATATTTTCGGAATTTTTATGATGAGAAATCATAGTTTATATTGTTTAGATTATTCGACACGTGGCGCAACGGATAAAGGTGTACAGTAAAATCAGTTCTAAATGACAGTCTTCTAGAAGTTGAACGTTCAATCTTCGCTAACTAAGAATAAATAAAATGTTACTTAAGAATAGTCTAAATAAAGGATTATGTTCAAAATTCCGTATAGATTCCCGAGTTCGACTAGACGCACCTGAAGATGATCGGAGATAACAACGTTGTGAGAATAATATTCAAAATGAGAATAGTAGTCCGGATAATCCAAGTAATATAAATCCCGAATGAGTTGATATACCTCGTTCCTGGTGCTGCATTACCTCTGGCCAGGTTAAGCCTACTTCCTCTTTCAATGAAGAAAGTTTCTAGGGAATATTACATTCACAGGCTATCCACAGTCGCATGTATATCCTGGTCAAAGGAGATGATTATTTACGATGCTAGTTTTATCAGTTTTTGTCGCCGTCCTCCTACATACAGCGCCTTGTATTCCCAAATATTCACTCATCTGGTACTGACCAGGCTCAACGTTGCTTAACTTCGGTAATCTTATGAGAACCAGTATATCAACGTGATGATGGCGAAAAGGTCGATATGCCGTATAACAAAACAAAAAGAAACAGAACTAAATAACAACCCGAAACATGTATTTGATCGATTTCACTAATTAATGGATAGTGCGTGCCTAATTAGCCTATCGATACCGTCACAGACTATGAAATCAGCTATGCCGAGATCTATTACTTAATTACACCCTATTTAAATTGGGAAAGGTATGAACCTACAATAACATTAATTGTATATAAGGGATGTTTATGATAGGTATTTAATAATCTAAAGGGGTTGATTTGCCTATAATAGACACACATAGATAGACTAATTGATTTCCATTTCCATAACTATTTATTTCCGTCCCCACGATGGCAGAGTCAGACACAAAGTCAGTTTTAAATGTAGAGATAATCCAGCTCGTTAAATATGAGTACTCTTGATTGTGGCAAAATTAAAAATTGCCCAAATCCAGAAGGATTTCTCCTTCACTGACCGATAACAGGACATATACTGCACTTTGATTCCTGCCCGAAGGCTCTATTTCTTTGGAACGTGTACGAGTTTTAAGTTCACTTAAATATGGATAGATCTCTCCAATATCACATGTTTATGCCAACCAATCATCTATCCTCTTTCCAAATATATAGTTATGAAAGACCAGGCTGTCACATATATTCAGATTAAGTCAGAAAAAACGCTTTTCTTTATATCTGTAACCAAGGTTTTAGAATAAATAAGTTTGTTCCAGATTAGACTGGTCTGAATGTCGGATATTTTAGAGAAGTTGACAATTAGACCATTGTTAGGTAAGGAACGAACAGGAGATTATTAGATGAGTAATTATCATGTCAGATCTGAGGGATGCATGGGGGAAGAATTTCTTTGTGCTTACTCTCGACCTCCAAAGTTAAACATTGTGCAAAATCTTTCTCTCGTCTAGAGGCAAGTAAATGATAATAACCCCTCAGTAAACCTTGAGGTTGAAAATACCTGATGACGTAATTATCATGAAGTCACTATATAGGTATGTGTTTTACCAGGGATGGAGCCGATTAACTGTCTGTAGAGTTTAAGGATGGATCCAGTCATAAGTAAACTGGCCGAGAGCCAGATCAAAAAGAGGATCTGGGTGTACTTCATTTAATAGGTCCTGATATAATTCCCGTGATTACGTGTACAGTTTATTTAATACATTTATCTTACGGGTATTTAACATTTATTGCGCATTTTAAATTGTTTATCGTTGACCTCGACTGAACGAAAGTAAATAAGAGTAATGATTTCAGTTTCTAATTCTTTAATTAAATATGGTTACTTTTATTTATTTCGTCATATTCTGAAACTAATTAACATAACTTATATATAACTAAATACGATTCTTATTTTTTCTGATCAATAGCGTTATCTACAAGCTACATAATAACATCGGTTTCCTCAGTTATATAAAACAAATATTGATTTGCGTTTTGAAAAAATGATTTTAATATTTCAAGTTTTTATCCTGATTGATATTTTATTTTAAAAATAGAGGAGAGATATTTAGCCTCTCCTATCAACTCCAACTGTACTCATGGACACCGGGAAAAAAATTAAGGATATGAAATTTTCCATATTCACCGGTTGTATGTTAATCAAGTAATATAATATTTACTTGCCTTATTAATAGGTCGATTCGTTACTCAACTGTTAGCGCGTTCGGCTATTGACCGAAAGATTATTGGTTCAAATCTATCAATTTGTTTTAGTTTTTAATTACAAAAATCTATGTATGACGACATATCCACACTTCTGCAGTCGAACCAAACACTTACGTTACTCATATATGTATTGAAATGAAAATAACTTGTTAAAAGATCCACAAATGATTCTTTGCCACAACGTAACTTCGATAATCACACGATGAAAAGTTCATTATCAAATATCGTCTGTGTGTGTACATACGAATAAACATTATTTGTCAACTTAAAATAATTAAAATCAATTAATAAATAATATAATACGTATTTTTGTTTTTTAAGATGTATATTTGCTTTTTTTGTAAGTAAAAAGTTTATTTACCGAAATAATAAATTGTAATTTATGCGTTTTCATTTTGAAACATGTTTTTGTAAAAAAAATACATTTACTTTCTTGATCGTTTCGATCTCTACCCGTTTTTTAATTAACACAGTTAAACACAAAATCCGAGAAAGAGAGAGAGAGAGAGAGAGAGAGGGGGAGGGGGGAGGAAGAGAGTGACAGTTGGTAATTGACCTATTTTATGTAGATCTTTAAATTGTATGTCACTATGCCCCAATTGGTAAATAACTCCCCTCAGCAAGTACGGATTTCGTGTTCGACTTCCGTTGGAAGTACAGTTATTGCTTCATATATATCATTTTTAAGTTAAGCTCCCTCTACTAGTTCTTATATTGAGGAGATTTGACCTACTATTTGAGCTTGCCTGCACACTTTAACTAAAACACATAATCATTATCACTATTCTAATTTTCATTTGAGTACTTAAAAGGTTTACAAATTTACGTGTGTCTTTTTTTCTCACCTCAATAATAATCGATAATCGCATGTTGAAATGTACACTATTATTCATTTAATGATATTAACAATTTAAAGTTATTAATGATTAAAATAGAAACTTTAATTTAATATTTTAATTGCTAGCAGCCATGATGACTTCACTCAATTTAGGTGAAATAGGTGAAGTATTCCAACGGTCTTATACTACAATTGAACCTTTTTTGAATAAATGTTTTGGTCAACCAAATGACTCCCAGACGACAGCGAATATTATATAAAAGAAAGTCGCATTTTCTATCCTTATGTGTGTCCAGTTAAAACTCAGGAACTACCAATAATACATTTACAAACTTTACATAATCCGATTCACTATGACAACAGGCTGGTTATGGTATTAAGTAAAATACTCCAATCTGCTTTCGATGAGGACAATGATACATGAATCAGAACATGGCAAGCGATCAGAAAAAATTACTTTCTTTCGTTCGTACTGGTAATTGTTCGAAAGTCAACACTGAAACTAGGTAAATCAAAAGGCGGCTTTTCCTTTTTCTTTCTTTCTTTCTTTTTTTCTATTATATTTATAAAGTCGTATTTCCGTCTGTCTGAATTCGGTGAAAACTCAGAAACTACGGAAGATACATTTAGAAAACTTATATTAAGATCCAGTATGATCTCGAATTGATTATGGTAAAAAAATACTGTAAAATGTATTCGCTTCAGATAAACAGGGTTCAAATTAATACACATTTAATGAATTTTTAATTCAAGAAAAACAATTTTATTTCAATCATATTGGCAAATATCCGAAAAACATAACTGAAACTAGGTTCAGCAGTCGACTGATTATGACCTTTTCTTTTCTTTTTCTTACGTTCCCTTTTCTTTCTATTATATCGAAGCATTGCCAAATGTTCGCGCTTAGACAGTTGACATGATTAGCTGGTTTAAAGAGAAAGAGAAGGAGAGAGAAAGAGAGAGAGAGAGAGAGAGAAAGAGAGAGAGAGAAAGAGAGAGAGATAAGGAGAGAAAGGGGGAGATGTTCATTAAAAGAAAAAGGTTACATACACGTTTTCACGCTTCTATTTTGTTATTCCTAGTAGACGTGCTAGTACGTAATAAATGAAACATCGGCCGAAACGTAGTATAAATATAAACATCAACGCCGTTTATGCTGTTTTCATCTTTGTTATAATATCTTGAATCTATACACACATAACATTAAATAACGTTATAATCCAAATATACATAGTATGTATAGTTTTCACTAAGTTTCGAATACAACAACATTTAGAAAATGTCGAACACAACGAATCCAATATATATATATATATATATATATATATATATATATATAACAGAGAATACACTTGTATAAAATGAAACGTGTATGTAAAGTAAATACTAAGCCACTTAAAGATGTGGACGAAATTTGTTCGCAATTTTCAATTGTTCATTTTATGCATTTTTAAAAATTCATTTTCGTTGTCAGTCTTGTCTTCATCAAACCATTGACTATATTTCAATTTTGTTTGCATAATAATTGACTATGAACACGATATTTGTGGAAGAAACAAAGATTTATCCTTGGAATCAGCACCGTAAGGACAAAGAAAGGGATTTTAGACTTCCTCAGCGTCAGCAGGAGGATGGTCGAAAAGGTCATAATGGAATTGAAAGAGACGACACCCGAGAGAAGAAAAACTCATGATTGTCGGCCTGATACTGTCGGAATGGTGTACGCAGCAGTTAGGGTTAAGTCATGCAAACCTCACTTCCTCCCAACACCGATAGCTACAACCGTGTTCTGAACGAAATTGTGGAACCCTGGCTCGACTAGGTAATTGTAGGTAGACAATGTGTCAGCAAGACTCAGCGTCAATATATATCAACTGTAAGGCCCAAGTGTGGCTATTTATTTACCTCCCCAGGAGGTTAGGCACAATGCCAGTTTTATCTTACTCCCACAAGGTAAGATGTGACCCAAGGTCGGGCCGGGAAAGTGGGACTTGACAATCCAGCGCCCGAGAAGGAAAAGACTTTGTCGACCAAATTTTACCTTATATCTGCCCTTCCAGCTCGCTTAATCGGAACTCCTTCGACTTCTTCGTATGGGTGCGATGAAACGAGACACCAGCAGATCAGGCTGCTATACAAAGGATGAGTTAAATGATGCCAGGATTGTCAGACGCTTACATCATAAGGCAGGTTCATCGAGTAAAAACGACAGAACAACACATGAAGACAAACTGACCAATGTTTGATGAATGACTCTAAAAAAGGGAACTACTGTGTTATTTTCATTAGCCAGTAATATTGCGACCAAATATCGCCCGCACACTTTAAATTAAAAAAAAAAATTGTAGTACGAATGCAAGCGTTGAAGACGTGTTTTTAAACACGTGAAAATGAATGTCCCTATTTACTTGCCATCACACGAGGGCAAAGTTAAACACAACAACGTTTTTTTTTAATGCGAGGGATTTCCAGTTCCCTAATAAAGGGACGCTAGAAGGGGCAAAAATTAAAAATTGACCACGTCAAGAAGGATTTCTACTCCTCTATACTTTGATCCAATCCTGAAAGCACCCCCCCCCCAAAAAAAAATAAAATGTCAGTTTTGTTCTCGTGATAAAAGGCGGGGAAATTCATATAGATTATCTATTAAACTAAACAAGAATAATAAAGTAAGCGTAATCGATAATGATGAGTTGAGTAATCAAGGATGTCAGCCTGAGTATCCAATGAAATAACTGCGGAACAAACTATTGGAATTTTCCCCAAATCCCCATTTCGTCATCCACTTGTAATAATTCAGATAAACAATCGTTAATCTGATGAGCTCATCAAACACCGGATTAACGAAGAAATCTCATTGTTTGCTAATAAGCTTTAAGCTTATTAGCAAACAATGAGATTTCTTTGCCAGAAAACAAGAGGATTTTTATTTCCTCATATTCGGTGGTTGAGTGATGTAATTGATGCCAACGCGGACAATATCTGCTTAGGTATTCACACTGAGTAGACTGAACTGGCTCCCCCGTCCCCGAAGGAGAAGGTTTCTAGGGAATATCAAATTTACAGGCGTTCCATCACCGCACGTGTGTCCCCGTACGGGCAGATGACATATTATTTATCTCCTTTCCAGAAGGTTAGACACAAGGTCAGATGTGGCTTTTAAAAGCCAGCGCACTAGGATAAGCACACTCTGGTCTACGGCATTCCCCGGCTGGGGCGCCTCAGAGCGATTAGCAATAATGTAACCCATTTGCAGAGAGAGGATAACACTTGGGAGGGTGGATGTCCTAAGACTGAAACAGAAGCATAACTCAGTCCGACAGCAAAAACTGAAGAACGTTGTATCATAATTCTATTAGGGGATATGACATACAGCGCCTGGTATTCTCAAATTGTCACCCATCTGGAACTGACCAGTTGAAACGTCGCTTAACTTCGTGATATAACAAGAACCGGTGCGTCAACGTGGCTATACCGTATAATCTGGTTCAATTATGAACTAATAACCTTGGGGAAGGTATACACCAACAATTCCGCTCCCACCTCAGATATGGGTAAGATTATTAATTGCGCTGAATGTATGGTATACACTAGATCCTTTACTGCAGCAATTGTGTTTCGTCATTTTAATATGCAGATATGTTTGATATGTTTGAACATATAAAATCTGTTGAATAAATACAATGTTCCACATGTTGGTGAACTTATATATTCTTATTTGAAAATATATATTGTATATATGATTATTTTAAGGTGTAAATTCTCTCAAATAACTATCTGTTAAATATATAAGCAAGTATGATAGCAGTATCCGAACTGAAAAGTATGAAAAAAAAGAATTTTTGGTTGGTTTTTAAATTATCCTCCACTCCATAATAAAATACCAATATATATATATATATATATATATATATATGTATTTAGGCAAAAATTATTGAATAACACGGAGTGGTTTTGCTTGATAAGACTTATTTTTATTTTTTCAATTTTCCGAATAGTATTTCGGTTAAATGTATGTAAGTTCCGTGTGATTAGTGTTCAATTTTTCGTCCTTTCCCCGCGAGTACTTTCGATTTGAAATGTACATACACCAATTTGACCGAAATACTAAATGGATTATTCAGAACATTGAAATTTAAAAAAATACGTCTTATCAAGCAAAAACACTCCGTGTTAATTAACAATATTTATCGAAATATATATATATATATATAGTGATCCAGTTGGGGTAAAATCCACAGGGAATTAAACCGGGCTTATAAAAGAGTGGTCAATAAAAATATAGAGCTGTATTATAAATGTTTTTTATTCAAACATGTACAAACACTGGCATGTCGATGTTATCGATCTACAGCTAAGCTCCATTCTTACTGGATTTCACCGACCGGTTTGGATCACAAAAAAAAAAAAAAAAAATTCTGCCTGATGAGACCTCAGCTCTTGATAGCTGTAGATCGATGACATCGACATGCCAGTGTAGCAGACTTTGTACATGTTTGAATAAAAAAACATTCATATATATATATATGTATATATATATATATATATATATATATATATATATATATATATATATATATATATATATTTATATATATATATTATAGATAGATAGATAAATGAAGAAAGAGAAATAAAAAATGTAGAAATGACAAATCTATTACATCTTCAGTTATTAAAGGCAAGGTGTATTCAATATAAGAATGTTAGCATGATATAACACTATTTCATTAAACCACATTTTATTCACATCCAATTATTTTTTCACATTTTGTAAATTTACAAATTTATAGTATAAAAAATGTACCAAACATTCACAAAAAAGACTCAATTAGTGCATTAACGCACCACACTCTGACTAAAAACAAGATGCGCCGAATATTAATTTACTTTGTTTTTTTATGGAAGTCGCTCCAGACAAGGCATGAATCCACTTGGTGTAAGGGACTAAGGTCAAAAGGTCAAGGTCAAAAACTAGCCACCGATACATTTTAGATGGATAGATTCCGACCCAGAAAACAGCAATTCTTCCCCCTTTGTAAGAAAACTCGCTCATGGAATGTGAGGACTAAAGGACAACATAAGGGAAACGAGAGTTACAGGGCTGCCGAAAGTAAACAGAAAGTCTACTTTCTACTCTTCTAAAATGAATTAATAAATATATATTTCATTTTTTCTAATTCTTTTATCCACTTAAACGAGAAACGTTGCTTAGACTCTGGTTTTAGCATTTACAAGTGTATAAACCATCATTCCCATAACACTTGTTTTTTGTTTCGTGAGAATGTTCATATTTGACTTACAAAAAAAAATACGTGGCAATATTCACAGATAAGAGAACATTCTCTTAAATTCACCGTTATTATCCGTATTCTATCATTTTTCTTTTTCCGGTTTCTTTTCTTCGTTTAAACTCTTAATTTTTTTGTTATTTTTCTCTTAAGA
The DNA here is from genome assembly GCA_963556195.1 of Sepiola atlantica. Taxonomy (NCBI): domain Eukaryota; kingdom Metazoa; phylum Mollusca; class Cephalopoda; order Sepiida; family Sepiolidae; genus Sepiola; species Sepiola atlantica. The sequence goes on from OY744517.1 coordinate 163,175,055, forward strand.
AGTTACGATCTATCAGATGCTCATATATTCTTATTATCCGTCACTTCCGGTGTAATTCTACATCACTTCCGCAGTAATTTGATTAACTCGCTAATTACTATTAATTTTTATTTTAAATCGTCGATCTATCTTATTATGTCATCAAATGCCAAATCGAATGTGATTTTTGAATTCAGTAGCAAAAACTACATTAAGAAATACAAATAAGCAAAACGTGTTACATTGTGTAAACTACATAACTTAATATTTGTTCAATCACTACAACCGATAATAATTCAATTACACTATTTTTGGAATTCATGATTCTCAATGTATATTTCAATCTCATAAGAATTATTCTGCGCATAATTTGTATTAATTTCCAATTCATTTTTAAAAAATAATATCCATTTATGATTTATTAAAACATCTTATTAATCATAAAGTTTCTAGATTCTAACGACGATATCTTTTAATTTTTCGGTAAGGAGATTAATTTTTGACAGACATTAGACGAAAAAAAAGAGAAAAATCGATCTAAAAGAAAGTTGTGTAATGTAAGTTTCGCTGTTCTAAATTACTTTGTTGTTTTTTCTGATGAAGCATTTTCCCTCGAAAATAAAAGATATGCCTGTAAAACCTTGAGTGTCTCTGGAAGTCTTCTTTTGGAATGGTTTTCATCTCCGCCGTCGCGTTCCGCATGATCACTTTTTTCGAATCCTCTCAACAACAGCTGCATTCCGAGCAGTTTGGGGCTAGCAAGAACGCTGTTCACTCCATTTTTGAATCGGTTGAACCACTCCTTAATTTGTGTTACACCCATCGCATCTTCTCCACATACATGCTGAATGTAACTCGACGTCGGAGATGAACACCATTCCAAAAGAAGACTTGAAGAAGTGTTTCCGGCAGTGGATGGATCGGTGGGCTAAATGTGTGTAAACACAAGGGGCATACTTTGAAGGGGATATGGGTCCCAACCCAACCCCGTCACATATTTGAAATATTTTTTCTGGCCTAAGGTCGGATACTTTTTAGACAGGCCTCGTATATATATATATATATATATATATATATATATATATATATATATATATATATATATATATATATATACTTAGGGCTCGAAAACTGAAGACGAAATTAATTACTTGTCATCTAACCTCGTAATGCAATGGATGTTATTGGAGACGAGTAAAATGTTCAGCTCGATTGAAATCTCTAACACAATTAAATGACGTAAAGAAATGGTAGTTCTTTTACGTCAAAAAGGAAGATAAGTGTTGCTTTAGAATCAAAGGTTGATTGTCACACCTAAATTCTGTATGTCATTTTGGTTGCCATCCAGAGCAAACAATGCGAATCTTTCTTGCTACGTTCGTTTTAATATTAGTTTTAATTTGAAGCCGCCACAAATTCCATAGGCTGCAGACACGCCTGTGTGTCTCGTGTTGAAAACAAGTACGTAGGTTTCTTTAAGACGTGTCCATCCAACCTGGTAATTTATCGATTTGAAACGGATGTATGACACATTTAGATAAGCATAATAGAGCAACACAATTGTTATTTAAATTTCAGTGTGGCAAATCAACTAAAATCCCATTTAAGTCTGATTTAATCCGATAGTGGCACCAAATGTTAACCTATGTGCCGTGGAAGTCATTCAGGATCATATAGTTGCTCTCACGGCACAAAATGTAGTCCGATGCTACGAGGACCGCATGCGTTACGACCGGTTGTTCAATCAATCGTTCTACACCCTCCTTGTGTTTTTAAGATAAACTTAAGTCATGATGGTGTTTTGTGGCTGTCACTCAAATACAAAGAAAATGACCTTTTGAACTAAATCTTTCGTGTAATAAAATTAAGCGATATTTGATCATCCAGAAAGTGTGTAGCCCAAAATTATTTTAATGAATTAAATCAATTAATATTGCAACAGCAAACTCCCCATCGTGTCACAATGACAGACAGATGAAAATGCCATTTCAAACTTCAGTGTAACAGATCATGGAAGATGCTATTTCAAACTTAAGCATAACAGTCTGACCACCCAACCGTGTTTCTTGTAGAGATGCCTATGCACATCCAAAATAATATGCGTGTATTTAATGTGCGCGTTTAAGATCAGAAATTCTATCTTAATCTGAAGCTTGGGTAACTGACCGACCGACAAATTAACACATGTAAATTCAAGTACGCGTCTGAAAATATGAACTCATTTATTATTTGAATTTACAGATTTAGTTGTTTGAAATAAAATGTGACCCGTTAGTTCATCCGTTGAGCTCGGGTTAGATTGTTTAAATCAGGAAAAGTGAGTTTGCAAAATTCAGTTAAATTTCATAAAAATAAAAAAGACAGAATTCAAAATTAGCTTCTTTTTACTCACTATACCACCTCTTTCTGTTTCTATATTTCCCTCTACTGCTACACGTTAAACAGTATTACTACTACTGGTGATACACCCTTTTGTTTATAATGGACTATTCCAATCTTTTTATTCTTTTTTCTTTATTACCTTCGATTTTTAATAAACATAGAGAACGAGAAAGAGAGAAAGAGACAGTTAGAGAGAGAGAGAGAGAGAAGCGAGAGTTATAGATACCGTATAAACAAGTGACAAATAGAACTTGGTAGAAAATAGATCACTTTGTGATTTTTTTAAAAATTTGAACTAATTAGAATAATTAAATTCAAATCTTTTCAAACATAATTCAATCACAAAACTGACAAATATCTTAGCATGCATTTTCTGTGATTTAAATATACAGGAAGAAAGCGTTAAGGAAACAAATGTTTAAAAAATATATTTTTAGTATAATAACTAGTAGAATATCTATCATAAGACGGGTCTCAGCAATAAATATAGTATTAGTTTTAAATGTTAATGTTTTTTCTTTCTTGGGGGTATGGTACGGTTTCGGTCGCACCCATCTATATGCTAAAGTTTACACACAAAAAAATAATGTACCCACGTTACTCACCCCAGTGTATAGAATACATATTCCATAATTCTGAATGACAATTTCAATAGCTTAGAATTTGGCACACCGATCCTTTTAAAATTGTATAACTCAATATAACTCTAAATTTTATATAGTAAATTCTTTTCTCTATTACACTTTTTTGTATCTAACTTATTTTTTTTTAAATCTACGTGAAAATGCGAGTTTGAGTGAGCGCACCCCGTAATTGGTAAAGTTTACAACAAAACAAAATATGCGCCCATGTTACTCACCGTGTTGCCCAGAATATATATTCCAAAATTCATAATGTCCCCTTTATTAGTTAAGGAGGTTATTGTATACATATAAATATATAAATACATACACATATCTAATTTTATATAAAGCTTACAAACATTGAATATCTAATATATATATATATATATATATATATATATATATATATATATATATATATATATATATATACATATATATATTAGATATTGAATGTTTGTAAGTTTAACAGTTGAATGAATTATTAAGCTATCCGAAGATAAATGTCTAAGGATGAAATATTTTCTTTCTTAATTGCTTTGAATCTTGAGGTGTCATTCTTTAAACGGACGCAGATTATTTCTTTAGATCGCATGTAGGTATGCACTTTTTTTCTAATAATAATAACTAGCTAGCTGAGTTGTTCTAATTTAGAGGATGTAAAATCAAGTAAAGTGCACATGTCTTAGTTAACCACATACGCACAGATTGCGATACCAAATGCTCGCGCACCAAGATGCGCTCAAATCTAGAACGTTCTACGAAGTTGTCTATCAAAGCACTACTTTACAAAGAAATAAAATCAGTATGATCCCAGATGTTTGTCCTTCAACACGAAGCTACGATACACGTGACTGTCATTTTCTCTCCAACAAAAACAGTCAACTCGTAAGTTACCGTTTCTTCTATCTGAAAATAAAGATGTACTACCGACTATGAAAGGCACCAGTTTAGTTCACTCCTTTCATTCTTTTAATAAAAACACAAATGACAGCACAACGGCGATGCTTTCTCATGCTAGGCGAGATTCAAACACTATTATAGCTAACTACATGGGAGTAACAAATTTCAAGCAACACTATGAACAGAACTGCTACGTCCATATGACTGCTATTTCTGTGCGTGTAACACTCAACACAACTCCTATCAAGGTTTATAATAATTTACTTAATTGCCTAATGAAGGATTTCACTTTAATTCAACTTCCGTTATAAGTACATATCACTACGCACGCACCTGAAAACGCAACATTCCCCAACACTTTCATTCTCGGAAATAAATATTGTGCATTACGTTAATTGACGAGCATTGTCCATTTTTTTCTTTAATTTTGTCGTGTATTTCATTTTTACAAAGTCCCGACAATTCGAGGATACAGGTTTAATAACTTAATCTTTTCTTTTTTTTATAGATTTTAATCTGGAAGCCCTTAAAAACACGAAGATTATCTCTCTAGATCAAACGTTCGCACAGCGTTACTCCCTTTGTCAATCGATGGTATTGTAAATAAATAAGTGTTTTACACTAAACAGGCATATCAATTCTACCGGTAATTTTCTGCAAACAAATATTTGCAACTTTTCTGCAATAAAAAAACTCTTGCGACTTTTGTACAATAAATATTTGCTGCAACTTTTCTGTAAAAAGATTGCTGCATCTTGTCTGCAATAAAAAAGTAATGCTGCAAATGTTCTACAATAAAAGAATCCTGCAACGTTTTTGAAATAAACATGTTATGCAAATTTTGTACAATAAAGAATTCCTGCAACTTTTCTGAAATAAACATTTCATGCACATTTTCTACAATACAATTTGCTGCAAATTTACAATAACAATTTTCTGCAACTTTTCTGTAATAACAATTTGCTGCAACTTTTCTGTAATTAAAAAAAATCTGCAACTTTTCTGTTATAACAATTTTCTGCAACTTGTCGGCAATAACAAATTTTCTGCGACTTTTCTACAATAAATATTTGCTGCAACTTTTCTGCAATAACAATTTCTGCAAACTTTCTGTTATAACAATTTTCTGCCACTTTTCTGTTATAACAATTTTCTGCAACTTCTCTAAAACAAAATTTGCTGAAATTTGCCTGCAATAAAAAATTGCTGCAACATGTTTCCAATAAAAATTTACTACATAGCTGCATTAAAAAATTGATTCAATATCTTACAATAAAAAATGCTGCATCTTGTCTACAATAAAACATGATGCACATTTTGTAGAATAAGGAATTCTTGATATTTTTCTGCAATAAAACTTTCCTGTAGATTTTCCACAATAAAATTTGCTGCAACTTGCCTACAATAAAAATTGCAACTTTGCTGAAATAGAAATTCCCTGCAACTTTTCTACAATAGAATTGTCTGCCACTTTTCTGCAATAAAAAATTTCTGCAACTTTTCTGTTGTAACAATTGTTTGCAACTTTTCTGCAAAATAAATAGTGTAGTTACATTTTACAAAGATAACAATTCACAGTAACCTTCCGTAATAATTTAAACCTATGACGATTTTCTTAGAGTAAATATTTGGAATGAAATATCGATCAAAAGAATTTCCCGGTAACTTTTTGCAGCAAATATTAATTATAAAATATAGCGCTAACTTATCAGACTAGAATAATTTGCCGTGATATTTATTAATACAAATTTACCAATAAAAATGAAATATAACTTTACAATAATCAAAATGTTCAGTTATTTTGCTTTACAATCTATATAACACAGTTGTCGGATCGGATATCGCATATCTGTTCACGTGTAAAACTCACTAGTTTTAATTATGTTAAGTACAAGTGTACACCCTATGTAAAAAAAATACGGAAAAAATTATGGTTCACTAGTGTAAAAAAAAATAAGAAAAAAAGAAAGAAATCTTCAAACACTGGAAAGTTTTTAAAAAGAAAAAGAAAAGAATGAAATACAAAACGTATCGATCGGCGTAGAAAGAAGAAAGGAAAAACGAAAGAAAACGTTTAATTATGGGGAAAATTATCATAGAAATTCTTTATTATAGAGTTGATGATGTCATTACTAGTGTAAACCTTTCGTTAAAAAGGACGAAAATAAATTATGCTTCGTCAGTGTTCGCACTAATATTTATATAAAATCATAGAATTACGTCAGTAACTTAATTTACATATATAAAGTATTATCATTTCTGCTAACCTAAAGAAAAAAAAGTAATCACCGTTGACTTTTTATTCAGAGTGGATAATTTATTTCCGAATTGATATCAGGTGGCGGTGGTAGTCTGATTTCTTTATCGCTTCCGTTACCATTTGAAATGGTTTCGTTCGAGAGATAGAAAAGGTTAGTTTGTCGGGACAAATTTATATGTATTAATGTACAAGTAGATAATCATTGTTTTTATTAAAGTGTAAATAATGTTAAACAATTTTGTTTAACGACCAAACGAAACCGTAGGTAATTCAGTTAAACTCCACAAAAATCCGATTAAAAAAGGAAATATGGACCTGTATGAAGCAGGTGTTAGTATTATATTATTATCTTATGCATATAAAGAACAGCGAGATTTTCAACTGTAGCGTCGGCGGAAACAGATTTCTAACAATGTAAATTAAAATATGTTTCGTCAGTACGATAGGGCATACGTTAGTTCGTGTTCTAAAAATAAAATGTCATATCAAATCGATTTTTAACAATTTATAATTAATCTAATCAACAGGTTTTTTAATTATTTATATCATAGAAGGGGTCGGAGGAGATACGCTCTCTAGGTTCCAAGTCCCCCTTCTGCCACCTTTATCACTGTATACTAATTTACGATTATCTTGTCGTTAACTGTTGATTCAATGTTACAATTTTTATTTTTCATTAGCTTTTTACATATCTTTGTTCCTATGCGTTTGTAATAATTAAACTTGTATAAAGCTTCACATGTAAATCTAACCTTTTAAAGTAATTTTTTAAAAAGATGATTCCAGCTTTCAATATATTTTTTTACCAATCTTTTTTCTGTTTCAAATATGTTTTTAAGAATTTAATTTGTCTAAAACACGTTTGTCTTGACGTGTGAACGTAACTTTTTAAAATTACATTTTTTAAAGAATATTAAACTTTTTTCTACTATACTTCCAGTTACGGCTTAAATCATGTTGATAGACCAGTTCCTGATAGATCACCGAAGTTAATCGACGCTGGGACTGGTCAATACGAGATGGGTGACCATTTGGGAATACAAGGTACGCTCCCCATCTGGTTACTGCAAGAGTTCCGGGGGATCCCAACCGGCCGTCCGTTAGGTATAACGGCTTAGGAATATAGACGGGAACACATTCCACGGACTCTTGTATCATCTTAGAAAACTAATATGAATTCTGTACTTAAAATTCACAGGAACATGGTTTTGTCGCGTCAGTAACCTACGCCGGCACAATGTTTATCCCTCAAAAATCAAAGTCTGGTCCACGTCCTTTGAGGTGGTAATAGATTTAAAAAGGGAAACTTCTGTTTATCCTGGAAGAGGATGTAACTTTTAATATATTTAAAATTATTTTTCTAAAAAACGTAATTTCACGTAATTTCAGTTAAAACTACTAGTAATAAAATAAATGTGAATCCACTGTGTTTCTTTCTAATCATCAGCCATGAATTTGTACGTTTTAAATAAGCCAATTAAATATATATGCTACCAAGTCTACAGCAGAGATGGTAGTCTCCTCCTATTGGACTAGAAAACTTCTTACATCTGTCAATATCCTATATTGCTATTAAGCCACAGTTGCCCATGCATGGAGTATTTTTGCCACATCTGGACTGGTACACTAACCACTAGCTAACGCACTGTCTAACAATCTTCATCCCTCTCGCATCGCCACAGTGTTGCATTCCTGTCTTGGTTTTACAAGTACTTCCACGGAATATATTACTGCTCTTATATAGTCTCAACTTAAATACCCCAACCCACCGACTATCAGCTAAATCCTACCCCATTCACTCTATAGGTCCCTAAATACCGACAATGTTTCTACTCTAATAGCTTCTTTTCTCTGACCGCTTGCATTTGAAATTCTCTTTCGGATTCTAGTTTACTCGACCACCCCAACATGCAGGAATTTAAATGTAATGTGAACAAACATTTTGTTGGCTATTTCTGGCATCTGCCACATTAGCCTCTTACGCTTCAATGGCGAGTTGCCTTGTTGGGGGCGAATAAAAGTTAAAAAACAAACAAATGTAATAGTCATAATCTGTTAGAATTTTATCGCATTTCGGTAAAAAAACACATGTTCGTGTTTTGCTTTTAAATTTTACTTTCTTCATCGTAATTTTATGTGTGGTGGCCATCTTCATACTTTGGATTAATTATGTAAAAGTTTTGCTGCACAAAACAAGGTTTATGAAAAACTTAAATGTTAGAATTGTAAGCATTTTTAGAGAAGCAAGCAAGATGTCTGACACCTATAATATAAGACATACTAAGTACCAGTATTCATTTTATAAACGATTCATTGAACTCAAGTTGCTATTTTAGCCATAATCTGTGAATGATGCTTCTTCCTTTCTCAATGCAGTATGTCTTCAATAGATCCGAATGGATTTGCACTAGTCTCGGCCGATTACATAGACAGCTTCTAAATCTATTAACTACACATTTCCTAGATCAAAATGCACCGATATTCTAGGAATATATGATGAGTGAAGTACCAACACCTCTCGAAAAAAAGCCCACTGGAATACAGGATATGAATAAAGGAAATAAAAACTCTCATACCATCAGGACTTGTCGTTTTTCAGGAGTCTTGCTATTTATCGCTACACCCCAGGCCCTGCACTGTTGAAAGTTTGCTTTTTTGCTATACTCTACGTTAAGCCATTTTGAAAAAGCGACCTCAGCTCTTACCTTTTGCAGCTAAACTCATGGGCATGCACTATTGAAGCAGTAACCCTAAGCTGTGTCTTTTTGTCACTGTCATCGAGATCTTTCCCTTTTATCTCTTAACCTCACCACCTCACACTGAACCTTAAAACCTTACCCTTTTTACCGCTGTTTTCAGAACCATAACTTTTTGAAACTGTGAATATGTCCTTTTCTCGCGTATCCATGCACCGCCATTTTGCCTCTTTTTGTCGTTTCTCCCTCCTCGAGGCGAATGACTTTTTTAAACAGTGACCCTCAGCCTTTTCCCTTTTTCCGCTATACCAAAGATCATGCTCTTAAAACAGATCCAAAACTTCGCCAATTTAGTCAGAACTGCAATTTTGCCACACCACCATCAGCCACTTCAATTTTTCCCATTTTAACTATTATGGCGGTGTAATCCTACAGACTCACCGATTTTTTTTCTATGATAAATATGCCATACTTACAGCACTCATGGTCGGATTGTTTTCCGAAATAAAAGGTGAAATATTCATCTCCTGTTCCTAGTCAGATTAACGACACAAGTCAAGCAACTGTTTCTGAAAATGAAAAACAACAAAGAATAGAAACAGACAAATAAAAAATACAAACCAAACATGAACACAATCAAAATGTTTCAGCCATTTACTCTCCATTTTTTTCATTATCGTTTTTGTCTTACTCAATTGAAATCAATTATCTTCCGGGAATATCAAAAGGATTAATTACAATATAAAATGCAATATAAGCAAATGTAAATAATCAGTTTTTTATAAATATTTACCCTAAAATCACCTTATTATAAAGAAAATCACTTATATTATGAGGTAAATATATATTCCAAAATTCAATCTTTAATGAAAGAAGATAAATAACAGTCAGTTCATCGGCAGACATCCATGTCAAATACAATAAGAACAAAACGCTGCTATACTTTGCGTTGACACACAACATGAGTACACTAACCTACAACTTTAGGACCAAAACACGAAAAACACAAATTCGACACCCAAATGAACAACCTTCACCACAAAATGAAGCAAAGCCACTTCCGCTATATAATATAGTTTTACAACAGTATACTGTTCTCGGGATATATGCATGCAGTTTTTCATGCATTTATATACATGGATTTATATGTTTCGTTTTTTTTCTTAGATGAGGGTTGATAATTTGTAGAATTTCGTATATTCGGACTACTGTTCTCATCTTGGTTGTGTTTTTGTCACAACGTAGCCTCTGACCTTCTTCAGGTGTACCTTGTCGAATTCGGGAATCTTTTTGTCGAACTCGGGAATCTGGACGGAATTTCGAACGGAACCCTTTATTAAATCCACGAGGGTAGCATGCTCTCGTTCCATCTGACATTTCTATAGACAAATATCACCCACACATATACACACAAACATTATATATATATATATATATATATATATATATATATATATATATAATATGTGTGTGTGTGTGTTTGTGTGTGTATTATTATTTCATGTATACACATAAAATGTTATAAAGGGATATACGTTTTTGTATCAATTTTCAGTATTTACTTTAACAGTGCTCGATAGTGAGTAGAGCTAGTTAGTAAGTCATGAAAATAAATATATTTTAATAACTTACTATATATATATATATATATATATATATATATATATATATATATATATTGAAATATACATGTTTATTCACAGAAAGGTTTTAATTACAACTCAATAGTGTAGAACTAGAGCTTTAATTCAATGTAACGCCATATAAACCTCCGTAAATACAGGGAACAAATTTCCATATATATGGAAGCATAAACATTCCGAATAAATGTTAACCGCACATGGTACGGACATACCACGATTTGGACATTCATATGTAAAACTAAGCGTAAACATATATTTTCTCTTGAATAATATGATCAGTGAATAGAAACTATTGAAAAATAAGATAAAATATAATATATTAAAATAAAAAAATAATAAATAAAAAATAAATGTATACTGAATAAACATGAGTCCAGTGGATGAACTTTTTTTAAGCATCGATGAAGTCTCCTCAAGAAACTGATATTTTGTATATTCTGTATAGACGGAAATGTATGTGATTGAAGAAGGCCGATATACTTGTATGTTAATAAAACTGTTTATTTGAAGAATTTATGGAAATTTGTTCCCTGCAATTTCTGAAGTTTATATAGCATTACATTATATATATATATATATATATATATATATATATATATATATATATATATATATATATATATATATATATATAATTTTAGCTGATTAGTATCGACTTATGTAAGAAATTTGTGTTCCGAACGGTTATGTGGAACGCAAAGCATGGCGCCATAAAATGTACTAGTCATCTGATGAATCGCATATGGCATGCCATCAATGGTCATGACTGATTTACAAAACACTTATTGTATACACACACACACACACACACACATATATGTATATATATATATATATATATATATATATATATATATATATATATATATATATATATATATATATATATAATGAGTATATGTATGAGTATATGTATAACTGCTAAATATTTCCATCTTTAAAGAACTGAAGGTTTGTGTAGCGCAGCGAAATTAAAAATAAATATAATTGGCTCATGGGATACAAAAGTCTAACCAAACTTTGGTTTATGGAAACAGAGTAACCCGTTTTAGTATAAGCACTAATAGTCTTTTATATATATATATATTTAAAGATAGTGATATGTGTAAGCTGTAAGATACTGTTTAATGCTGCGACACGGCAATATGCAAAACAAGGCAAAATAAATTTAAATAGAAACAGCGTCAGATTTCACTTGAATCAGAAAGTGTTTTCTATCTCGGGTGTTACTTTTTGTTTCCTCGTTTCCTCAGTAATAGTATTTGGTGTTACTTTTGTTGGGGGTTGGGAACCCCATGACTCACCTGGGCTCTGGATTGTTTAAACATACAGTAGCCAAACGGGGGTTATGTAAATACACCTTCAAACCTGACATTGGCCTCATGCACTGGGAATGTTTAGTTAAGGCAAGGCGGGACCAGATGGCTATATCAATCACTCATGATGCAGCTCGCTACGGGAAGAACAGATGATAGAAGTAAAAAATGTAGATCACACTCTTTTGGCAACGCGCTGTAGTCGAGCTATCAATTTCTGAACGTATATCTCACAGAATATGATTTCTTTCCTTCCCCCAAGTGGGAGCACAGCGATTGTTTTCACTCGTGTTGGGAGATTGGTATCGTTTTTATTTTTAATCTTTTCAGGGTGTAGGCTTCTTCTTCTTCTTTACCTCCTCTTCACCTCGCCTACCTAATAATCTTTCTTTTATTCTATTTTCTCTCCGCCCTTTTACGTTCCTCTACTTTAGCTTTTAACATAATTCCACGTGACCAACCAAGTGAAAGGAGATTTACGCCTTCCCCTAACTAGTAGTTGTGTTATCCTCTCAACCACTTACCCAAAACGCATCTCCTTTTAAGTTTTTTTGTTTCTATTTATGTTTAACCTATTACATTTTAGCATGATCTGTAGCTACATACACTTTTCCTTTACACAATGAGTTTCGTGTTTGTTTATTAGTTAATTTTAACTAGCGAAACCGATGTGCAAAGATTACCCAAAAATATGGGAAAAGTATGAATCACAAACCTTAAGCGTAAACACCCTGATAAAGACCGGATAGTCCATGATCTTCGAGCTAGAGTTCAAAGTGTAGTATCTGTTTTGTCGTCAGTTAAAGGCGGATAAATCTTTCTTGAGTAGGGAAATTTTAATTGTGGTCACATCCGTTATGAATAACGTGAAATACCCTACATTAAAAACGATTTTGTGTCGAATTTTTCCCTGGTTGGTAAGCAAGTAAATCGGGTATCTTCAGGTTCAGCTTGGGGCGTAGGTGAGTACACTTTTCTTTTTCCCCCAGAATTTGTACGTTTTTTTTATTAGTTAATTTAATATATATATAATTAGCAGGACCCGTGTCCCGGCGTTGCCACGAAAATAAAAACAGTTGAAGAAAGAAAGACTCGTAAGCCAAGAAATACGGGAAAGAACGGGAAAGACTCTTTTAACGCAAAAAAAAGTTTGTTTTTTAGAAGAGGAGGGATTCTCACAGATTCTTTGTTTTCCCATGAGGCGTGTGTATGTTTGGAGGTAGAAGACTTTGGTGTTAATATACACTATGGCAAAATAATTAAAAACTGACTGGTTTACAAATAAACCGAAATGAATGATGGTACGTAATATATATATATATATATATATATATATATATATATATATATACTCATTAACATTTTTCCATCGCTCCAGATTTTGTGAGTGCGTGTGTTTTTGACGGGGTGGGGATGCTTCGTTTATAAATTTAAATATCGAGCGGGATCGCTACTTCCAGAATTAAACTGACCTGAAAAGTGTCGGAAAGACTCTTTTCGCTCAAAATGTTAATTTTCTATCGACGATAAAAAAAATATGCGTAAATAAGACCCTGCATAATAATAAGTAATTCAAATAGTGAATAAACGAGATATCATTTTTCAAATCATTATGCAAAGTAGTTACGCCGGTTATGTAGATCGCGTGTACATTTCAAGTATTCAGAAAATAGAAGATCTACTATTTTCTATATGAAATTACTGTTTTAATTTAACTGACAACGCTCAAAATTTATGGAGATGACCTTGGGGAAGTGAAATAGGATGATCGTGTAAAACGAGAGAAAAGGTTAAAATTGGCATGCATATGTATAGCGTAAAAACTGTTGTTTACGGTCAGTATCCAATTAGAAGCGAGTCTAGAAACAGCTCTAAAATGAAATTCTTAAAGATTTAGCCAATGTAAGGTTGACGGTTTGTCTGTCTTTCTCTCTCTAAAGTCGGTCATTTAATGTTATATTTTCATTTACCGATGCATGTAAAAACCATTATACACTCGTATTGTCGTAGTGAACACAGTTTTTGTCTTGTCTGTGGATACAAAACCACTCAGACACCAATGTTGATTTATCGAAATGTTCATTTAAATAGAGAGACACTCACAGAGTACATCAGGGTGACAGGCTACTTGTATACGCGTGAAAGAGGGAGAAATACAGACATATCGATAGACGGATAGCTCATCCCACTACATCTAGTTACATTATGCGCTCCCCCTTCTGAATCGGGGACAGCATCACAAATACGTCTTTCATGCTTGAAATCTCGCCAGCCAAAGAGACAGAAAATCTTCGCCCGGAAATCACGTGCTTTCGCGACGTCTGTCTGAGGTCATTTCTAACCATTAAAAGTGTCACTCAAAATGTTCCATTCAAACACGGCCCTCGTTATGTAAGAAATAGTGACTGAAAAAAAACAAAATGTCGGAGTTAATTAATGGCTTGCAAGTAACAACAAACGGGCGTGTTTCGTCCAACAAAGTAATCAACAGTCGATCCAACCAAGAAGAAGCCACCAGTCGATCATGCTGATTGCAATATAAACGGCTGCATAGAGAAGGGTACCCAACAGTACGTTGATAATTCCCTCTTCTCTTCCCTACAATCTTTTTCTCACAGAAGAGACGTTGCTAGTCTTTCTCTACTTTATCGTTATTTTCATGGTAGGTGTTCGATTAAGCGCCAATGTCTTGCTTCTCTCCTGTAACACATTTACAGCAAAAACGCGTCTAGCTTCAACAACAGTAAATCTTTTTTTGTCAGTGTACCTGGAGGTAAACGAAACTTCCATGAGCAGAGTTTCTTACAAAGAATTATCCATTTATGGAACGTAACACCAGGGGGGGGGGGGCTTCGAGGCTGATTAAAACATGGTCGTTTTCAAGCGCAATGTAAATAAATTCTTGTTGAACCGTCCTCTTAAATAATCAAATTTTACCCAGTGTCTACCATTGTCGCCAATCTTAAAGGTATTTGCCTCACCGTCATCTCACAAACTCATGAACCCTTACACTCGAGTGACCTTTGGGTCTTCATAAAAAGTAAGAATAGGCAAATGTATCGCTAATTATCATAAACGTTTATGTAAATGTGGCATAAGTATAAACAGAGTAACATCCTTTGTACTTTTTTTTTTTTTACTTCATGTTAATTGTAAATGCGTTTTTCACTTGACCCATGATTTGTAAACACGCACCGAATTCGTTTTTAATACAACCAATTGGCGTAGTTTCATACCGAAAGTCGCGAGGCATCTTTTGATGAGACAGAACCTTGTGTTTTCGAAAGAAAAAATGGACAACCGATTCTAAGGTATATTGAAACATTTGTTGCACCTAACTGTGAAGGTTGTTCTATTAATTCCATAAGAATCTGTTTGTAACGATTTCTACTTCTAGAGGCGGTAAAATCGTAGGAAGTGACGCCAGAGCTGGAAGAGTGGTGAGGTCACTTCTAATTCCAGTCTCCCTTGGATCACAGCTGATTATCTATCTGCTTTCCCGATGGCATAACACACTTTTACAAAGTTAATTTTAATGTTAACTTCATCATGTCTAATTTTTTTATTTTTTAACAATATGTAGGTTATGTACCTAAAGTAACCATTTACCCCCAAACCATGATAGGAATAACTCATCTCATGAGAAAATTAAGGAATGTAATTTTTAAGAGTATAGTCATAACCATTTACATGTCGTAAACGGCTGTTTCAGCTGGGTTGACATGTGTAATAAGTCTATTTATTAAGTTGGTACTATAAATAAATGAATCGACCGTAGTCGAGGTTGGCCCGAAATATACTTTTTGCTTGCCTACTACATCAATATGTAGGGGAGGACGACACCTTTTCCCTGGATTGCTCCACATCTTTTATCAGCACATTATAACACTGGGTGTTTAGCAAGGAAGCATCAGGTATCATTTTTTATTTGTCTTTGGTATGACTGGGAGCAAGGACTGGACCTATTTGCGAACACTCCGACCATTATTCTGAATCGGCCGGTTGTTGCTGTGGCGGGTATATTTTATATGATAAAGGACATAAAAAAATAATTACAGGATGTGGAATTTATATTGTTAGAATGAATATGAGAAAGACACATGCTGGTGAAACGAATTAAAAAACAACACCTGTGGAATGTACATCAGATTTCATGCAGACGAAAAAATACAATTTTAATAGGAACAAATGTTGTCATTAGAGAGTGAAACGAAAGAATAGTTAATAAAAATAGGCGAATTCCAATTATACGTGCGACAAAATGTGTATTTGTATCTGAGTTTGACGTGATGCTTGTGTAATGTTTGTTAATCTCCCTCCCACGGCGGGAAGATGTGAAACAATGTCAGAATTTAGTATTGAAAAGCCAGCGCCCAAGAGGTTGAGCACTCTGGCCTACATAAATGCCTGAGCAGCCTCGTCGACATTCTCTGTTAGGAGCGCATCAGGCGATTAGCAATAAACTAACCACTTCTCAAAGCGCGAGATGGTAAAGCCTGGGAATGTAGACCTCATAGAACTGCAAAGAACACACCTAAGCCCGACAGAGAAAGGTCAGAAGATGCCACAACGCACCCCCCCCCCTTTGTCGGACTGATCGTCGTGACGTGTGTCGACGAGGTAAAATGGTTTAGGTAATGCATGAGTTTGGATTTTAGGTAAATGAAGAGTCGCGTTGTGACAAGTCATGTGACAGCCGAGAGGTGGTAGTGGTGAAGTGGATACCGACGAGGACTTTTAACTAAGCGTGCCGCGTTCGAGTCCTGCCGAATCCGTCGCACAACTTTCAATGGGGATGTTGAGAACATCCACGTAGTCCCTTCTGTGAGTAGCTGATTAAAAAAAAGAAATCGTAGAAATTAATGCTAACAAAACAGAATCAAACAAAAATAGAAACAACACAGAACAGTGCGGTATTCCTCCGTAGAAGGAAGTTTCTATGGAATATTAAATTTACAAGTAGTCCACAGTCACATGTACATCACGGTCATGGATTTTTCAGATTTCTTTTGAGAAATGGTCGCCGTCCTCATACATAGAGTGCCTGATATTCCCAAATGGTCACTCATCTGGTTCTGAACAAGTTCAGCGTCGCTTAACTTTAGTGATAGAACGAGAACCGGTGTGTCAACGTAATGATTTCGAATCTAGAATGTAAGTAGGCTGTTAATTTTCTTATTCATACGATTTCTATTAGCGAAATTTCAGCTGGGGACTTCGGTCGACTATTGAGGACAGAAACAAGTAAATCTTATTAGTTGGAATGTATTCGTGGCGCGATGTTGTGACTTCTTCCTACCCTCGTCTGATGACCAGTTTGCTTATGACCACAGGATGGTGTAGTAACCTGCTTATTTAGTCCGTCAACTTTGAATATAAACATGACCTTAAAGGAATGCATTCTAAGAACAATTACACCTGTTTTTACGATGCAATTGTTTATTAAAGTTCTTCAGAAAACGAAAGCAGTGAACTGTGCTTATTTAAGTATCTCAGGGAGGTGGATGGCGCACCCCTAGTGGTATAGACAGCTGCCGTGACAAAAACGAGAGACTTCGCTAAAACCCAGGAGGAAAGGAGAGCAAGTCGGAAAACGAAAGTCCTCTTACTCTCATATGGACTGCTCGTAGAAAAGGCAGACAACCAATCTTACCCTCCAATTCAAGTACTAAACACAAAAAGCACTGATCCTCTGCATTGAGGCTGTCATTATAACGTCTGTAAGGATTTCAGACCTTGATACTCAATGATGTTTCATGTCGGTCAAATGTTCTGCCACAGCAGCTATTAAGCAGTCGTAACGTGCTCATTAAAGCTGATAGAATCTCTAAATTTAAATCTGTTGTTGATATGTGAATTCAGATCATTGTGACCAGTTTTCGGTCAACACGCAATGAATTGTTTTAGCCGTCTCAGCAATAGTAACTATCTAATAGATTGAATAAGGTCGGAGAGTACAAATAGTAGTAACTTAAGCTTCTGAACGGTATCTTTTATTTAATATCGTGGGGTTAAGTGAAGGAATAAAAAAAAACACGGAAAGACGGTTTCTCTGATGGAAATAACGTGCTCACCGCTGGAACTTTTACGTGGTTTACTTTTCTCCAGTTATCTGTATTGAATGCAACACCTTGTTTGCCACTAGATCTGTATCACGTAGTAGACTTTTCTTCAACAACAGCCTTTTCAATAGCGACCTCGAGAACAACTTGCTCGCCACCGGAACTTAGTTATGTCGATTTATTTTATCCGGTGTTGTCATCCGAAATATACATAAGAATAAAGCTAATATAAAAAAGACAAGGTCATTTTATACGCGTGACAAAATATTTATTTGTATTTGCGTGTGGCAGGACGTGTTTGTGTGATGTCGGTGGAGTTGAATGGTTAGGGTTGTTAATGAGTTTTGTTTTGAGGTAAAGTAATTTGAGATTTCAGTCGGAAGGGGGCAGTGATGAAGTTGGTAGCGGTGCGGATGTAAATCTCAGCGTGCAGTGTTCGAGTCCTGCCAGATCTGTCGTACCAATTTCAATAAGGATGTTGAGACCTGACACGTGGCCCCTCCTGTGAGTACCTAATTCTATTAAATAAATCAGAGCCAACAGAACAGAATTACACAGGTCAATAAACTGTAAATTTGCTGAGTCATACGATTCCCCTTCGCGAATTCACAGCTCAGCTAACGATTTCGGACAAAGACAGGAAACCCTTACTAGTTCAAATGTGGTGCTGGTTGACCAATTGGAATGATAAATTGAGGTGATTCCCAAGAGCAAATAAATTGGGAAAACGTTGATGTTATACACGAAGAAAAGGGTTCAAATAATTACTAGGTAATCAATTTTGACAAGATAACCAAAGTTGGCTTAGAAGAATTTTCCTGCCATCTGTTTGTATCTATGAACAAATCTACACCCGAAAAAGCCCCATCGGTCGAAACGTCATAGGAATAAAAATATCAACAGTGATAAGGACTAAAGTGTGAAGAAAACTGATTTAAATGTAATACTATTTATTCAATAAACATACGACATAATCGCGTTGACACACCAGTTCTTGTCAGATAACCGAAGTTAGGTGACGTTGAGTCTAGTCAATACCAGATGTGTGACCATTTTCGAATACTAGGATCTCTATGTCATATATATTGACCAGTATACATGCAGATGGGGACCTCATGAGAATTTGATATCCCCTAGAAACTACCTCGTTACGTGGAAGCTGGGTACAGCCTAGGGCGAATACCGCACCAAGTATTACGGAATAAAGAGATGCATGTTTTTGTTTTCTTTCATTCGTTTTCTTACAGATCCCGACTAGATGGAGTCATTATAAACTTGCATCCCCACAGGGGAACTATTGGTTTTTAATGCGGTGGAAAGATTTCGCTCCTCAAAAAGAAGCCCTCCGGATTAGATCGAAAATAAACATTTCTAAAGTTTAGAAGGATTCTCCGCCTCTGACACAGAAAATAATGTAGTATTAACGTCTGGAATTCTTCGGACCCAAACAAATATCCGGGTGTCGTCTCGTAACATCTGTGTTGTGTTGATAAAATGTAGTAACAGTAGTTGTAATTGTGATTGTGCTGATGTTGCCTCTCTCTCTCCCAACTGTGTGTATCAGTCTGTATAATACAACGGTTTCAGCGATGTTGATGATAGAAACGTGGCTGGTGATAGTAAACATTCTCTTATGTCTCGATACTTAGAATACAATTACTAATTACTTAAGACTTCTACCCGTTCATGGCTGGAGCAACGGGAGAAAGTTACCCCTGTGAATTTAATGAAGGATGCTGCTCGAAATTCCGTACAGATTGCATAGTTCGATACAAAGATTCCGAAGTTCGACAAGAAACGCCTGAAGAAGGCCGGAGGTTTCATCGGTCGAAACTTTATGAGAATAGCATCCAAGATGAGAACAGTAATCCGAATAATCCAAATAGGGTAAAGTAGACATTCTATATGTTCGTTTAACATTACTTAACCTTTTCCTTATTATCATAGCGAGTGTTGCACAGAAAGAAAGAAGAAATGTATGGAAGTAAAACGTAGTAAAACATAAGAGACGTGTAGAAATGGTTTGTAGGAAGGAGGTGAATAAAGAGAAAGAGAAGATAATTATAGTCGATCATCGGTTACGACATCTTGGCCATACGACGTTTCGCGGTTACGTCGCTGCTCCCATAAGTAATTCTCGTGTCTGCTTTTTGCGCCGTCATAGACGGTAACGAGCACAAATTTAAAAAAACAGAGACCGTCATACATTTTTTAAATTCACAAAAAATCAGAAAATCGTCACATATAAATTAAATTTTCAACACTTATGCATTAATTTATAAAAAGTATAATGTATCTATTAATTTATTAGAACTCTCGTTGGCATTGTATTGTTTAATTTTTAAGGAAAGTAGGTGTCCCTTACCGCTTAAACCACCATACTGCATTTTCAAGAATATTATTCAATCACCTCGTACTCCACACAATATCCTACTACACCGTAACATTCTATCTTACTTAATTTTTATTCTTTTCTAATACCTATTCACTACCAAAATATTGCAACCAACTAATCATCCAACGTTCGTATAAGAACAACCTTATTTCCTCCCACCCTAACATTAGTCCGTACTTTACTAACTCCGCTCTTGGGTCTTTCTTTGCTTCATACCATTACTCCAATTTTATGTATGACTCTATGATTCTGTTCAATAAAATGCTTTCTTGACAATATTTTTTTAATATACCGAAATATCAAAAAAGAAACCAGCATGATTAATCGATATTTTGGAATCTGTACTTTATCTTTGAGAATATATATAAATAATTGATTTAGTTAAAATGTATTGATAAAATAAACTTAAAACAATTATTGAAACAAATGCTCAATACAATGTAGAGCTTTATAAATATAAATTAGATAGACAATTACAGTGGTCTACAGAAATCTATTCATGTTTCGGTACAGAAAAGAAAATCAGATCTGATTTTCTTTTCTATTTGAGACAATTTTATTTCAGTATAAATCTGTGGTCCTAACAAGGGACGCGGTAGTATCGAAACATGATTTTATTTGTGTAGACCATTTGACTGTTTA
The DNA here is from genome assembly GCA_963556195.1 of Sepiola atlantica. NCBI lineage: Eukaryota > Metazoa > Mollusca > Cephalopoda > Sepiida > Sepiolidae > Sepiola > Sepiola atlantica. The sequence goes on from OY744517.1 coordinate 163,195,956, forward strand.
TATATATATATATATATATATATATATATATATATATAGAGAGAGAGAGAGAGAGAGAGAGAGAAAGAGAGAGAGAGAGAGTGAGAGAGAGAGAGAAATGTAATACTTAGAAGGCAATACAATGCAGAGACGTGACGGATAGACACAAGTTCTAACGTGCATGTTTGAACTTGAGTTGAGCACGGTTCTGACGGAGAAAAGGGTTTCCAAAATATTATAGTATCATACGGAGTTTCCACCAGACCATTTTGATTCAGATATTGCATAGCATTCTTACATTATATAGATAGACAGATATACGAAGGGCGTTTAATAAGTAATGCTTCAGAACCATTTCCCATAGCAGTAGATTAATGAAACTTGGCACAGTTATTAGCCTTTCTCTACATGGCAACCATCTAGAGTAATGCATTTCTTCCCTCGTTTAATACAGCCTTAGACACCGTTTTTGTAGAACACCCCAGGTTGGTCCTCCAACCACGTCGTAACTTCAGAAATCAAGGTTACATCATCTGGGAAACGCTTTCCTTTCAAAACAACTTCATGGCTGGGAAGAGATGAAAGTCAGAAGGTGCAAGGTCAGGAGAGTAAGTGGGATTGGGGAGGATATCATAACCACACGCCCGTGCTTCTGATCTGGTGTCATGCGAGTTGTTGACCGGAACGTTGTCCTGCAGGAGGAGAATACCATTGCTGATCTTGCCCCGCCTCTTAATTTTGATAGCTTCTCTTAATTTTATCAAAAGTGAAGCGCAATAAGCTCCTGTAATAGTGGTACTCATTGCCAGGAAATCTGTCATCACTACTCCGTCTTGGTCCCAGAAGACTGTGAGCATGACCTTGCTAGCGGAGGACTGCACCCTTGCCTTCTTTGGAGGTGTTGAGTCCAAGTGATTCCACTGCATTGACTGGGCTTTGATCTCTGGATCATAGTGATGGACCCAAATTTCATCCTGTGTAATCAATCTTTTCAAGAACTTTGACTCATCTTCTTGGCAAATCTCCAAATTCATCTTCAAGCAATCGACGCGTTCTTGCTTCTGGAAAGGTGTTAATAACTTGGGAATCTATCTGGCAGACACCTTATGCATATGTAAATGGTCATGAATGATAGTTTCCACAGACCCTGTACTAATCTTGACCTCTTGGGCTATTTGGCGAATAGTAATGCGTCGATCTTCCAAAATGAACTTGACGAACAGATGCCTCATCAATGGCAGAAGAGGGACGACCAGGTCTGGGAGCTGTTTCCACAGACTTCCGGCCATGTTTGAATTCACGATGCCAGCGTTTTACAAGGTCAAATAATCGGGCATCATCACCATAAGTTTCTTTCATTTCATCAAAAGCCTCCTTTGATGTGCGTCCTTTCAAATACAAAAACCGGATCACTGCGCGACACTCAACTGGCTCTATTTCACACCTGACTCAGTTGAAACACCTGTAAATCAGAAACCACAATTAGTTCAGAGTTGTTTTTGCAACATAACGTATACAGATATAAATCATTACACATGCAAAATTTCATCTAGATCAGACAACTGGTAGTGGGTCAGGGGCATTACTTATTGAACGCCCCTCGTATGTCTTTTTGTAAATAAACAAATATATATATATATATATATATATATATGGGTGTGTGTGTGGGTGTGTGTGGGTGTGTATGTATACATTGTATTAAGAGTGAAACTATTTAACCTGTTCTACCATGATATGTCTTATTTGCTAGAACTTGTGTCTATCTGTCACACCTCTGCATTGTATTGACTTCTAAGTATCACATTTCTATATACCAGTAAACAATGCTTAAAACAAACAACATGCACCTCTTATATATATATATAAATATATATATATATATATATATGTATATATATATATATATATATTAATAAATATTATTATAAAAACTCCTTTAAGAAAATTAAAGTTGAGCAATGTTCAGAGATATTAAAAAAATAGACATTCACTTAAGCTACAAAGCGAGTCTCCGATTAAGTTCGTCGAGGTTTCTAAATTGTATTGATGTGTATAGCCCGCTGCATTTGGCATAAATATAACTTAATTTCCTCGTATCACGTGATAATTTTCGTATTGCCGAGAGGATAGAGAGAAAACGTGCGGAGTCAAAGGTGACTGCGAACCGGGTTCGCGCTTTGTTACCGTCTAAAATTATCACCCCTACACTGCTGAGAACAAGAGAATGTTCTTAAACTGCCGCAGAGATAGAAAGCCCCAGAGAGATGGCTGAATTAAAACCCATTGGAACCATATTATTCCGGCTACCACCAGAGACCAGAAAGCTTACATGACGAATCGAGAATACCACTACAAAAATCAACAAAAACTAAATAAATTCTGTGTCATTAAACAACGTTTGCTTATATATATATATATATATATATATATATATATATATATATATATATATATATATATATATATATATATATATATATATATATATATATATTGCAAGAAACCCAACAACTGCTTGAGGAAGTTTTGACACTTGCCATGATTTCCAATAATATGGAAAATAAATATACACAATATTAAAACGTTCGCAGTTTTCTATTTTTATATATACACCTTTCTCGCGTTGGATTTACAATGCTTTCTACTTCATATATATATATATATATATATATATATATATATATATATATATATATATATATATATATACATATAATTAGACATGATTACAGTTAGGTAAGTAGGCCGGTAGAAGGAGAAGGAGGAAGAGGAGGGGGGAAAGAGTATTATGAAAAGGACAACAACAACAGCCGCAATCTATAGAAGTATTAGTTGCAGCATAATTTCAGCCTACGTCCCAATCGCGTAAATCTTACACAAATAAATGGATCTCAAAGGAAATAGAACCCGAAGGAATACGATATGCAACTGATGTCTGCGAGGAGATTGCGAAAAACCATTGGATCTTAAAAGACTTTTGATAACACTTGGTTTACCTCTCATCGTTATAATTAGAACCCAAAATCGGACGTGGGGGATGGTATTCTCATTATAACTGCACTGATCTGAACCTTCAACCGTTATTTGGTCATTATGGTACTATACTGAATAATAGACTTCGGGCTAGAAATGATAGAAATTAAAGTCCCTCCTCTTTTTTTGGCGGCTATATTTCTTCAACTTGCTAGAGTGTACCCACCCTTTGGGGAAGATGGGCTACCCACATTAAACAACCGTCTATGTCCTATGCTACATATGTGCTTCTTTGCAAGAAGTGGGATGGATGTCGTAATGCCTCTTGCTATACTTGGTGTAGGGGGTTCCTTATTATGAATTCACATAATGGCCTCTATTAGCGCATTTTTATGCGAATTCAGTCGCCTCCTTCCGTAATTACAAATTGTGACTCTGAAAAACAAACATTTATTTTTCAATCACATTCATAGGTGTAACTATTTAGTCCGGGTCAATAATTTTCTTTTTTGTCATATCTAGAGAAGGTTTGCGGAGTTTGCACCACTGCGAACATGTGGTTTGCGCGTGGTTCGTGCGTTCACTGCACTGGCCGTAATCATCCCACACGTTGTACCAGTCCAAAGATGTTGTTTGTACTCACTCAGTGCTGTAACAAATAGTCTCATGCCAAGTAAAAGCCATGAGTCCAATTTATATAAAATTAACAAATTTATTTGCTGAATGTTACAAAAGATACCCGTGTCTCTAAGTGGAATGGCAGAGTTGAAAAATGAGATCTCCATATCCCAGCGAGGTGGAAAAAAGTTCGTCACAATCCGTTGGCTAAGAGACCTAGATGGGCCATCTTGCCTCCACGGGCCTAAAGCTTCAACTGTTCCCCAGCTATCCCATCATACCCCAAACTCCCTGTCATGCCCAGTGGGCCAGCTCTAGAGCCTCTCGCCTCCTTCTTCCTATTGACCCGGTCTTTTCACTGGTAATTGGTGGGCCACCCAAGCACTTAGCTACTTAAGATCTCAACTTGAGATAACTGTCAGACATAGAATTATCATGGCGACAATCTGTGAACATCCCTGCATGGGTCTGTCTGGGGTGACCCAAAACAAAATAAAAGGCATTTTCACTTTCTTCCGTACCCCCTCTCTTTCCTCCGTTCTGAGCATTTGACATTTGCAACGTCCGCTATTCATATACATTACTAAAGTAAATGGAGCTTACTGCCTTGTTACACCATTTTGTAACATCTTCTCCAAGTCTACTCCAGATCACTGACTACATAATTTAATAAGGGGTAATTTTCTCTTAATACACCGAGTTCACCCATATATCAAACCCTTTTTATTGGTTTGAATACTCGATGATGCAATCGCGAACAATAAAGCATGCAATTAAACAAACATGGTGTTGATACACATCTTTTTCGTTTCTTTTTATTTTCTGTTTTCCTTGAAAAATAAGCTGAAATAATTGTATGAGAAATTGGATTTGTTTTGTTTTTTCAAAATTCATTTTGAAAGAATTTCTTTATAAATACGATTTCTTTTGTCACACAATTTGTAACTACATTTTTACTCTTTTATTAGTTACTTACGCGATCCAAATCATGCCAGTGTAGCGGCTTTTTGTACATGTTTGAATAAATAAAAAAAATGATAAAACATATATATATATATATACATATATATATACATTGCTATATATATATATATATATATATATATATATATTGAGTGATAAATAATTCAAGTCTAGTAAAAGAAAAATTAGATCCTATAGATTCTCGTAAAATTGCTAAATCAACCTCAACATATGATGTTAGTAGTTTATATACAAAAATATTACGTAAAGAACTTATTAAAGAATTAGGTAATACTATAGATTTAGCCTTTGCAGGAGGGAAAGGTAAATATATAGACTTTTCAAAATCTAAAGCCTTTGGGGGTAAAACTAAAAATGGTAAGACGAGTGTTTCCAAAACTGGTCTGACAACGCTTATAAGTCACTTATAAAAGAGAGTTACTTTCAAATATGAAATAAAGTACTACTCAAGCAATAGGTATTCCAATGGGGTTGGATCGTTCATTATTTGGGGCAAATCTATATTTACATAGACTTGAATATATATATATATATATATATATATATATATATATATATATATATATATATATATATGTCATCATTAATATAAAATGAGATATTTAGAGCGTATAGATATCATGGATGTAGACGATATATTGACGACCTTGTTTGCATTAATGATAACGAAGAGTTTGAAAATACTAAACATTTAATATATCCTAAAGAGTTAAAATTAAACTGTGAACACACGGGAACACAAGCTACATTTCTTGATTTGGATATAAAAATTGAAGATAAAATATTTATCTATAAACTGTTGGATAAAAGAAATTCGCTCCCTTTTCGTATCGTGTGTATATCACATAAAAATAATACCTGCCCTGTGTATATTTTTACGGGAGCATTATGTCCGAATTTCTGAGGATTGCTCGCGTTACCTTAAAATTAGTTGATTTTATACCCCCAATTTCTGACTTGAAAATAAGAATGAGTAAACAAGTTGGCGATCAAAATAAAATATTTAGACAATTAAGTTAGGCAATTACTCGCCATCCTGACGATTTTAAGTCATATCAAAGTAATCTAAGTAAATCCAATAGAGCAAATCCAAAACTATCTAAATAAAAATAATGTAGAATATGTATAAACGTATATATATATATATATATATATATATATATATATATATATAACACATATTATAATAATAATTTTTAAAAATACATGTATATATATATATATATTTAATTTTTAAATATTTTTAATATAAATCTAAATATAATAAAATCATAAAAATAAAATTACATAAAAGTATAAATCACCTAAAACGTACGTTAGAAAATGTGCCCCATTAGGTAAACCATTGATATAAGTTTAATTATTTTAATCCGGAAAATGTGAGTTTTCAAAGCCAGTCAAATATAAAAAGACAAAATCTAAAATGAGCCTCTTTCAGCTCGCTATCACTTATTCTTCTCTTTCTCTCTCTCTCTCCCTCTCTCTCTCTCTCTCTCTCTCTCTCTTTGTTTTTCCTCTCTAATTGCGAGTTAAACATTATTAGTGTTGTGGTGATATTCCTTTTTTTATTACGAAGTATACCAATCATTTTCTTCATTTATTCTTAGTATCTTTCTATATACCCTTTGACTGTAAAATCAGAGAGTATGAAATATGAGGAGGGGTCAAACCAAGAGAGGAAGATATGGGTCACTTGATGAGATAATTGTAATTTACGGCTAGTTAGAACTAATTAAATGGATTTATTCAAACATTGCTCAATCCATAAATAAAGGAATATTTTAGTATGTATTTTCTGTGATTAATCTATATAGGAAAAATCCCCAGACAAACAAATCTTTATTAATTCAGCTTTAATATGATAATAATATGATAATATCATAGTATCAATACATATATATATATATTATATATATATATATATATATATATATATATATATATATATATATATATATATATATATATATATATATATATATTATTTAAAAAGGATGCGCGGAAATCTCTCAAAGGCCCTTTCGACTATCATCTCGGCAGGAGAAAATCGATAGTTTTTAATCAATAATATCGTCGAAAGAAAGAGCAAACGGGGAATTGATGTTGCCAAAATTAACGATGAAGCGATTAAAAGAAGTGAATTTAATGATTTCGTTAAAAAAAAAACAATTAAAAGGCACTACGTTAGGAAAAAAAAAAGAAAAAAAGAAGGGAGGGGGTTCAAAGTTCCCCAAAGAGATTTAGCGATCTGACAAATTCCTTCTGCCGGCACAAGGAAGGTTTGCGAATAGCGATAGAGACAGATTCCAATATTTTCAAATGGTTCTTGGAACCTGCTCTATGCTAGACCTCAAAACGGTCTATTTTATAGCTACTGGCACAACTTGGATTTTCAACAAAATTCTGGCCTATAGCAGAGTCCAAAGAATTAGCGGAGGGGTAACGCAAGGATCCTACCCTTCCTTGAAAATATTGGAATCTGTCTCTATCGCTATTCACAAACCTTCCTTGTGCCGACAGAAGGAATTTGTCAGATCGCTAACGTAGTGCCTTTTAATCGTTTTTTTTTTAACGAAATCATTAAATTCACTTCTTTTAATCGCTCCATCGTTAATGTTGGCACATTCAATTCACCGTTTGCTCTTTCTTTCGACGATATTATTGATTAAAAACTATCGATTTTCTCCTGACGAGATGATAGTCGAAAGCGCCTTTGAGAGATGTCCGCGCATCCTTTATAAATGCATTTATAAGTTTTGTACCTCAAAACATTTATTCATATATATATATATTAATATATATATATATATATTAATATATATACAAACATATATTACATACATTTATAGACACACACACACACACACACACACACACACATATATATATATATATATATATATATATATATATATATATATATATATTAGATTTCTTGAATGTGAGATGATATATATAATTATTTCCACAATCTGACAACGCCGCAGCCCACAACCTATGAAAAGAAACAAACCGGAAGTCCTAGACTCGAGTTTCGCCCTCCTTTGGGCTCATCAGTAGGATTTTAGCTTGTTGGATGACATCGTCCTAGCGAGTATAAAATCCTACTTGTGAGTCATCGGCCTGGGTTCATAGTAGTTGGATGACTACACCCCTTGTTGAAAAGAGTAGGTAAATTCCACAGTCGGTCATCTCCGCGGTTCGCTTAATCTGTGTAAATTAATAGACATTCTTGTATGTGGCGAGGTAGCTCAGTGGCAGAGTACTCGCTTACCATGCAAGCGACTCGGGTTTCGAATCCTGAGTTCGGATGTGTTCTACTGATGAGCCCAAAGGAGGGCGAAACTCGAGTCTAGGACTTCCGGTTTGTTTCTTTTCATAGGTTGTGGGCTGCGGCGTTGTCTGATTGTGGAAATAATTATATATATATTTATATATATATATATCCATTAAATTCGAGAGGCAGTTTTATAGAAGCTGAAGTTAAACTTATCAATTTTTATCTTGTGTGTGTTCCGATGATTTAAAAGCGTTCTAGCTATGCTCTAATATGAATATTTTGTTATGTCTGCAGTTTCTGAAAAGTTCAACAATTGTCGACATATCAAAATACCAATTCAATGCATGTGAATATGTGGATATAACTAATTGTATTTACATAACTGGTGTTTGTATATCGAGTTCAACTCCGACAGCTTTAGTTGTGTGTGTGTATATATGTATTCAATGTGTGTGTATATATGTGTTCAATGTATGTAGGTATGGAATTTGTTATGTGCTTCTCTTTTTGTTTCATTTTACTTCAGTCGAAGTTCTCAGAAATCAAGGGGCCCCTTCCTGAGGCTAACACTTGATCTCTATATGAGATACATAGATATTCGAATATTCCATTAAAGTTATCCTTTACCTGTCAAACGTTGAGTTAGAAAAGAAGTGAAGAACATTAATTTCCTCTCTCCAATTGAGTAGTTAGCTATGTTATAGTATATCTTTCTGGTAATATCTTGGTTTACCGGATTCCAGGACAAGAATTTATCTAGTCTGGTGGAGTATCGAGCTGTGCTGTTACTTGAGGTAACATTATTTGGAGTAGGTGCACCATTTCTCGTATGAGCTAGTGTATAGCTGTGTTGTGGGCATTTTATTTGGGCTTCAAATAAATATTATTTTGAATATTTGGTCAGGGTTTACTTGTAGGGCGAAGTATCTTCATGTCATATTGTCCTGACAACCCCTTGTACAGATGGTGTGTAGTAGGTAATTCAAACTCTCCTGTAGGTAATTCCAACTCTCCTGTGCGTAATTATAAACGTGGATATGCATAGATACACCCCTAACCATTAGAGTCAATGCTAATATTAGTAAACGTATTAACACTTTCGCAAATCAGTGCATTTGCCTAATGTGTGCGAACGAACCACTTATTGTATATAGGCGTATAGATGAGCGGTGTATCTGTTTGCCTATATATCTATATGAAATGAAGATGATTTTACCCCTGTACCTTTGTCAAGAATAGGAATTAACCTCATGCATCACAGGCGACTAAACTCACCACTATATTACGCTTATTCACTCGAGCGTGTTATAGAAAATGTGTGATTATTTTCTACAGCTAACACTTGATATAACTTTTGAACCATCATCTTAGACTCTCCCAAAACATACTCCATATAGATGGTAGCTAAGACTTTTCCCGCTAACACTTTAGTGCTAACACTCTCCCCCCTCGACACCGAGAACTAATAAACAACGTAATCTTTTTAAAAACGTGCCCCTTACTATTTACTATTCGTCTGCTATTAATTTACTACATAATACAATACATTACGCACACATTTAATGGAAGCTCCCTCTAATTCAGCTGATTTTCGAGAATATCGCATTACGTTATTTTTACCTATTACGTATACATTTATAATCAATCAGGTTTTTAGAGAATACAAATAACGAACACAGTTCTTTGCAGTATTTCATCTTTCAACATAGTGGCTACTATTTCTTCAACGACTCGAATCCTGAATTAAGTCACTATACGCTAAGATACTCGACCGGAACCATAAAGTGTACATTTTCTGAATTCTACACTTTTCACACATCGATTTCTTGGTATAGAAATGGCTCAAAACATGTAACTACTGGACTCTACATTTGGTCGGTTTCTAGCGGATCATAAAATAAAACGCATGGCAGCAATCGTTTCAGTAATCTATATTTCAAGAGATATTCTACTTCCTTTCGTAGTTATCGACGTACAGTCAACTAACACATTTTTTTTTACATTGTTAAAGTCTTGCCTACGAGGGATGGAGGGAAGGCAGGACTATGGGTCGGGTTATTTGAAAAGAAATTAATGTATGTTGTAGTATTTTAACTATTGTGAATATCATCATTTCTCTTCTAACACACATGGCTTATTAGTGCTCGGAAGGCCTCCTTAATTATATTTGTGTATTTCAGTAGTGCACAGGAAGCATACTAATTTATCCTTTTTTCTTTCCTCACAGAAAGGGGAATTTGTATACAACGATAACGGGGGTAATTAGTTTTAATAAGGCTCTATAGGCTTCTTTAATTTTAAAAAGTGCCCATTATCATAGATAAAGCGGGTGTTTAATCAAAAAGAGAAATTCTGGGGAAATACCAGTACCATGGGATGAGCAGGAATACTTCTACAACCCTGTCTCCTTTCTTCCTTCATTCCTTTCTCCCTCCTATCCCCTTTCCACAATTCCAAACCAACAATTATTCTTAACATTAAAATTGCCCAATGTGATTCACAACAAACTTTGGTAAATTTGTAGATTAGCATTTTCAGCTAAATTACTACCCCCTCTTAAAAAATGAGATTCTACTTTTTAGAATCATTCTAACTTATTAGGTAGTTAACTAATATATTTTAACACTAACCCTATGTTAGACTGATTAATATGGAATTCAAATCTAGTCACGTGGCGAATTCTCTCCTTTTTCGTAGATAGAACACTGACTTTTCTCATTATTTGTGTTTATAAATAAAAATACAAAACTTATTTCTCTCGCATTTGCAGTAGGATTGTCACAACGGCCTCTCGATAAGAAGCTTGTTTCGTAATATTTGAATCCGAGGTTTGAATCATCCATACTGATTAGTGTTAATGGAAACACAAAACATGTATATGTCTATGGATAATTAAACATATTTATTTATTAAAAAAATATCCGTATATATATATATCTATATCTATATCTATATATATATATATATATATATATATATATATATATATATATATATATATATATATATATATATAGATATATATATCTTGTTATTCATACAAACACGTACAAGACTTATTTCTCTCGCTTCGATGTTTCGGTCGGTAGTCATTAAAAACTATGATCTCTTCAGGCAAAGAATGTCGATCATTTCTTTAGTCGCTAATTTTAAAGAAAGAAAAAGAAGGGGAAAAAAACTTCATATTCAAAAGTGAAAGGGCACATTATCTAATTAAAAATACTATTTTAAATAAACAGTTTGTATATCTTCAGTTAAGAGGTTAAGAAACTCACTTATATTTAGTATTGAATACCTGTCGTCTGATCTGGAGTTAATCAGACAGCCAGATTATATGTTAATAAGGGGGTGAGAGGTCGGATGTTTAAATTCATATGAGTGTGAGGGGGTGGTAGGGTAGCACATACTAAAGAAAAGAAGAGGGAAGAAAGGTTCTAGACTATATATATGGATATCCAGATCTTTTATAGTTTTACTACATATAATACATTATGAAAATTGGTCCTTTCTCTTTGCCTCATAATTATTTGGTCTTTTATAAGTATTTATTCTTCACCTTTCGAATCGAATAGAACTTCTATTTGTATAATTCGGATACGTACATGTTCACATGTACGATTAAGACATATAGAGGTTTCGCCACAAAATTGATAATTTTTATATTCTTTCATTTCAGAACCACTTAAAGCATTTAATGGTGGTAAAATGCAACTAGCAGCTATTTCTTTATACTGTTGATACAGTTAAGACGTAAATCATGGCCGACTAATGTTATATACAAAGCAATATTAAATAATAATACCAAAAATAAATAAAAAATCTCGGTAGCGGCCATGGGAAATAATTTCAAGCGTAGGTATAATTATAGTATGATGACATTCACAAGTTAAAATATACACAAATAGTCCTACATTGTCTAAATATATATGGGAACACAAACATTTAAAAATATAAAAATTAGTTAAACATCGATTGAGCAATATTTTAATTGCGCCTTTTTTATATATAAATAGTACATAAAATGCAAGTAAATAGATCAAATTTAAATAGAGAAAAACAAATTAAATTTTTGTAACAAAAAATAACAAGAATCTATAGCTAAATGCAAACATTTAAATAAATATTTGCTTTTCTATTAAAACCCTGATTAAATAAATATACTCATGTGTTCAATCTAACTCGTTGCATAGCTTCTGCAAACAACACTTGTATTCATGGATAAATGGCAGACGACATGCGCGAAACGTGATCTCATGTGTATAAATACTGTCTATTTGTCCGGTTTCATTTTCGATTGACCCCAGTTTGAGATATTTCGTTTATACCGTGAAACTGCAGTGAATTCTTAAGTACGTTTGATCGTAGTTAAGAACATTGTATTATCATTTATTATTCATATGGCTCTTTCCAATAAGACATCGAGCACTTTTTAGTCCCCAATTTGCGGTATTAATCCGCTTTTGTTCTGATTTTTAGTTCGATTTTCGTATTGATTTTGAGACGTTTAATGTTAAAAATACGAAAACATTGAGATTATACAATTATATAGAATAAATTCCGACTCATGACGTAATATATATATATATATATATATATATATATATATATATATATATATATATATGCCAATGTGTGTGTGTGTTTCCCATAGAAAAGAAGTTAGATAATCTAAATAAACACTAAAAGTGTACTTATATTCAAAATGTTCTGGGGAATACAATGGAAGTGGTCTGGAATCTCTAAGTGTCTCCTAAAAGAGCTATGGGGACAGAAATCTCCTAAAAGTTCAAATATATCGTATTTTAGTGAAATTAAATATATATAAAATTATCCGGAGAAGACAATAGAGGTGGTTCCGAATTTCTAAGTGCCCACTCCTGGTGATCTATGCGGTCAGAATATCCATTAATACATCAGATATAGCCTATTTTGATAAAAGTTAAATCATATGTATAAATTTATCTGGGGAAAACAATGGAAGTTGCCCCGAATCTCTATGTGGTACTCAATGTGCCAGATCTATATGTGCCTCCTCTAACGTATTTATGGGGGCATAGCATCTTTCAATATTTCTTTCAATGTACATATCTGATTTTAATAAAATTATAACCATATGTATAAGACGCTAATTATAAAATTTCATTTTTTCCGACTATATTTGAGAGCGAAATGGGGATGGAGCAGTAAAAAAAAAAGAAAACAATATGGTGTTATTAGAATAGTGAAAAGAATATAGTGTTTTTCATAAAATCCCGAGCAACACCAGGTCTTCCTACTAGTATTAAAAAATATCTCATTCAAAAAGTACTTTTAAAAGGAATAATATTAAATTAAATACATTCTGACATTCGACGTAATATATTTAAAATTAATATTTATTACAAGACGTAGTTATCTTTACACGCGCAAACACAAAAAGAATGTCTGTTTTATTCGAATAGATTGACTTTTTCTTCAAACTGAAATGTCCCTAAGCAAAGTTACCTATAAAACAGTAAGTGTAAAGTGAATTTTAACATCGAAAAACAAGTAGTATAAAACAAAAGACAGTGCGGTGCCACATTGTCGATCACTTAATAACTTGTGCTATTGTAGAAGCAAATGTTGAGCGCACTTAAAAACCCGGAAAACCCCCTCCTCTTACTTTAATGTCACTATTTTTAGAAGAAAAGACTGTTCTTGGCAGAAAACAAGTCATGTTATTCAATTAAAATGATCCTATTGTTTTTAAAAAATAATCCTTATTTCGTATATCAAAACAATTAGACCTAATATACTTCGAAGCTAATTTATGGGGCACAATCGGTCAATCTCTTAAAATAAATGAATATTTGTTTTTACAATCTTTAATAACAGACACACACACACACACACACATATATATATATATATATATATATATATATATATATATATATATATATATATAATGAAGTAACAGATTAGCACGTTTTTGAAACATCGTTTCGCATTTGACTTTCATAAATTTCTAATAATGATTCAAATGTGAAACGCTATTTCAAAAAGTGCCAATATATTACTTCATTAACCTTATAACGTAAACCACGCGTGAAAATTGAAAAGACTTTCAGACCATCCGTATCGACATCGCAACAGACAACAATTCACGAGAATTTTTTATATCACCGACGAAAAAAAAACTGATTAATAAAAGAAATCGCTTGACTAGAACATATTATTCCGAAAGTTTTCTTGTTAATAGCTTTTAGGATAAATAAACAATTTAGAGAAAAAACAATAAAAAAAAACATATCTTAGATTTCTATAATATATATATATATATATATATATATATATATATATATATATATATAAATCTTACTATAAATTTACGAAAGCCCAAAACGATAAATATATATATATATATATATATATATATATATATGTATGTATATATCTTACTAGAAATATATATATATATATCCCACTAGAAATGTATACATATATATATATATATATATCACTAGATATATATATATATATATATATCACTAGAAATATATATATATATATATATCACTAGAAATATATATACATACACATATATATATATATATATATATTTAGGTATATATATACATATATATATATATGTATTGACTTGTTTTTCGTCTGTCATCTTATCACACACACACACACACACACACACACACACACACACACACACACATATATATATATATATATATATATATACATATATATATATATATATATATACTAGAAAAATACACTTCACAAGACGGATAAAATTAATAACTTGAACAGAAGAGCTTTGTACCAATTTTATGACCCGTTACGAAGCAAATTATGATGCTAAGCATTATGTCTAGAATCCATATCGGAGATTTGAATACAAAAATTCATTACATGATTCCAGAAAATGTCTAAAATTTAAAGCTTAGACATAAAAGGCTTTAAGAAGAAATTAAAATTCAGAGAATCATGCTTAATGGTGTCTAATGAGTATCGATCAAATTCAGTGCAAATCGGATATATCTTAATTTTTTCAAATGGAAGATTGATTTCATATTATGGCCTTATATATATATATATATATATATATATATATGTGTGTGTGTGTGTGTGTATATATATATGTAAATATATATATACATATATATATATTTAGGTATATATATATATATATATATATATATATATATATATATATATATTCGCCTATAACACTTTTCGCTAAGAATGCTGCTATTCAAAGAAATCCGATGTTTGGTATATGTGTTTTCAAAATTCAAAATGTTGTTACTGTCAATTAAAATTAAGGTCAAGTGCATGTTTCATTATTGTAATGTTTTATATATTATATTCTTGGTTTAAAGTTAACATGTGTGTGACTTATACGTTCTCAGTGTGCCCTTAGATTATGACACTGTTGTGCTCATAAATTCGTTCTTTTAAGGAATCCAGGTATACTTTGTTGCTATCTTTACAAGGAGGTGTGTATACTTCAACCTATGTGGGTGTAATGGTGCTAGCGATTGTACGTTTATTGAAATATTTTTGGAATTGTAACTGAAGTGGGTTGCTTCTGAAACCAGCTTTTGATAATGCGGTGTATTGATTTATTTGTGTTAATATATATATATATATATATATATATATATATATATATATATATATATATATATATATATAATAGTCGACAGACAGTTCGAACCCTGATCGCCAGACCACTGTCAACTGTTATAAGCAGTCAGGAATCAAACTCTAAGCCAGCGTCTTGGTCTAAAGAACGTACATCGAAAAACATACCGTGACCTTGTGTCATTGATTCTATCACTACCATTGAATATCTTTGCTTTATAAATATAAGTTTAGATAAACACGTCCGCCTACCCACTGTGAACTGATTACACCTCGAATTCTGCAAATATTTAAATAGTTAACTCTTTTACTAAAAAAGTAGAATTTCAAGTACTAAATTGAATCTCTAAAGAACTGTTAATTTTCAGTAAAAATATATATTTGTGCTACAGCTTGCAAAGGTTACAGCTTCTAACGGCGTTTTCAACAAGTATTTTGTTCCAGGTAACCAGTTTTGAACATATATTATTTCAAGGTTCGACGTATTGGTCAACTTACTTTTTAAATTAGGACATTTTCGCTAGTTATTTTTTTCAAATTAGGCTATTTTGGTCATTTACTTTGAAAAAGGGAGAATGATTTTTTCAGCTATTTTTTAAAAGTTTTTTGTCGTTAGTTTTAAAGGTAAAATATGTTGGCCTACTACGTATTTCGACATACAATATTTTGGACAGCTATTTTTTAAAAGTTTTTTGTCGTTAGTTTTAAAGGTAAAATATTTTGGCCTACTACATATTTCGACATACAATATTTTGGACAGCTATTTTTAAAAAGTTTTTTGTCGTTAGTTTTAAAGGTAAAATATTTTGGCCTACTACGTATTTCGACATACAATATCTTGGACAGCTATTTTTAAAGAAGTTTTTTGTCGTTAGTTTTAAAGGTAAAATATGTTGGCCTACTACGTATTTCGACATACAATATTTTGGACAGCTATTTTTAAAAAGTTTTTTGTCGTTAGTTTTAACGGTAAAATATTTTGGCCTACTACGTATTTCGACATACAATATTTTGGACAGCTATTTTTAAAGAAGTTTTTTGTCGTTAGTTTTAAAGGTAAAATATTTTGGCCTACTACGTATTTCGACATACAATATTTTGGACAGCTATTTTTAAAGAAGTTTTTTGTCGTTAGTTTTAAAGGTAAAATATTTTGGCCTACTACGTATTTCGACATACAATATTTTGGACAGCTATTTTTAAAAAGTTTTTTGTCGTTAGTTTTAAAGGTAAAATATTTTGGCCTACTACATATTTCGACATACAATATTTTAGACAGCTATTTTTTAAAAGTTTTTTGTCGTTAGTTTTAAAGGTAAAATATGTTGGCCTACTACGTATTTCGACATACAATATTTTGGACAGCTATTTTTAAAAAGTTTTTTGTCGTTAGTTTTAACGGTAAAATATTTTGGCCTACTACGTATTTCGACGTACAATATTTTGGACAGTTATTTTTTAAAAGTTCGATGATTCTCTCAGCTATTTTATTCAGGATATTTTAGTAAGCTAATTTTGTAAGGATAGGACATCTTGCTAGATATTTTTGTCACCTATTTTTATCAAGTTTTGACATTTTAGCCAGAAAGTTTTTAAAGATAGAACAATTAGGTCAACTATTTTTTCAGGTTAGGACATTCGAATCGCCTCCATTTTCTATGTAGATTTTAGTCAGCTTTTTCATGGTAGATTTTGGTCACTTATTTTTCACGGTATGACATTTTGGTCAGTTTTTTTAAGGTTAGACGTTTTGACCGTGTATTGTTTTCAAAAAAGAACTTTTT
The DNA here is from genome assembly GCA_963556195.1 of Sepiola atlantica. Lineage (NCBI taxonomy): Eukaryota > Metazoa > Mollusca > Cephalopoda > Sepiida > Sepiolidae > Sepiola > Sepiola atlantica. The sequence continues at coordinate 163,213,200 of OY744517.1, forward strand.
GTGCGCTACTTTAAAAATAAAAGTAGGACCATTTTTCTTCAGGGTGGAACATTTTGGTGAACAATCTTTTCCACCGGCTATATTTTCAAGGTAGGACATGTTTACCAGCTATTGTTTTTGGGGTGTAGCATATAGGCAAGCTATTCTTTCAAGGTAAAACATGTAGCATATTTTTGTCAGCTTTTTATACGAAGTTTTCATCAGAAATTATTTCAAAGTAAAATATTTTCGAATCCAATGGCATTAAACTGGTGGTTTTAACTTTCTTACACATAGTGTTTATAGAAATCATTTTTTCTTATGATTCAATTACATTTTAGCATATGAAAAACATTATAGAAGTAGTCTAATTTTAATTTTCATAATACTTTACAAATATATTATTTCAATTATGTTTATACATGCATTTATTCCTTAATTCGCATTTTAGAAATTATTTACAATAACGTTGTATTTAAAATTAGATTAAATACGGCAAAATTTAGACATAACTACTCGACAAGTTATTAAGTTTAAATGTTTGCTTAAATTAAAATATCGATGTCAGGATTTTATTTTTTATTTAAAGTCTTACAATAAATTATTATGTTATTTTATTGATACTATTGCTGCAACAGATACTACTACTACTACTACTACTACTACTACTACTACTACTACGAATAATAATAATAATAATAATAATAATAATAATAATAATAATAATAATAATCTATCATTAATAAGAAGGAGAGTAGTATGTGTTATGTTGTTATCGTAAGATCCTACCATGCATTGCCTCCTCTAATTTTAGGCAGTTGCTAGTATACCCACACTGAAGAGCTGTGATAAAGCAAGACAGTCTATCTGTGGATGACTAAATATGTTCTCCCTTTGGGGTTGAGCTTTATTGTAAGTTAAATGGCCAACTGCAACTAGCGTATGACACAATGATCTTTGTGTAAACAAATGGAACTTTCGGCATTTGACAGAGTTTATCATTGTGATTTCGCTTACTCTAAGCAGACGCCAGATGGTGGCCAAATGGTTAGAAGCGCCGACTATCGTCAAAACGATCGAGTTTTGATCCCTTCTTCAGGCGGTTGCTCGTCTAACTGCACTTAAGAGATGTGATACAGCGTACCAGTCTGTTTGTTAATGACTATATATATATATGTATATATATATATATAAATGAAACGATAAATATTATATCTTCATATTATATCCTATCGTTAATGCTCAATATTATATATATAGTATTTATAAATAAATATTAATTATTTATTACCTACAGACATCGATGTTTCATGCTTACGAAATCTTCAGTGCAGGAAGTTAATTTCCGACGGTCGGCGGGCGCGAACTCTGACCACAAATCGCCACTGATTCGCAGTCAAGAGCGTTACCCGCTATATATGTATATGTATATGTATATATATATATATATATATATATATATATATATATATACATACATATACATATACAGCTGTATATGTATATGTATATGTATATATATATATATACATACATATACATATACAGCTGTATATGTATATGTATATATATATGTATATATATATATACATATACATATACATATACATATGTATGTGTATAAGTATATATATGTATATATATATATACATATACATATACATATACAGCTGTATATGTATATATATGTACATGTCTATGTATATATATGTATATATATATATATATATATATATATATATATATATATATATATATATATATATATATATGTATATATATATTGATAAACAATGGACAATTGACAATTCCCCCGCTATCAAGTCACAACGATGTTGTTTGCACGGCAACTGATAAGGCTGAACTACTGGCCAAGCGTTACGCCTTAAACTCCACTTTGGACTCGGCAAACCACCTCCTCCCTCAATTCCAATTGCGGACTGAAGCCACACTTGAGTACCTGGTCATCACCCCATCCTAGGTCAAAGTCATCATACAAACCTTGACACGTTCAAAGCCTGTGGGCCTGATCTTATACAAGTAATAGTAATAAAGAAAACTCTGCTGAGCTGGCTCCTGTCCTCTCCAAACTATACAACAAATGCCTTGCTGAATCTTGTTTTCCTGATAGTTGGAAAATTGCCTATGTGGTACCAGCATTCAAGAATTCTGGAGATAGAACTGATCCTCTAAACTACCGTCCAATCAGTCTACTCCCGATCTTTACTCAAATCTTTGAATCATTAATCAATCTTGCTATAGTTCGGCACCTAGCTAATGCTAAACTTCTTTCCGATCATCAATACAGATTTACACAAGCACGATCTACCGCAGATATCCTAACAGTCATCGCTGAACGCATATATCATACACTGGACAAGGCAGGTGAAGCTAGGGCGGTAGTGCTTGATATATCCAAGGCCTTTGACAAGGTCTTCTCCCAAACTGCACTCATATGGTATTACTGGACAAATATTTAATGTAATTAAATCTTTCCTAACAAAAAGAAAGATCCAGGTTGTCCTCGATGGCCGTTCTTCTAAGCAACATGACATATATGCTGGTGTACCCCAAGGATACATCCTCGGACCTCTACTGTTCCTGATTTTCATAAATGACTTTCCTGATATAATTGAGACTGAGATAAGAATATTTGCTGACGATACCACGCTCTACTCTCGTCATGTGAGCAAAACCGACGCGCACATATCTGAGGTAATGGTCGAATCCTTAGAAAATGACCTCCAGTCTGTAGTGGATTAGGCTAAAAAATAGACGGTAACTTTTAATGTCGCAAAGACAAAGTTACTTTCCCTCAATAACTACAAGAAACCTCTTCAACCACCGATTGTCATGGCAAATACCACCCTACCTGAGAGTTCATAATTCAAACTCCTGGGCCTAACTTTCACAGATAACATGAATTGGAACAAATACATTGAAGTCATTGCCAGGGCTGCTGCAAAGTAGGTGGTCTTCCTCTACCGTGCCTGACATTATCCTATATCTCTACAAAACCACTATCCGCCCATGCGTGGAGTACTGTTGTCACATATGGGCTGGTTCATCATCCACTAGTCTTTCCCTCTTTGACAAGGTCCAAAAAAAGAGTCGCCAACTTAATAGGTCCCTCACTATCCACCAAGCTCCAGCCCCTATCCCACCGCCGCAATGTTGCTTCCTTGTGTCTGTTTTACAAATACTTCAATAGATTGTGCTCTAATAAACCTGCTGCTCTGGTGCCCCCACGACGCAAATTCACTAGACCAACAGGACAATCTGCCAAATCCCACCCATTCACCGTGGAGGTTTCCAGATGCCGAAGAGCTTTCTACCCCAAAAGCTTCTTTCCTCGTGCTGCTGGACTCTGGAACTCCCTCCCTGGTCCCTGTTTTTCTGACGGTACTGACATGCAGAAATTTAAAACTAATGTAAACAGACATCTCGCTGCACAGCTTCCAATTTAGGTTGACCCCCCCCCCACCTAAAAAAACTCTCACCTTTTCTCAGTAGCCCCTTACGTCTACAGTGGCGATCTGCCTCGTTTGGGGTGAACTATGTTAAATATATATATATATATATATATATATATATATCACAAGCCCCACGAAAGTGAAAACTACTACTAACAATCTAATAAACTGGTCCCCGCCCCGCCCCGCCCCGCTACCGCAGAAAATAAATTCATATGCATGCATGTTATGACAACAGCTTCGGCTGGTACCAGACAAAACTCTCGTGAAAGGAGAAGGTGAAGAAAAGAACAAGGAAGGAAAGCACCAACCAGACCTCCACTGGAAGTGTACGTATAGCACTGGGACCTAGGGGCAGAGGGCTTACTACCACTCAAATTCCAGAGCAGACCAGCGGTTGTTACTAACGATAAATCAATGCTAAACAGCTGCTGCGACAACGCAACGTGATTTGCAATGGTTATCTAAAGTGGTGGAGAATGCTGAAAATCTGGAGAGACTTGTTGTCACTCGAACTTTAGGAAACATCACTTGTTATTGTCAGTGAACGGTCACTGATAATGACTTGTGTGATTACTCCTAGTGCATATAAAAAATATTAATCATACCTTTAAACTATGTAATTATCAATTTTATAACTTTTCAGAAATGACAATTTATGATTATAGGATTCATCTTCTCCTTTTCTTTGAAAATATATTTGTATGAACCGCTGAGAAGACCAACTGCGATTGCTACCAACATACGATATCATTTTTATTAGGTTTTATAGCAGAAATAAGTTTATTAGATTTTTGAATTAGGCTGCAATCCGCTTCATAAAATACAAAAAACATGAACAAGTTTAAACTCGTGCTGTTGTGCAATCTATTTTTACTAATAATACCACATAAACGACAAACGCTAACCAGCCACATGGAAGTTGCAGTAGAAATTAAACGAAAACATAGAAATAATATTACCACATGAACAACATGATTTCCTCAAATAAAAATATGTAAGGATTCGGGGGTATAGTGTTCAGGGGGAGGAGGTACCAAGAATGATCATCCTGTGTATGACTTTAAAATGTATGCGATTGTGAGACCTCAATTTGGGAGCTTTTGGGACGTGTGCACTAACGCCTTAATTGTGATTACTCGCAGGTAAACTTTGACACGTCTTGCAAGCACTTATCAGAATTGCAGATATGGGTTAAATTACATCTGTTATTTACAGACTATATATTTCTTCGGACTTTTGGGTACGAGCAAAGTGTAGTATTTGGTGGCCTTGTACTTATTTGTTAAACTTTATTTTTAACGTTATGACAAATAAATAATGCAAAGTGTAGTATCTGTTCTGATAATCTACTTCATCTTTTTTTTTGTCCTCGGTCAAGGAAAGAGAAATCCTTCTAGACTGAGGTAATTCAAATTTTTGTCCCAATCTAGAGCGCAACTTTTTTTAGGAGCTGCATTCTCTCCACATTAAACACCAATAACTTCAATGAACAGAGTTTCTTTCCAAGAACTTCCCACCTGTGCAACACGTTACAGCGGGAATGTTCCCCTACAGACTACAACATGGCCGTTTTCAATTCCAATGTCAACAGATATCTGTCCAGTCATCCTGTGAATTAATCATAGTTCTTAATCCTTTCATATTACTGTTCAAACATTCAACTAAAAATTCTCAGTCACGCTTATCCTCGAGTGGTTTTTGCCATTGCTGATTTGTGAACCATTAAAATAAAAATGACCTTGTGTCTTACTCTGCCCTCGTTAGGATATAAGTAAATAGGGACTATCTATTTACAGAATATAAGCTGCCAGAAAAAATTCCTGTGTAAAAATTATTTGTATACAAAACATAGGTGCGCGTTCAGCAGAAAATAACGTAACATAGTCTGACCTACCTTAAACCTCAACAATCAACCAAACAAACTAAATTATAGGTTATTTGAGTCACCTATAAGTATACAGATTTGATTTTACTAAATAAAAGCGTGTGGGGTTATTCGATATTTAAATAATTTACTCACCAATTCAAAAATCCTTTAGCAAAATGGAAAACTGTGAGTTTAATCAAACTGCGTTTGTAAATTCCAAACGAGTAAAGAAAAACTTAATTCCTTTGTGATTCACTCTTTACTAATAACAAAGCTACCCCGAAAATAACAATGTACTTAGTGGCGTGTAAAGCTAATGTTTAACTGCGCGTGTTAGGTAATAATCTCTTGGCCCATTCGACGTAGTAATAATATGCCCATTGGCCAGAAAATGAACCAACTTTATAATTTTAGCCGGCCTCGACATAAAATTAGATGAGTTCATGTGTATAATCTTTTTCTTTCTTTTTGTCGTCTGGTTAGAACAGTATTTATAGTTAAGGGAGGGTGCTTCATCCTTTGTCCTTCTCCTGATCCTGCCTTGTCAATAAACTACGACCTTTATTTTTAGATGTAACAACTTCCCGTTTTAGATGTGTAAAAAAGCCATTGCTCTTTACATAGTGTATACTGAAATACGTGCAATGACAAATTCCAACTGATTACTTTTTCTGTCTGGTTTAAACATGTATTTACATCTTCCTCTCCCCTGTTTCCGCCGTGTCAATAAACTATGACCTTTATTTTTTGGAGAAACAATTTCCGGTTTTAGATGTATTAAAAAGCCATTGCTCTTTACACAGATGATATTGCAATACATGCAAACCCTGATCAGGGGAAAAAACTGTAAACTCATCTTTTCAAAAACAAATTAATGTTGTCACTGCAGTCTGTACCCTTCTTGTATCTGCTGCTTTACGAGTATAATTCCTCTAATTACCTTTTGCTTTACATAGCGATAGTAAATATCATGAGTATACCTACATCATGATTAGGTACAAATTTAGTTGTTTTCCCAAGAGTCTACGTTCTCTATTTTAATAGATGACGTCATCCTTTTATTAGTTCAGTATTAATGACGTCATAAACGATCTCTTCTCTATGTCCGTATTTACTTGCCTCCCCTCGTGGGCAGAGTTAGATACAAGGTCTCTTTTTAGTGTGGGGGAAATCTAGAGCACTCTCGATTGATGCAAAAATAAAATCTAGAATCTAGAATAACCTCTCTCTCTCTCACCGACTGAGAACAGAAAAAATGAAGTGCAGTATCAGAACAGATACTTTTGTTACGTCTTTCCGTGTGACGTCATAAAGGATTTATTCGGTGAATTTCAACTCTGTTTTGGTATATGACGTCATCCTTTCGTGACGACACTCCTTTGTGACATCATCCATTGTGCTGAGTGAAAAACAAACACATAAATAACAAAGAGTGGTAATAGTACACTAGAGTCTAGTCGGTTCGTCTTGTATATATATATTTATATATATATTTATATATATATTATATATATATATATATATATATATATATATATATATATATATATATATATATATATATACATATATATACATTCACTAATCGAACAGACGACCTTTGACACTTTGGATCAAGACGTGTGACAGTTTGGCTTACGGATCGTTTACGATATCGGTTCTCATGAATGATGTTATTCCTACATGACGCCATACATTTGTTAAACCGTGTGTCTCTTATTCTGTTAGTCTGTTCTTCCATAGTTCGTTAGTCCATAAAACTTATGTTTTTTGCTTGTTTGTTTTTTCAAAATAGGCTCATTAGGTTTTTACAAAATTTTGCCATGCAAATACATTGGCACCATAAATGCTTAAAACTGACTCAGTCAAATGTTTGTGTAAACTCTTATTTTCCTTTCAGGGTGCTGTAATGACCCAAAAAGGTCAATAATCGCATTTGTTTTTCCAAATATCTAACCTTCCTTTTATTAGATTTCAAGCGGAGTTGCAAAACACCGGGAAAATCCTTCGAAGTAGGAGAGAGCTGTATGGGCTACGATCAATTTTACTATTTTTGCATAACCCTGACTGTAGCAATGCCCTGACTCTCTAAGTAAAGGTTTCCATGCATTAATGCATCCCATTAAGACGCTCTGTCTGTCACGCTTCAGTTTGAAAGAGGATTTTCATCATTAAACGCGCAGATTGAATGGGTGCATCTTAAGAATTGATCCGTTCTTGATTAATTACGCCATAACCAAAACTGTGACCTTCTGGAGAAGGTTACTAAATGGTTCATAATATTGCTTAATTTCTCGCACCGTTGTAGATTTACTTGCTGTCGACTGCATCAGATGTGGCATCAGGCCGGAAGGATGGGAAAGCTAGCTACACGAGCTAAAACACTGGCTAATACAAAAATAGCTGTGAACACACCCGTCGTCATTCCCTGGTATCTGCGCCTAAAACGATTGGCAATCCGACTCTCCAAAAAAGGACGGAATGATTGGGAGGGCTCACCTGCGAAAACATAACCGGACCATACCTTACCCCGAAGAAAAAAATAATGGGGAGCCCGGTGTTGTCTAGTCAACTCCTCTAGTTTGTCTGATTGATTGGCTAGAAAAGATCTTCAGCTTGTATGAATCTCCGTCACCGGGGACAGTTTGACGTTTGATTCTTGTGTGTGTGTCCCTCTTTTTAAAGTGACCGCCACAAAGAGCGTATTATATGGCTTAACAGGAAACATGGTTGATTCGCAGACAATTCTATTAGAAGAAGACGAGACGGACGGACTGACTCATATGGAGAAATATTTCAAAAGCCGTTAAGGTTTACCGTTCTCATATTAAAAGAGTGTTGCGTTATCAGATGGGGGGGTAGGTGGGAAGATAACTAGCAGTCCAGATGCAGCAGAATGTTTGGCTGATATTCTAAAATAGCAGGGCAGGATAAAACCGTGACGCTGAGAAAACCCATAACAAACAACGCTGATACTCCATAAAAAAAATCGATCGAGCATGCGTCAAATATGAATAAATGAACGAATCAATGAATGAATGAAAAGCGATGAAAATGGATAAATAGGAGCAAATTCACAGTCGCCTGCTTAGTAGCAGGCGACGGGGAATTTGCTCCTATTCATTTTTATCGCTTTTCATTTTCACTTTCAGTGTGAACAGAAAATGTAAAATAGCGGCTCTCCCTGTGAGCTTAAATAATAGTTAAAAAAATAAACTGGTACACAAGGAGTTAAGAAAAATAAATAATAGGTTAAACTCTCCAAATTGGTTGAGTGAGCTTAAAAAAAGTTTTAAATCAATAAAAAAAATATATACATCGGACATGAGTCGAACAGGAATCCACATCTTACGAGGCCGATCTTTTATTAATTGGACCACGAAGACATGCCGATAAAACTTCTATATAAACTAGTTTTTATCTCTTTCTAGCTATGATTTTTAACTGTGTTTATTAAAAAAAAACGGACATAAATCTCTCTCTCTCTCTCTCTCTCTCTCTCTCTCTCTCTCTCTCTCTCTCTCTCTCTCTCTCTCTTCTCTCTATCTCTGTTAACAAACCGGAAATGACCGAAATACTCAAGGAAGTAAATGTCGTTCTACATAAATTATGACTAAAAATGCAATAACGTACACTCCAGTTCATGGTTTCAATAAATATTCGATCGTTTTTTTTATATTTACAAAAGGCGAAGATACATGTACATAGCAACATTACTTATTAAATTATTTATTAGACAATTTTTTTATTTTTTTTATTTACCAAGTCAGGTCTATTCGTATGGACATATATATGCAATCGCAATATTTGATAATGAACAAATCAACATGGGATTTTCAAAGTTACGTTGACAAGATATCTATTTTGGGGATCTTGTTCATTTTAGTTCAGTCAGTAATGTGTAAGTCACGTCAGTTTTTGGATTGACTAAAATAGTAATGTCATAAAACAAAACACATTTCATTTGAACCACGAACATCCGGTTAACCGTTGAATCCAGTTAACCGTTGAATCCGGTTAACCGTTGAATCACGAGTCGACGTGTAAAAAGTAGATAAATGGAATGACTATGATTTATGCTTAATATGGAAAATTGTATTGATTTACATTTTTGTCGGTGTACATAAGGACAGTCGGGTTAGATGGAATTTGGAGAATTAAAGCTCTTCCCCCGTCTGTATTTACGACTAATTCAAAATTAAAACTAAAATACTGATCAGGATCAAATATTCAAATGACAAACTTGATTGTAAGTACAATTTTAATTTTTAACAACACAGAATAATATTTACCTTATATGACTGATGAAACAGATTTTTGTATGTAGCTTGTAGTAAAAAAAACTATTGACAACAAAGATAAATCGTCTTTACATAGAAAAGTGATATATTTCTTAATAAATCTTTAAGTTTATCTTCACTGATCTGTGGTTTAGGTCAGGTTACACTGCGGTGAGCTCATATTCAAGGCCCGATTGGCTCACGTCGAAGAGGAAAGACACTGATCACTTACTTTTTTACCTGCTTACGTCCGAATGTATTGTTTCAATGAGGATGCTTTGCATAGATATATCAGATTGTTTTGCAATATGTACTTTAAAAAGACGGTTGACTCATAATGAGTAAACTTTCTACAAATAAACCATAAAAAGTCTAAGAGTGTTGCATCATTTCAAGACAGAAATATATTAAATAGATTCTGCAAACAAATTATTGTACCTAATGTTGTGATAATATAAAAATATAAATCTTTATCTTTATCTCAAGTCGGACACTGTTAAGAAAATGTGGAACTTTCATTTTATCAATTTCTTAAGTGATCGATGCTGGTTAGGTGATAAACGGAAAATACTGCCAGTCAAACAAAGTTCCTTTTAGGCCTAAGTATAACTATGAAAGAAACTTCAGAGAACTAAATTACATTCGAATCAATAACATAGTGGAAGAAAACGTAAAAAACGACTAGACCAAATCAGTTATCGATAAGTCATATCGATTTTGTTTGATTTGACTTAGGGCAGGGGTTAGCAGCGCCGCCTGTCAGCTCGACAGTTGAGTTTTAATCACGGCTTGAGGTACTAACTGGTGAAACAGCGAAACAGTCTGTATGTGGATGACTATATAAAGCTCCCTCCCTGGGTAGAGCTTATTTGTAAGGATATCGCCAACTGCCATTAGCTTTAAAGCATAGTTCATTAGGTAAAACTAATTCGAGCTCCCGGCACTTGCAATGTTTACATTGAGATATTTCTTACATTCATATAGCGCAGGGGTTAGCAGCGCCGATTGTCAGCTCGACAGTTGAGTTTCAATCCCGGCTTGAGGCACTAACTGGTCTAGCCGCACTGATGAGCTGTGAAACAACGAAACAGTCTGTATGTGGATGACTATATATATATATATATATATATATATATATATATAAAAACAAAACAAATAATGTATACCATTAAAGTAGAATCCACCATCAAAGATTGATGCACCTTCCATAATCTCGGTTTCAAAATAACCATTAAAACAAATTTAGACCAAGTAAACTTCCTAGATACCACACTGAACCTTAAAAACAATACACACAAACCTTTCCACAAACCCAATGAAACACTCCAATACATACACAAGGGATCCTGCCCCCACCATCTTTAAAAATTTAGTTAATAATATTAGCCAAAGGATTTCAAACCTCTCATTCAGTCCCGAAATTTTCAACCAAGCAGCACCATATTACAACAAAGCGCTCCGCGACAGCGGATTCAGAGAAGAGATCTCATAACCCCCACCCGAGACCAACCACGGGGGACCCGCAATAGAAGGAGATCGGTGATCTAGTTTTCCCCACCCTATTCCACTAATACAAAGACAAAGGTAGGACACCTTTTCCTCAAATTACTCGACAAACACTTTCCACCCACAAGTGAACTATACAAACTTTTTAACAGAAATTCTGTTATGGTCAGCTATTCCACTGCCCCTTCAATAAGAGAAATTATCTCTACGGAACCCAAAGACATTACAAACGCAGTCTGCTCATGCCAAGACAAAAACAACTGCCCCCTAGAGGAAATTGCAAAATCGATTCAATCATATATGAAGCAACCGTCACTAACTAGAATACCAGTAGTGCAGAACAATACCTTGGGATGACGAAGGGAAACTTCAAACAAGATTATACGCACACAGAAACTCCTTCAGATACAAAAACAAGGCAACTACGGCACTCGCGACCCGAATATGGCAACTTAAAGAATAAAATACACCCTTAACCATCAAATGGAAAGTAATTGAGAAAAAACCATCCTTCTCTCCAGCCATAAACAGATGTCCTCTATGCGACGCTGAAAAATACCACATCTCAAGGGCCATAATTGGTCCGAATACAGCCTGTTTGAATATCCGCGATGAAATCTTTAAGGGATGTATCCACAAGAGACAAGCTCTACTCATAAACTGGACTGACCGATTCACATAATGTCTAGCTACTCCCCCCTACTTCCATTATTACTAATATAAACTAATTAAAAAATACGAACAAACACCTAATCAGCCTATATCCACATAAATTTCAATGGCAAAAACGTCGACTTTGACAAAAATATTTAATTTATTTATCAGTAATAACTGATTTAAAAAATCCATTTAAACACCTATAACCTTTATTTTCCAACTAAGTTACCTCCCTTAGATCCAGTAATTTCTTTATTAATATAAAAATTACTCCGGACTGTCTAAAAGAATTTCAACACGATTTCAACTAACGGTTTTTCCTTTCAGAACGCACACCTCCAACCCCCAAAACAATAACGGCTATTGATACAAATTCATAAAATTTTATTTTAATTTTAATTTTAATTTAATTTAATTTTTTATTTTTTATTTTATTATATATATATTTTTCCCTTTAATCTTATATTATTATATCTTTCCAAATCTCCGGTTTTTAATTCTCAACAGTTTCATTACACTAAATTTAAATTCAAACAAACATACATAACACACTGAGCAAATAACGCGTCCCAACGAGAGTGTCATGTGACTTCACATTTCCAAAACAGATGACAACAGAAGCTGAAGAGAGCCGGATGGCTAAGACTTTCTGAGCTTGAAACCGACGGTACGAATGTTGTAATATTTTTTCTGTACCAAAATAAATAAGTATTATGCCTTTAATTTTTAACTTTAATTCTTAATTAATCGAGCACTCCGCTGAGATTTTTCCTACTATATTATAAAGAAGTTATATATATATATATATATATGTATGGGAATTGAAAAAGGAACAAATCAAGAAGTATTTTTTTATATATTCATCAACGTTTCGTCTTTATTGTAAGACTTCTTCAGGATGATAATTTAAAGAAAAATATAGGGTAAGAAGAACATAGTCAGCAAGAAGAGAGTTCCACAGGACTGCAGTTCTTGGAAAGAAGTTACTGGAATACAATGGTATCAAAACAGTGAATTGATAGAGACCACAAGACGAACGAGTCTCTCACTGCTGTATATATATATATATATATATATATGTGTGTGTATATGTGTGTGTGTGGGGTGTGTATATATATATATATATATATATATATATATATATATATATATGGATAAATACTTCATATTTATCCTTATATCATGTATCTTGAAAAAGCCTAAATAAAATTTTAAGCAAAATATAGATTCATACATGTTGATTTCCGTGTCTTCCTTTTGGATTGTCTTTACTTTTATTTCTATTTGATTGCATTAATACATAATATACAGTGTAAAATTAATTTCGAATAAAGCGATCACATATTAAAACTTTCTTCTATATACTTATAAACGTCAGTTATGTGCGTCTATCTATCTACGCGTATCACGCTTTGTACCTATGATACAACTGAAGCTACAAATACATTGTTCTGTATTATATACAGCATTACATAAATTTAAGGCATTACGTGGATATTTTGGGGAGGTAATTTCATACCATTGAGAAAGTGGAATGTATGGTTTGTAAATTGGTGGCGGAGAAATAGTTTAAGATTTTACCGCCACGTGTCATAATTACGATAAAATCACTATGGAATGCTGGCTTTACAATTCATACATGTTTGACCAGTGTATCCGGTGAGACCTAAAGGACGGTGTGGCTGTATTGGAGTTAGCTGCTGTTGAGGGTAGTTTTTTCTAGCCTTAATCGAAAGACTGTTTTTATATATACTTTCATGAACATTCATCCAGCTGTTCACAAGAATGTACTTAATTCATGATGGGGATGTTTTATGTAGGTTTAAATGTTACCGGATGACATCATTTTCTACAAAATGGTTAGTGGAACACGGTAATGACTGTGCGACTAATGTCATTATTAACAGATTTAGAGTAATTTAAAATACTATTCCGTGACAAACAGTTCAATACTACCTAAGTCTGAGTAATGTTTAATGTATTTGTCGTATTACTTTAAGCTTTCAGTTTTAAATATATTGTAATAAATTGTGAATTATAGAATTTAAATTTTATCGCAAATAATTGAACCAGTGTATTTCTACAGTTGAATCTCATAGAATACATTTCACAGTGAAAATGTAAGTATTAAAAATAACGACAATTGTCTAGAATTTCCAACATAGAAAACAGGGGTGAAAAAACAAGTACTCAAGAAATAACTGTTACCAAAAACAATAAAAGTTACTTTTCTACTTAGCTGCCTATTTGTTGTGTTTTAAAATATTTTAAACGCTTTTATTCACATTTTTCATCACCACAAAGTCGTTTTATAAACCCGACGGATTCAAGATTGCACCGGATTTTCCTTGATATAAAACTTCAATGTCGTAGATTTAACAACTTAAAAATGGAGAACTAAACAAAAATACAGCTAAGAAAAATATACAGATCGGTTGAAATTTAAATTTTCGACCGTGTGGTGATAGTTATTAACTGTATTTTTGTTTGATTTTCGATTTGTGAGTTGGTAAATCTACGATATAAAGGTTTCAAATCGAGTAAAATCCGACAACATCTTAAAATCCTTGAGTTGACAAGACGCCTTTGTGGCGATAAAATACTTAAAGCGCTTTAAAATACTTTAAAACACAAATTAAATTAGGCAGGTAAGTAAAAAAAAAGTAACTTTCATTGCCTTTGGTTACAGTTATTTGTTGACTATATGTTTTATTTCACCCTTTATTTCTCTGTTGGAAATTCTAGACAATCGCTAAAATAAGACACCATAACTCCTCGATCTTGTCATTTCTACACTGTTTCACACAGTAAGACTATATACATTATATAAAGCAGTGGTCGCCAACCGATGGTCCGAAAACCACTGGATGCTCATGCAATTTGACTGATTGTCCGCAAAATCATTAAGACACTGTTTTATTTTTTATGAAGTTTCAGATTAAAAATGGCGATTAAAAGTATAATGGAAGTTATATCATTTCTACAATTACTGATCATAACTGTAGATAAATAGTTAGTGGGTTGTTTAGAAATATAATATTCTACAAACCTGGCATAGAAGCGAAGAAAGAAATAGAATGCAATTTTAGTCGTTAAGTATGGATAAGGACTACATCGGAAATTTGCCATGACTATCGACTATCAGCTAGTGCACTGCAAAACATTTGAACCATGAAATTGTAAGCAAGACCAGAATTAGGGGAACCAAACACGAGTAGTTGTGGGGGATGTCGAATGGGGTGAGATTAATTTTGAATACATTTTGAATAAATGCTTTTTAAATAAAATGAGTTTTCTGATTATTATTATTATTATTATTTACTCACTAGGAGTTATCACACTGGTCATCGTCAGTGGTCACCCACTGCCGACAACCTGTGGTATTCCCTGGAGTCTGAGTGACAACAAGTCTCCTCAGGCCTCCAGTATGCTCCACCTCTTTTCGTTCATCACCGCTGATGATCTTGCGGTAATCGCAACAGCCACCTACCAACGATTTCTCGCTGATAATGGCCATTGGTCTCCTCTGGGGCCCGAGTGGCAACAAGCCTTCCCAAGGTCCCAGAGCTGTCCGCGCTCTTCCAGTGGAGGTCTGGTTTTGCGCTTTCCCTCCTCGACCCTCTGTCCATAATTTTCGTGGCGTCAGCCTATGCTTGCGCCTCTCTCGTTCGGTTGTATTTTCCCCGGTTCTGTTGTTTTGTGCTTCCATGTGTTTGTTCTCCATTCGTTGCTTATGTGGGTTGGTTTCCGCATTCGAGGACATTTCTCAGGATTGTAGCTGTTTTGATCATTACTGTCCTTTGTATTGTCTCAGTTATCCCTTTGATTCCTATTTCTCCTAGTCTTTTCTCCATGTTTTTGTGGACTGTTCCTAGTGCTCCTATGATTATTGGTGTTATACTGACTTTCTTCATGTTCCATATTCCTTTCAATTCTCTGGCAAGTTCAGTATATTTGCTTCTCTTTTCCGTCTCTTTGATCTTCACTCTGTGGTCTGCTGGAACGGCAAAGTCCACGATTTTGCAGGATTTTTCTTTCTTGTTGATTATTATCATATCCGGTCTCCTTGCTGTTATGGGTTTGTCTGTTTGTACATTCATATCCCATATGATTTTGTGTTTTTCGTTTTCTAGTACAGTTTCTGGTTTGTGTTTGTACCGTTTTCTTGCATATTCGAAATTCAGTTGTTTGCACATTTCCCGGTGTACTTCTTTCCCCATGCTGTCATGTCTGTTCTTGTATTCCCTTTGTGCTAGCTTGCTGCATTCACTTATTATATGATTTATCGTTTCGTCTCTTTGTCCACACAATCTGCATTTGCTGTTTTCCTGGGTTTTATCTATCTTTGCTTTAATAAAGTTTGTCCTAATCGCATTGTTCTGTGCGGCCGTCAGCAGAGATTCCGTTTCTCTGTTCAGGTTTCCTTTTCTTAGCCATGCCCAGCTGTTTTCATTGGCTTCATCGCTTGTCAGTCTTATAAAGCGTCCATGTAGTTGTTTTTCTTCCCACTTTTCCTTTCTTGTCTTTTTGTTTCTGGGTTCAGTGCTTCCGGGGTTGTTTGTTGGGCTGGTGTCTCTTGCTGTGGTGATCAGTCTTTCCGTGTTCTGGGTTACATATTTCTTCAGCTCTTTTTTGGTGTCTTCCACACAGTCTTCTATACTTACCAGTCCTCTACCTCCTTCATTTCTTTTCACGTAGAGTCTGTCCGTGTCGTCTTTTGGGTGCAGTGCATTGTGCATAGTCATTAGTTTTCTAGTTCTTTGGTCAAGGTGCCTGAGTTCTTCTTTGGTCCAGCTTATGAATGGTCCAGAGTATCTTATTAGTGATACAGCCCATGTGTTTATCCCTTTTACTAGATTTCTGCTATATAGTTTAGTTTCTAAGAGTTTCCTTGTTCTTCGTAGATATTCTTTTCCAATCTTCTCTTTCATTTCTGTATATTTGATTGTGTCTGCTTCCAGAACTCCCAGGTATTTGTAACTATCTTGTTCTCCTAGCGCCCTCATCTCCTCTTGGTTGGGGAGTTCTATACCTTCTGTCTTTTCCAGTTTTCCTCTTTTGATCTCTAGCAGTGCACATTTTTCTATTCCAAACTCCATTTGGATATCCTGGCTGAATATCCTGGTTGTGCTTATCAGCTTTTCCAGTTCTGTTTTGTTTTTTGCAAACAGTTTAAGGTCATCCATGTACATCAGGTGGTTTATTCTTTGTTCTGTATCAGTAAACCTGTATCCGGCATCACACTTTCTGAGTATGTAGTTGAGTGGCATCATGGCTATTATAAACAGTAGTGGTGATAGAGAGTCTCCTTGAAAAATGCCTCTCTGTATTTTTATCTCAGACAGGTATTGTCCTCCGGCTGTCAGTTTTAGTCTCCATGTTTCCATTGCTTTCTGGATGAGATTAATAATCCTGTCTGGTATCTTGTATATTTTTAAGCATTCAATTATCCATGTTTGGGGGATTCTGTCGTAGGCTTTCTTGTAGTCAATCCATGCCATGGTTATGTTCTTTTGTCTGCTCTTCACCTCCTTCAGAGTCTTTTGATCAATGTATAGTAGATCATGTGCACCTCTTTGTCCTTTCCGGCATCCTTTTTGTTCCTCGGGGAGCAGTCCACGTTTGTCCAGGGATTGGTAGATTTGTTCTCTCAGTTGTGCTGTGAGAATTTTCCACATTATTGGTAGACATGTTATCGGTCTGTAGTTGCTGGGGGTCGTTCCCTTTTTGGGGTCTTTTTGTATTAGTGTTGTTCTTCCTTCCGTCATCCATTCTGGTATGTCTGTTTTGCGGATACATCCGCTCAGTTTCTGCGCTATTCTTTCATGCAGGGTCGTGAATTTTTTAAACCAGTATGCATGTATTCCATCGTGGCCTGGTGCTCTCCAGTTTGCCATTTTTCTTAGGGTTTTCTTGATCGTTTCTTTGTTGATTTCTGTTTCGGTTCCTTCTTCGATTTCTTGCAGTTCATCTTTCATGTTTTTCAACCATTGGGCATTCTTGTTGTGCTTTTTTGGTTCTTCCCATATCTTGCTCCAGAATTGTTTTGTTTCTGTTGGGTTCAGTTGCTCTGTCGTTGTTTTTTCTCCATTTACGTTTTTGTAAAACTGGCTTTCATTGTTTTCAAAGGTCCTGTTCTGTTTGCTCTGTTCTGATTTGTACTTGTATCGTCTCAGTCTTCCTTCTATTGCTGCTATCCTTTGTTTTATTTCTTCATGTTTCTCATTTAGTTTTTCCTTGCGTTTCTGATTTTTGCTTCTTAATCGTTTCATGTCCTCCTTCCTTCTGTTCACGGTTTTAGCTTCTTTCCGAAGTTTGGTGATCTGGGTTTTCAGTCTGATTTCCCATCCAGGTTTTGTCGGTCCTCTCTTTTGTCCATTCTCTTCGTTTCTTAGTTTCATACTTACCGATTTTGCCCCTGCATATATCAGGTTGTTTAGGTCTGTAATAGTTTCTGTTGGGATGTGTGTGAGGAGTCTGTTTACTCTTTCTGTTTCTGCTTGTAACTTCTTCGCTACTTCATTCCTGAGAGATGGGAGTTTTGTTTTGTTTTCTAACATGTATCGTCTTATGTTCTCCACTTCACTTGCTTCTTTTTCATTGAGTTCTATCTCAGCAGGTTCTGTGGTTCCGCAGTTTTCTATCTCCCCTAGTTCTGTGATTCCGTAGTCTTCAATCTCTTCAGTTTCAGTGTGTACGTTTTGCCTGTCCTCTTCCTGTGGTCTCTCCTTTGGTGGCGTTTCTTGCTCCGTTTCGCCATTAGCCTTCTGTCTGATTTCCGTCAGTTCCATCTCCGAGAACCATCCTCGCTTGAGGATCTGTCTTGCTTGATCTGCTATCCTTTGTTCCGTTGTATGTGGGTCACTAGCAATGTCCCAGAGATGTTTCATTCGTTTTCGGTAGCCTCTTTCTATAGGGTAGCGGCTTTTATAGTAGCACTCCATCACCAGTCTGTTCTCTTTCATGGTCCATTTCTTTCTATATCTTTCCAGTTTGCTGTTTTCGCTCTGGTTTACTTGTCTCTGGTCTGTGTCCTTGTCATACCTGGAATCAGAGAGGTTACTTACCTGGTTCTTGTCCGTTGTCTTGTTTCTGAAATTAAAGGAGCCAACATTCGCAGGATGCGGACCGGGTCCCCCATGTTGGTCATCGAGGGAGCACCTGCCCATCATGACACTCAGATCTTTCTTCTGAGTCCCACGGCGTTTATTTGTGTTTATAGACATTTATCATGGTTTAATGTTTGTGGCAACACCAGGCCCAGGCTTAGTTTACCTGTGATCCTGTCACAGGGATAGTGTTTCTCTCATTTTCATGAGGTTCAAGGTGCACTATCACACATACATAAAGAAACATTTACGAAAAAAAAAAAAAAAAAAAAAAAATAGATAAATAAATAAATAAAAAATAAATAAATAAATAATAATAATGAATAATTGATAAATAAATAAAAATGAATAAATAAATAAAAAAGATAATAATTATATATATATATATATATATATATACACACATATACATATACACACCAGGCACGTGCAAAAATGGCCGCCTCTTGTGTTTGAAAGATAAAAAGCCTAAACGTAATCTTTAAACGAAAAAACAAAAAAAAACAAAAAAAAAAAAAACTGCATATTTACGTGTGAAAAATAAATAAATTATGTAATCACGGCGGCTGAAAACCCCAAAAATGCAGTGAATTTTGAACTTTGGGAAAATTACTTGTAAAAATCCCCTGAAAGATAAATATAAGTTTTTGGGAACTATTTCAAAGATAATTATTAAATTAAAGTCATAAGATATTGATTTAAAAAAAAAAAAAAAAAAAAAAAATCCCACATTTTACTAAAAGTTCGGAAAATTATACCCGCAAAAGTCATAAATTAGTAAAATCCGGCGTCACATAATCGGCAAACAACTTTGTTTACCAATTGACTATCGCTATGCAAAATATATGGAAGAAAAAAAAATGTTATAATTTATCATTTTTAACTTTATATATAAAAATGGTTTTGTAATAATTTATAGAAGTTGAAAAATTATTATCCATTAATTTCTTTATTCTTTTTAACGCTACAAACAAATTTAAGTACCCTTATTTTGTTATAATAAAAAGGGAAATGCTTATTTAATTAAGATATTTGTGAGTGTACGCAATTAACATCTTATTTTATTTTTAACAAAAGAGGTTCATATTAAACTTGGTATTAGTTTTTAATTATTGATGACATCTGTTTACCAATTTTTTTTCTTAGAATTTGAAATAAAACTTTTAAATGTTGAAAATTATTTTTACGTTACGAACTGCGTCAATTTTATCATTTTTTTTTTTACATGATTTAAAACTTTAGTTACTCGATTTATTCTTAACGTGTCGTAACGATAAATTACATTGATTCTTTTTAAAATAAAGTGTATTTTTTATTTTAAGTGTGAAAAAGTAAATTAAAGTTAATGACTACACTGACAATTTATACATTGAATAAAAAAAAATTTAAAAAAAAAAAAAAATTGCGCTGATGATACACGTTCATGTATGAATTATGTCGCATTTTTTATTTTCCCAGAAATTCTAATCATTAAAATCACATGAAATATTTTTTGCAATTATATTATTTTTTTTTGTGTGAAAATATTGATTAAACAATAATATCGCTAATTACAAAAATTAATTTTTCTTCGAGTTATACTGATTTTGTTAACACGGTATTTGGGGGTCTTTTTCGTAATATACAAAATATATTTTTTTTAAATATGTTTTTTAATTGTTAACCTTACAATGTTTTATTTTTATTAAAAAAAAAAATAAAAAAAAAAAATTGTATTTTTTATTAATATACAAAATTATAACTTTAGTAAAGGTGTATTTTGTGTTAAAAAAATAATGTTTTCACCAAGATTTAAAAGCAAAAAAAAACATGGTTTCATTATATTCCGTGATTGTGGATTAATAAATATTAAGAATTTCATAAAATCTGGTTGATTTCCTGAATATTTAAGTGAAGGAAGGGTCAAAATGTTTTTACATTTTGGGAATCGGCCATTGATTTTGCACGTACCTAATACACACATACATACACACATATATAAATAGATACATATATATATATATATATATATATATATATATATATATATATATATATGTTACCTAGTAATAAGTTTTCTAGGATATTCTTAAATAAAAAAATAAAAAAAGATGATAGATTCCCCTCCTATGTTTGTCTAATAAATTGACGCAAAGTTATCAAACATTCAGTCTATATTGAACAACTTACTCACACATATATATATATATATATATATATATATATATATATATATATATATATATATATATATATATATACATAAACATTTACAAATGTATATCTACCCAAAATACGTCTTCAATTCATACGCTCGAAACTTGAAATGTTTATCGCCAGCTGAAAAATAACGGTCAATACTGTTCTCTATCTCTAACGTGACAAGCCTCTTTTTGGAGAGAGAGGGG
Source organism: Sepiola atlantica (assembly GCA_963556195.1). NCBI lineage: Eukaryota > Metazoa > Mollusca > Cephalopoda > Sepiida > Sepiolidae > Sepiola > Sepiola atlantica. The sequence continues at coordinate 163,234,461 of OY744517.1, forward strand.
GGGGGTTAATAACGTTCAACTCAAAACGCAAAAAATATTATCTCCCGACCCCGAATTGAAATCTCAGAAGCTTCTTATTAGTTAAAATTAAAATTAACAATAAATATAACATTTGTATATCTACCCAAAATACGTCTTCAATTCATACGCTCGAAACTTGAAATGTTTATCGCCAGCTGAAAAATAACGGTCAATACTGTTCTCTATCTCTAACGTGACAAGCCTCTTTTTGGAGAGAGAGGGGGGGTTAATAACGTTCAACTCAAAACGCAAAAAATATTATCTCCCGACCCCGAATTGAAATCTCAGAAGCTTCTTATTAGTTAAAATTAAAATTAACAATAAATATAATATTTGTATATCTACCCAAAATACGTCTTCAATTCATACGCTCGAAACTTGAAATGTTTATCGCCAGCTGAAAAATAACGGTCAATACTGTTCTCTATCTCTAACGTGACAAGCCTCTTTTTGGAGAGAGAGGGGGGGGGGTTAATAACGTTCAACTCAAAACGCAAAAAATATTATCTCCCGACCCCGAATTGAAATCTCAGAAGCTTCTTATTAGTTAAAATTAAAATTAACAATAAATATAACATTTGTATATCTACCCAAAATACGTCTTCAATTCATACGCTCGTATTATTATTATTATTATTATTATTATTATTATTAATATTATTATTATTATTATTATTATTTCATAGTAGTCTCAACTTTTGAATGTTTTTAGTTGGATTTTTCTTTTTTGAACATCAAGTCAATTCCCTTGACTTTAGACATTCAAGCTGTACCTTAACACTTTCGCCGTTCCTAACAGGCAAGCCTTTTGCAGAATTGAAAAATAAATTGTCTTGTCAATCTGTTTAAGCAGTTGATGGTGGCTTTTCGTTATAGTTCCACGCCTTCCAATTACAACGGGAGTCACCTTTACTTCTTTACATTTCCATAGTGTAACTAATTCCCATTTTAGATATTTATATTTTTTCGTGTCCTTTCTCCTGCACTTATTATTATTATTATTAGTAGTAGTAGTAGTAGTAGTAGTAGTAGTAGTAGTAGTATTAGTATTATTATATAAATGTGTTTACCTTTTTTTCTAAATCCACATTAGTAATCTGTCAGATTTAGAATTATACATTCAAATCTATTTTGCTGTGTTTAGCAGTGATCCGCCTTTGATGACAAAAATGGCGCCGAATATTGTAAACAATGTAATACACTATATATTACTAATATAGCAGTTAATACAATAATATTTATATAACAAACGGGGCCCGTTGAAATTCCACGATACCTTCTACGTCAATCGGTATAATTTACTGTCAATAATCATATTTTTTTAATACTACTAAGAAAATAATTACACTTTATTCTCCTGTAAGAATAATTGTCCTTGCCATATGAATATTATTTAAATAAATAAAACGCATATGTCTCTTTCTTTGGGGGAAAATGCACGATATATCATAAAATGAAATACAAGAATAAATCATCAAAAAACGAGAGATTTTATCGGTTTTGTTCGGATCAACGAACGTCTTCAGAAAGAGTGAAGATTTTTAATTTATCCGATAACAATAAAACATAAGAAAAAGAAGAACGCACAGCTGGATGTTATTGGCATGTGTTTAACTATTTGAAAAAACCCCAAAATATAATGGAACACGATATAATGCTACTAAACCTTATGCATAGAATATTATTGCAATTTTTATCAAAATCTATTACATGACTTTGATTCTAGAACATGTCAAACATTAAGGATACTGAAGAAGAAATTGAAATTCAGAGAGTGTTGCCTAATTGATGTCTAATGACTATGGATCAAATTTAATGCAATTCTGAAATAAATTAGATTTTCAAATAAGAGGTTGTGCCCATACGCTCCTTAAAACCTTTTTAAACACTCCTAAGAAACTGAAATCTTGGAAATATTTATTAATTGATGTCAAATACCTATTGTTAAAATTTCACAAAAATCGAAGTTATCTACATTTTTTACGAAGTGCGTTAACCCACCTTTACCCTTTTTGCATGAAACCAAAATATAGTAAATGTCGCCCATATTACCCACCCTTACGCCTGTTTCAAAATTGATGATGATCGGTTTATTAGTTTTTGGGTGAATCATATATATAAAAATATATAAACACATACACTATACATAACTGTATATAAATATGGATTTAGTCGTACACAGACGATAGTTTCGTTGTTCCTCAACGCATCAGTGTTGCCAGACATAGTGAACGCATTAACATCGAGCTATTTGAGATCTAGACGCCAGGCCACTACGAACTGTGACCAACTGGAGACCTCTGTTTGATCTGAGAGGGACGCGCGTACGCGGAGATTAACAAAAAGTAATGATTCTCTGTACCATTCGGGAGAACGATTCACCCAGACCGACATGTATGTTACGACGAGGAAATGTTATTTAAGAACATTTGAAATAAGTGTTGGACAAAGTTGAAAACGTCAGGTTTTTCATAACTGTTTCTTATTCAGTCATTATTATAAAGAGATGAATGTGTTGATAAATAACGGAGTACCTTTCGAAATATTAAAACTAAAAAATTATGATAACACGTATAATTTACATTCTTTTATATTTTCCATAAGACTAATTTTATTTGTCAAATGTGAAGAGGCACACTAAAAATTATTCCAGTAATCATAGGAACGAACCACTGGGCTCCTAAAAAGTTGATTTTACTTCTGTTTTTTTTTTTAATAATAAAAAACTGAAATAACTACCCGGCGAATATAACCAGTGAAAAAAATGCAAGAGAAATCCAAACAATTGTACAATACTAAAGAAATTTGCCAGTTGGAGTCTCTGAAATAACGATTCAATGTCTACCATCCCAAACAAACATAAGAGAAAATAAAATCTAAAAGAAAAGAAAAATATGTAACCCATTGAGTTCAGGTTTGATAGCTGAATCAGTAAAAGTGAGGTTGTAAAGCCAGTTAAAAAATCCAAAGTCTAAAAAAGTCTTTCTGTACACAATCTCTCTCTCTCTCTCTCTCTCTCTCTCTCTTTCATTTTTTCACTCCAACTATAGGTTCGATAGTAATAATACTTGTGGTTATATTCCTATTGTTTAGAATGGACTATTAAAATCTTTATGGCTAGTTTTATTACATTTAACTTTTCAGAAAGAAAGAGAGAGAGAGAGAGAGAAAGAGAGAGAGGGGGCCATAAACGAGACTGAAAGACACTAAATACGAGCTGGGGGTTTAACACGATACAATATGAGACGGGGGAACTAATAAACAAAAACTGTGTAAGAGATGGACGACTTCATGAGTACATGGACAATTACGGTTAATTAGAACTATTCAAAGAGATTTTTTAAACATAACTCAATCACGAACAACGGAATATCTTAACATGTATTTAGTGCGATTTTAATATATAGGGAAACAAATATTTATTAATAGTATAAATATTTATTAATAGTATATAAATATTTATTAATAGTATATTATTAGTATAATAACATATATATATATATATATATATATATATATATATATATATATATATATATATATATATATATATGTTATTTATTTTTTATATTGGAAATTTATTTCTGACAGTATGCAGTATGTTATGTATTAAGTTGTTTTTTTTTGTTGAATAGCACTCTTCTTTGCTTATTTCCAGCCTCGCGCAGTAAATAATGTTTTTTTAGTAATGTTATCCGCGCAAACAATAGCATCAACAAAAGAGTAACTTACTACTTAACATTATATATATATAGAGAGAGAGAGGGGGAGAGGGGGAGATGGAGAGAGAGAGGGAGCAGTGGGAGAGAGAAGTGGGTGATAATGTGTGAAGTGTTTTCTATATTCGGACATGAAATTCCTTAGCGTTTGATGGGGCTCTTATTAGAACTGGACTTACCTAAATGTGGTGAGAGCTGAAAAATGTAGCTCCTCCTGATCAGATGTTTTTTGAGAGACTGCAGAGAATGGACAGACCCATTTCTTTCTCCACCCCATCACCGCCACCACTCACACTCGCCAACCCTTGTAACCACTCACGCGCACTGATAGTGAGGTGTGCAGGCCAAAGCCACAAACATCATAGTTGTACTCCAACATAAAATAGGCATTTTCTTCTTTATTCTCTTTAAATTCCATCCACATTTTATAATGTATAGAGTTTCAAGGCATTTCTGAAAGCTCAGTTCAAATTGAATGGTCTTACTTATCTGTTTTACAGCATATCAACTCCTTTTGTCGAGGGGAACTTGTTAATACCTATTATAACATTGTTAACTTTGCAAGATTCTAGTTTTCAGGTCATGTTTAATAAAGACATTCTCATGGTGACCACTCATAACAGTGATCCTAAACGTTTATTTTGGTCATAAACTACTAAATTCCATGATCTTACTAAAAGTGTAATGCTTATCATTTGTATACGCATTTCGTGCGAGATTCTTACCTATTGTAACAGATTCAATGCAGACTGCTCTAAAACAACTACAGAAAAATTATAAAGGATTTTTGTGCAGGGATAACTTGTACAGAACTATTGTAAACGAGTCGTTTTAGATGAATATTGTCAACGACTATTGCAAACGATTCGTCATAAATGAATGTTGTAAACGACTAATGTAAATGATTCGTTGTAGATGAATGTTGTAACCAAGTAACGTAAACGAGTCGATGTAAATAAATGTTTTTAACGAGTCGTTGTAGATAAATGGTGTAAACAACTAATGTAAACTATTCGTTGTAAATGAATAGTGTTAACGATTCGTTGTAGACGAATTTTGTAAACGATTCGTTGTAGATGAATTTTGTAAACGACTAATGTAAAGGATTCGTAATAGATCAATCTTGTAAACGATTCGTTATATATGAATTTTATAAACGATTCGTTGTAGACGAATGTTGTAAACGATTCGTTATATATGAATGTTATAAACGATTCGTTGTAGCCGAACGTTGTAAACGATTCGTTATATACGAATGTTGTAAACGACTAATCTAAACGAGTCGTTGTAGATGAATGTTGTAGATTAGTGCTGTAAATGAATATTGTAACCGAATCTTTGTAGATGAAAATTTTAAACGACTATTGTAAATGAATCGTTGTTCATGTGTGTTGTATCGGACTATTGTAAACGAGGTATTGTAGATGAATATTGTAAACGACTATAAAATCATTAGTCGTACTATGGTTTAAAATATAAAGAATGATAAAAAGTTGTCTACTGTAACTATAAAGAAAAAATGAAGGGTTACCAACTTCGATGCGTGTGGACTGTTTCGCATGTTGGGCACTCGTTTTTCAGTGAAAAAAAGACCTTGTGTTCTTAGATTTTTTATAGGTAGCATTCATTTGCATATTAGGTTAACAACTATTTTAAGACGGACGAATTGGGGGAAGACAGAAAATTGACTTTGTTTACAGCTCAAAGAGAACATAGGAGTTGAGATTTGTCGTTTGTTGCGGTTTTGTTGAAGCAGGGGATTCTTTTTAATTTCATTACCGAATTCCGATACGTTTATATTTAATGTTTAAGCAGAAACTTGTGACAGTGTTGGAGGCACACACTCTTAAGTGTAGTTTAGTTTATTAGTTTTTATAAGTAATTTAAAAATACGGATATAACTTGTCGAAAGTTCTAGTAGCAGAATTTCTAAGCTTCTAAACACGAACTTTTGCAGGAAGATTGCTTGAATATACAACTATCTTAAACTACAAATATAGAACGAGTATTTCAGAGAATTGTTCATTAAAAAGCTATCAGTGTAAAAGAAAAGAAAGACTTCCACAGCAAGTTGTATACATATATACATAATAAACTAAATACATTACTTTAATCATAATTAACTGTGCTTAATAACATGCCCAATTAAATGTGTATAGCATAGTAAATTAAAATAAATAAATGGATACAAATAGAAAGAAAGAATTTGTTTAAATTACTAAATAAATAGAAAAAATTCGGCAAATAAATAATAAGTCAAATACAATTATTTCGATGATATTCTGTTTAGCAATACTTTTCATGCAGTTTGTAGTGTATTTACTCGAACGAATGACGTAAATAAATATCTGTTAGCAAAGTGTAGTATTTGTTCTTATACTAGGCTCCATCTTCCTGTCCTCACACAGTAAACGAGATATCTTTTTAGACCGTGGCAATTTTTATTTTTGTCCTAATCCAGAAGATGTTCCCCACATTGAAAACCGACCGTGTGTCTAAATCTGCCCTTGTGGGAAGAAAAGTAAATATGAACATAAACGACTGAAGAGTGCTCAATTACCTTTGAAAAAGCATGCATATATTTTTTATTTCAACTGACACTATGCATTAGTTTCATCGTTCATCGATAGCTTCGGTTTCACGGAAATACTGAAAAATCAGCCAACAGGGATAAATATACCGAATGTAACCGATTCTTTAGTCGATGTTTTGATAAGGTTTATATATATATATATATATATATATATATATATATATATATATATATATATATATATATATATATATATATATTGGGTTCATAACTAAGTTCCCGAAGTTTTTTTATATTTAAATTGAAAGATTTAATAATAAAAAAAAGCCATCAATAATGTACTCTCCTGGCGTTAAACAAGATTTAATGTAATTCGTTAGTAGAAATGAAAGACAATTATAAACGCAATACAAAATATGTCGCAAATATTCATTATTTTGGAAGTCATATAAAAATTATACGGTTAAGGAGGTTAAGTAGAATGATTTAGGGGTTAGTGGGAGAAAGGTATTAAAGTTGAGGGAATTGTGAAGCTAACGGAGTTCATGGGTAATTTTTTAAGTTAAGAGGAGGCTAAAGGGATGAGGTCTAATTTACTCTTCCCTCATTCTAATACTCATTTTCGAGTTCCAATTTTATCGACTTTTTCCCTCATTCTATTATTATTTTCTTATCAGGAAACCCATAATTTTCCTTGCGAGCTTTAAACTAATACTAATTTTATTATCTCTTTTTCATTTTTTATTTTTATTTTCTTATTTTTATTTTTATTTTTATCTTCAATTTTAATTCTATTCTTATTTTACTTTTTTACTTTTTTAATCTTTCAATTTTTAATTTTTATTCTTACTATTTCTCTAATTCTACCCTTCAATATATTTTGCCTCATTGTTTATAAGTAAGGTCTCCTGATAAAACAACTAAACCCCGAACTCTATTCATAGACGCATTCTGGTATTTCAACTCTCCCTGCCAGCACTCGTTGACTTACTCCTACTCCATCCTTTCCCTTTTCTAGTTGAACCCTAATTCGCGCTAACATCCAATTGTCTACTTTCATGCGACTCACCCCCCACAATCACACTCTTAGTTTTAACCGCATTTACTCTCCGCACCCCTTCTCCTTCTTTGCACCCGTTCCCCTCTCCCCCTACACACCCCTTACTCATTCCATCCCTGCCTACTGGTCGCACAAGAGTTTCTGCCTTTCCTCATTTTCAAGCCGGCTTTCGCTTCGGGCTAACTTTAAAATATTTTCGCTGCATTTTTTCCCATTTTCAAGCATTTTCTTTGACATCTCTGCCCAGGAAGTATTGTTAATGGCGAATATTTTCCACCTCACTCTCTTCTGAGCCTGCCTGCCTGCCTGAATCCACGAGCGTACCTCTTATTGGACATTTTACCCTTTGGATTTTCTATTTTCGCCGCACCTGAAGTTGTGGCTTCTTGGAATTTAACTTTGAATCCTCTCTCACAACCTTTCGGGCCTTTTAACGACCTACCTATCTACATCTCATTCTCTCCGCTGGACTTTTCGACACCGGACTTTTTAGCAATCGGACATTTGCTTGCATTCGGGCAGAATTTTGCCCTGTGTTTCTTCCCCTACAACTTTTATTTTATTTTTTAAAACTTTAAATCTTGGCCTTTGCCAACTTATCTATCCCAGCGACTTCCTCTGATGATAAGATTTTGATCTTTGAAAAGCCTGGCTTAAGGAAAATTTAACTTGAATAAATTGCCTTTTTTGCGGAATATACCTTGCTCTGAGCAATTGAATTGAATTATGATTTGGCTTTTGCTTCTCTAATTCCTTTCCATTCTTCTTCATTATATATATATATATATATATATATATATATATATATATATATATATATATATATATTTAGTCAAACATTATTAAATAACACGGAGTGGGTTTTGTTTGATGCGATTTTTTTTGATTTTCTCAATTTTCCGAATTGTCCATCTAATGTTTCTGTCAAATTGATGTAAATATGATCCATGGGTTTCTTGTTCCATTCTTTTTTTCTTTTTTGCAAGTACCTTCGATTTGAATCGTCAAATCATCTTCAGGCGGTATTAGTTTTAGTGTCTTTACAAATTATAACTTTACTGTTGTGCTCATTTTTTAATTATAACGGCAAGTAGTTTATAACTTGAAAAAGCGTCTGTAAAGTTGAAATGTACATGAGAGCGTGATGGCGTTCTACACATATGAGATGTTTAAAAGTTTGACTGTTTAAACCGTTAAGAAATTGATGACGTTAAAGAAAGTGCATACAATTCAAACGCATAACTACCTAATGGCTAAAAATTTGGTAATGTTAATTATTATGCTAGACACTTTAAAATGTTGCGACTAGTTTCATAATTGACATTATTAATTGTGGGATGTTTAGTTTTTATGTAGAGGGCTTCGATTTTTTTTAATTTTTTAACTTTTTCAAGCAAAGTATCTTAAAGTCCTTAGCTCATGAGTTTTCAAAGATAATTCTTCTCCTCAGAGGATCATTACCGCAGTTATACTACTACTACAGGTAATAAAATTACACTTTGAAAATATATAAAAATATATACAAAAATACATAAAAATATATAACATCAAATATATCAACCCAAAAACACACTTTTTTGTTAAATCTATACAATCCATCCAAGTCATACATTTAAAAAAAACATAATCAGGAAAGAAGTTCAGAAGGTTGACTGAAGATTAATCCATGTGATGAGTGACAGTCCAAATACGATAAATTGAAAGAGCTGAGAAAGTTGTCCAGTTGTGAGATGCGTCAGCAATCGATGAAGTCAAAAGTATCCAATGTTTATGTTAATTATTACAACAATAAATAAATCAAATCAGATAATATAAAAAGTTCAATAAACTCACTCAAAATTCCAAAAACTTGATCTGGGCAGCACAAATCAAATCCAAGTTCGCTGGTTAAAAAGGAAAATCCGTAAAATCCGAATTGAATAAAAATAATTAAGATTTTGAAAATATTCGCTCTCCCGCGAGCCAAATAAAGAGGACCCTTCTTTTACGAATGGAAGGCGATAGTAAAAGCGTTAAGTGTCTACTTATCGGAACAACGTTAAGATAGCGGAAGTTACATGTATTTTTTAATAAAAGAAGAGACGACATCCTGTTTCAGCAAGCCTGTCAAGTTTAACAAAGAAAGAAAGAGACAAGCCCGCCAAATCAACCCAACTCAAATCGGATGTTAATTGTCTGCGTCAAGGAAAATAGTCAATGTATATATATATATATATATATATATATATATATATATATATATATATATATATATATATATATATATATGTGTGTGAAAAAGATGACTCATCGTGAACCTTACCCCATATATTTTTAATAATTTAAAATGGTCTAGTAAATCAATTTATGTGTCAGTACTAGAGTGTACCTCGTCAGGACTACAGGTGCAAAAGGAAACAAAGCAAATCGTCGAAACAATGTTGTTTTAATGTTGAACGTGTGATCCCGACGGGTAACACTGAAGTACCGAAAGATGAATTGATTTGTGTAAACCATTTTAAATGTTTATATAATGTACATGTACAACGCCCTACATTCTACTGAGCACTTTTGAAAAAATATTGGTTTTAATTCATTTTACCAATACATTAAAATTTGTATAATTAAATATATATGTTTATTTTTATATTATGTATTATATGTTACATATATATATATATATATATATATATATATATATATATATATATATATATATATATATATATATTAGACCTCTTCAAAATTGACCTTTTTCTTCAAACATATGGAAACTGATATTATTCCCATTCTCCAAGGTCTAAATTAGCTAAATATACCAGTTATTCTGATCTTGGACCTTGGCTATGCCTGCCTCAAGAGCCATGTAATTTTATTGTTGACGTTTTTCAAAAACGCTGCAAAATTTGGGATATTATGTCCTTATTTTCATTGTAGCTTTCCAGAGGTTGATGCTATAGCATTGAAAGTGGTACCAAATGAAAGCTAATAAAATATTCTTGCATATGGTAGTAAACACATGAACACCTGTGTTAATTTTAATTAAATTTAATGCACAAACATATATATTTTATGCTTGGAAAGGATGCCATCATATAATACATAACTTTATCTCAAAAATGTTACTCTTAATGCATGTATATAATTTATTATCACTAAGTATGTTTTATCTCTTCATTTCAGATTGTAAATTAAAGCTGATTTGTTAAGATTTGTGAACTGCTGACAACATGGCATCTGGAAGACAACTATGCTGTGGGAAAGTGGTCAGCGATACAAGTGAACGGGATGAACCAACTGAAAAGAGAAGAAAGGCGGCAACTCCTGCCACAAGGTCATTCAGTGATGCGTATCTCATTGGGCAACCCAGCTCCAACATCAGGGGCTCTCAACTTCCTACTAATCGCCAGGTGTTCCAGTATTTCCTGCATTTGAGGAATGATAATCCCAACAGTGACAATAGGTCTTTAGCCCATGATACAGTGGATGTCGTTTTGCCATTCTGGAATATGGCAAGGATTAAAACACTAACTAGACCAAATGCAGTCAACCGTTTCATGATCCTCCATGAAAAGTACAGGAAAATTGTTAAAAACAAGGGAAGAAATAACAAACCAGAGGAAGAGAAACGAGCTAACTTTCTGAAGGACTTAGACAAGTTATTTGATATTGGAGCAAAGGATGTTGTGGAGGAGATAAGAAGCAACAGGCTGTTCACAAAGGAGACCAAGGAAGAGGACGTCAATTTCTACTTGGACCAACAGACAACTCGCCTGGCACACATGTCAGGTCATGATAAGGTGTTTGAGAAGAAGTCTAGAGAGAAAAGCTTCCGAGAAGAAAGAGAAGAGAGAATGTTATCATCAGTGACTGCTGCAGCAGCAAAAGTTGGGAAAATTTCAAGTGATGAAGACCCAGAGAACAGTCAAGGCTCTGGTACTAGTGAGGGTTCAGAATACACTGAGACAACACCAAGCTGTTCATCAAAACCAAGTACGATAACCTTACACTTTCCACACTCAGTTATGACCAGTGAAGAGATTTGTAGCACTGCAGATCGGCTGTCACTCTCTGACAGCCATGGTGTCTGCAGTGTTGAAGGCAGGAGGCGCAGATCTTGATGACTTTGTTATATCAGCCTCTACTACAAGACGAAATAGGATAAACACTCGTCATAACTTGTGCCAAAGTTACATGAATAACTTCAAGGAAAGTCCGCCAGATTACTGCACACTACACTGGGATGGAAAACTTCTACGGGATGTTCTTGGTGAAAGATACCCAGTGGAAAGTCTTGCAGTGCTCGTCTCTGGTACTCCACAGTATGAAGAAGGGAAGCTGCTTGGTGTGCCCTTCATAGAAAGTTCCACAGGAATCCAACAGTGTAATGCTACATTGGAACTGATAGAAGCATGGGGTCTCACAGACAACATTGTAGGCTTGGTATTTGATACCACAGCAAGCAACAGTGGCATCAACAAGGGTGCAGCGAAGCTTATTGAAGAAAAACTAGGCAAAAAGGTATTCTACTTCGCTTGTCGCCATCACATATCAGAGGTAATAATTGGAAGTGTATGGGAGGCTGTGTTCAGCAAGGTCAAGAGTCCTGACAACCCAATGTTCAGCAATGTGAAAGAGAAGTGGGACAAGTTGGTTAAGGACTGCCCAAGAGTTCTGGGCCTAGTTGAACAAGACTTGAAACAGAAGAAGACAAGCACAATTGCAGTCTTAAACAATTTCCTTGAGGTAGCAAGTCCGAGGGCAGATTACAGAGAGGTGGCAGAGCTGTGCCTGATCCTGCTTGGTGAGGAACCTCCTCGAGGTATCCACTGGGCCAAGCCAGGTGCCATTCACCAAGCCCGCTGGATGGCCAAGAACATTTACTGTATGAAGATGCTCATGCTTTCCGAGGAACTAAAATACAACACGGACACTATCTTCAAGCTGGAGAGGATGAACAAGTTCCCGACCTTATTCTACACCAGCCACTGGGTGACCACCACATCTGCAGCTGATGCACCTATCCATGACCTCCAGCTTATGAAGAACATGCTGCAATACAAGCAGTATGACTATGAACTGGCAACCTCTGTTCTCAAGAAAATGAACAACCACCGCTGGTATCTGACCCAGGAACTAGTGCCATTCACCTTGTTCAGTTCACATGCCAGCATGACCAAGTCTGCAAAAGAGAAGCTCGCAGTCAAGCTGTCAGAAACAGAGAAACCTGAGAGTTACAGGAAAGGCAAGCCAGTGTTTCCTGTCATCAATGCAGCTACAGTTCTCACAGACCTGGTAGGGCCAGAGTCTCACTTTCTGTTTGATGCTCTTCGAGTGAAATGTGACTGGCTCACTACTCCTGTTGACACCTGGGAAGACAATGACAGCTACAGGAATGCACAGAAGTTTGTGAGGTCAGTGAAAGTGACCAATGATGTGGCTGAGAGAGGTGTGAAACTAATGAGTGACTTTGCAACTCAGATCACAAGTGACCCAGAGCAAAGAAGCTGCTTACTACAAGTTGTGGAGTACCACAGGAAAAAATTTGACAGTTTCAAAAAAGCCACATTGAACAAGTGATAATACATGTATTAGTAACATCCTATCTGACAGTTTCTTATGCAATATATGTGTCAGTGCAGTGCTATTATACTACCAAACTGATTTTTTGTAGTGTCCCAGCTGTTTGTGCATTAAAATTAGTTAAAATTTACACAGGTGTTACTGTGTTTTATTGTGCTTACTACCATATGCAAGAATATTTTATTAGCTTTCATTTGGTACCACTTTCAATGCTATAGCATCAACCTCTGGAAAGCTACAATGAAAATAAGGACATAATATCCCATATTTTGCAGCGTTTTTGAAAAACGTCAACAATAAAATGACATGGCGCTTGAGGCAGGCATAGCCAAGGTCCAAGATCAGAATAACTGGTATATTTAGCTAATTTAGACCTTGGAGAATGGGAATAATATCAGTTTCCATATGTTTGAAAGAAAAAGGTCAATTTTGAGGAGGTCTAATATATATATATATATATATATATATATATATATATATTTATGTGTGTGTGTGTGTGTCTATTTTTAATTTATCTTTATATATTTTTTATATATATTCGAATATAAATTTTATAACATGAAGTAATTATAATAGCTCAATAGTGTAAGGCCAAAGCTATGTTATGTTCAATATTTTATTATGTAATATTATAACATATCAATGTTATAAAGGACAAATTCACGTCATTTTATATAACTTGTTTTTTTTATTCAGCCGAAACAATTGTATGCTAAATAAAAAAAAAAGTTTTATGAAATGACGTGAATCTGTCCTTTATAACTTTGATATGGTATAAAATTAAATTTAAAAATATATATATATATATATATATATATATATATATATATATATATATGCATGTTTCTTTTCATTTTCTTCTAATTCGAATATGCCTTGTTGCTTTTTTCTTCGATGTTGATGTCGAAACATGCCTGTATAATTTCTTTGTTATATTCTCTTGTCGTATCTGTGTAGTTCCTTCATTCTTTTTTCTCTCTCAGCTGTGGCTATGTCGTTCCTCGTCGTTTCTTTCTTTCTCTGCGTTCTTTGTGGCTAACACCCGCGTTCGACTAACTTAACTGTGCATATAGAAGAAGAATTGAGTTAAGACAATTATTCGAAATAGAGATTTATTTAAAGAAATATGTTAAATAAGTTACAAGTATAATCTACACTCAATTATGACGAACACATACAATTATACTCTTAATCTAACTATAGCTAGATAGACAGACAGATAGACTGAAGGACATGCAGACAAATTGCGCTGATAGCCGAATTTGGCCTCAGTTTTTTTCATTCCTTAAGACATTTTAAGCGACCGTATATATTTTATACGTTATACATATATGCATATATATATTATACATATATATATATATATATATATATATATATATATATATATTATATATTATATATATATGTATATGTGTAAATATTATATGTATAAAAATTAATGTGAAAAGTATATAAATGTTTATATATATATATATATATATTTATTATTTCTGATTTGTTTATGTATAGGAATAAAAATCTCCTGGAAAAAGATTTTATGACATAAACTTTATAATTTGGCTCCTTTATCTCGGGAAGGTATTCACCTTGTAATGGTTGCAGGTTCAGGTCGATCGTTTTCATAGTTCAAATCGTTGTGATGTTGCTGCCAGTTTTAGTCGCTAACTGTTAGTATTTGATGTGAAATTGTATTTTTTACTGTAATGGAAACATAATGTTATTTACTCTTTACATCAGTAAGCCGTTGTAATCCTCGCCAAATGGGCTGAAGGAAGTCAAACTACTCTCTCGTCGGTTATAGGTTTATAATGCTGGGTGCACATAACTACAAATATGCAAATAACCATGCAAATAACTATAGAATGATTACAATAGTTCAATAAAGCTTAATATCTATTTCCTATACTAATGACTCACAGATTATCAAGGCTAAACATACTCGAGGATAAGGGTTAATGAGATTGTCAGTTGGATGATGAACAACATTATGAGAGGATTGAAAATGATGAACAGAATGGAGAACAAATGTGATCACTTAAGAGGTCGCTCGACAAGTATTTGTTTGCATTAGACTTGAAGACGACCATGTAGTAGTCTGCAATTTCATGGCAATTCCGTTTAATTTTAGATACACAAGTTAAGAAAGGAAAGTTCTCTGCAGTGGTTGTAGGTAGACGAGTTCTTGCTGTGAATGTTTTATATAATCGATTTGGAACATAAATTTGTATTCCCATGTTTGGAGCTGTCGGCAATTGCATGTGTGTATCGATCAGACAGCGATTATGTATCTAACTTTCTCTAATAGCGTGTCAATCCGTCCGTTTCAAACAGCGCTATTCGTGGTGATTTCATTCTACTACCAAAGGATGTTTGATTGACAAGACAAGGTGAGCAATTGCTGCCTTTTATATCACAAAACCAATTACAAGTTCTTTTCTTGTGTACATCAAAGTTATTATATCCCAAATAACCAAACCATCAGCGGATGAACAGGTCAAATGCTCACCCACAATCTTAGCTAGACAAAACATACTTTCATCTTTATTTTCTTTCAACTCGCTCTCTACGCATTTCCTGCAAACAATATTCAGAGTTTAATTACATATATATATATATATATATATATATATATATATATATATATTTATATACGCAGAAAAGGCGGACGTTGCTCAGGATTAATGATGATCACTATTGTGTACTTTTTCACTATGCTCACACTACCATATAATTGTCTTTGTTTTTACTGCCCCTTCTTCTTCCTGTTTCGCTCCCTTATGTTGTTAATAGAAGTTGAAATGTTCGAAAACTCTCTTAATTAGTGTCTTATACATATGGTTTGAATTTCATTAAAATCGGATACAGCTTTTTGAGGTTTTAAAGAGGTTTTGTCACAATGGGTGGTAACGTAGATATTTGGCACAAAAAAGATAACGTAGATCTCCAGCATCAATTATATTTTCCTTACCAGAAAATCTTCTAGATATGATTTAAATTTAATTATGATAGATTATGTTTAAAGTTTTAATGGGTTATCCTCCTATAGCCCCCTTAGGTGTTCTCTGAAAGATTTGCGGATACTTACATTGTTGTCCCCAATAAATTTTACATGAGTATACACTTTTAGATTTTATGTAGATTTTCCAACCTTTCATTTTGTAAAACAACACACACACATAACACACACATTGTAGTTGTATACATATAAAATAATATATATATATATATATATATATATATATATATATATATATATATATATATATATATGCGTATATGTTTTACGTAGAGGATTAACGCCTGAACATATCAACCCACCGTTATGAATTTTGAGACATGTATTAATCGTAATGGTAGGTAATATTGGCTATATTTAGTTCAATTTAGTTTTATGCAAAAGAGACGAAAAAAAAGGAAACTGAAATTTTGGGAATATTTATTAATTGATGTTAAGATTTTACAAAATCAGAGGTACCTATATTTTCGGGAAAGGCTTACGTCATATATCACTTCTGTTCGAGTTTAGACGAGACTCTCAGACAGCTCTCTATCTTAGCATGGGCCTTTTCTACTGGCTGCAGGATTCGTTCACAGTTAATATAAAAGAAAATCGTACTTAATTTTACAATACGCTGCATATCTCTATAATTGGTTTGCCCTGACAATTCATGTTTATTTACATTTTCTCTAAGAGCTTTCAACGTGTGATCGTTCGTTAGTAACTACGTCTATTATTTTAGCCCCTTTTTAAGTATCATGTTTTATTATGCACCTCTTGCATTCGTTTTTACAAAATCTTTTCTGTAAAGAATAAATATTTATAGATGTGAATTCAACCGTTTCTTTATCATTGTATTTTCCTCTTTTATACCGATCTCAACGATAACACACCATGACGGCCGCATGTGTGAGAAAAGAATCAAACACGTGTTTTGCTCTGAAGAATAGAAATTAAATGTCGAATATTCAGATTTTTAGCAAAAAATGTATAAACATTAACGCTTAAGCTTAACATGTCTTAAGAATAAACTGAAATCAATGAAATCTTGCTTAATTGGTTTCTAATGACCATGGCTCAAATTTAATGAAAATCTGAAATATCTAAATTTTCAAATGGGAGGGTGTCCTCATATTATGCCTTCTAAAAACCTTAAAAAATAGTCCAAAGAAACTGATATTTTCTGAATATATATTAATTGATGTCTATTGTAAAATTTAACAAATATCAGTGATATCTGAATTTTGACGAAGTGGTACCACCTCCTCTATACCTCTTTTGAATCGAACTAAATTAAACTGAATATAGTCCACAATACGACTCCTCACGTCTAGAAGCTTTGTTCAAAAATCAATAATGGTAGGTTAATTAGTTTAGGAGTAAATCATGTGTCTACAAATATATACAAATTTAGAAACATGTACACAAACCTAACTTTACAAAAATAGGTATAAATATATAGTAAACCATAGACACACTGTTTCGCTGCATCACAGTTCTGCAGTACGATGACATATCGCATAGTACGTACAATATATATATATATATATATATATATATATATATATATATATATATATAACAAAACGAATCTACTGTATTTGTTCAAATGCCAATTCGAGGAATGTTTCCCCAAGACCCAAACAGACAAACAGTACTTATATTGGCCACACAGTTACAACCCTCTCACGACGCCTTACGCACCACCTCAACGATACCAGGGCCATTCAGCGACACATCACCACACACAAAAAACTATGAAATCAACAGAACTAAGAAAAGTATTAACAACCAACACAGAGGATAATACATAGGAACAATTGCACAAACCGACTCAAACTCTTCCAAGCTGTACACATAAAGAAAATACAACCCACGATCAATAAAATAGCATTCGCCATCAGTACTAATGCCCTATCTATATTTAATAATTAATATAAAATTTTTAAATAAATGAATAAATAAACGAATAATAAAAAATAAATAAATAAAGATGCATACATATATATATACATATGTTAATGAATAAGTATATGAATGAATAAATAAAAGTTATATATATATATATATAATTATCTATTAATGATATTTTCAAATTTACCCATATACACATACATTTATTGCTAAACCTGCAATCATCAGTATGGGAGGAGACAATCAGTCGTCGGAGTACTTACCGATGTGTCTATCATGCATTGCCGTAGAAAACAAAGAGAGTAAATTAACGCCTAAAGTGAAAATTTAGCGGCCCTATAAGCAAGCCATCAAATAACTCAATAGGCGGGGCTTATATAATTGCATTACGCAATAAATAACGGCTTGCTGGTAACGTACTTAAAGTGCTACATCTAGCGAGAGATTTGAATAATTATCTATATAAAAAATATTTTCAAATTAACTCATATACACATGTGTTTCATGCCAAACCTGCAATCATCAGTTTAGGAGAAAACAATACCTGCAGGTTACACTGTTCGAATCCGAATACGAAAGTCATATTTGACTCAGTAGTCGGAGCGCGTACCGGTGTGTCCACAACGCATGGACATATTAGCAACCCGTCAAGAGAAGTACATTTGCCGGGGCATAGAGTATTGCATTACGCTATATATATATATATATATATATATATATATATATATATATATATATATATATATATATATATATATATCGTAATGCAATACTCTCTCTCTCTCTCTATATATATATATATTACGTCAGATTACTCTCATCCTTCCTTTCTCATATATATATATATATATATATATATATATATATATATATATATATATATATATATATATATATATTTAAATAAATTTTTCGTGGTACAAAATTTGATAACGGCGAGGAATACGGACGTTTGGGACATTTTTTGGAGGGTCGAATGAGATTAAACAAATATAAAAAAACGAGAGAAAACGATTAAAAAGAAATAAATTAATGTACTGAACCGGTTTTCGTCCACACTCATCAGAGTAAAACGTGGAAGTGATTGAATACGACTAAAACCTAAAAATAATTTGTAATGAACACTAGTGATATATATATATATATGTATATATATTACGTCAGATTACTCTCATCCTTCCTTCTTATATATATATATATATATATATATATATATATATATATATATATGAAGGGAGGCGCGATAGCGCTCTATCCCTTAATAGACTTCAAAAACGACCTATGCTAGAAATCTCATTTCTTTGATAACTCAAAAACCAATAAACCAAATTAGTTAAAACTTTGCACAAAATTTTCATTTGATAGGTTCTATAAGTGTGTAGAATTTCAGCATCATTAGTCAAGGCAACCCAGAGGTCAGGAGTGATTTTGTGTTATCCGTGTGTACGTACGTACGTATGTGCCACCCTGTATCTCATCAACTATTTGATGAATTCAGCTGATTTTTGGCAGAGATAGAGGTTCTAGGGTCTAGTTGATGGCATTTTAATTTCAGTTTACCATATACCTTATTTTTCTAGAAAATTCCAAAAAACCTTAAAAATTACCATTGTCTTGAGGCATAGCCTTTACAAAAGTAGTGACATTCCATGATAAATGCCAGTATACTGAAATTATATGCCCTTAATAGGGTTAAGATGAAAATTCATATACACTAAATGTACAAAAGCAAGGAAATTCTCAAATTTTTACACTTTTATTGTCATTAAGGGTATGACTAAATATCAACCAAACCATTTCATTATCACATCACTACAGTATAAATCTCTATGCATGAGTGGATGAAGTGTGTGAGGTGCACTGAAGAAAAATTCCTACAAGTAAAATACATAGCCCCGTTGTGCTCGCATACCCTTAATGACAATAAAAGGGTAAAAATGTGGGAATTTCCTTGCTTTTGTACATTTACTGTATATGAATTTTCATCTTAACCCTATTAAGGGCATATGATTTCAGTATACTGGCATTTATCATGGAATATATATATATATATATATATATATATATATATATATATATATATATATATATATATATATACGGGTTTGTTTATGCTTCTTTATGAATGTGCTTACTTGTATGAGTGTGTGTAATTTTACAGCAATGTATAACTTATCCGTATCAGATAAAGTGGAGTTATTGTCGGACAACCAAGTGGTAGTAGTATTAGTAGTAGTAGTTGTAGTAGTAGTAGTAGTAGTGTGTTTATACATATTAATTATAATCACATATATAAGTATTCACTGGAAGAGAACTATAAATAAAACGTAACCATCTTTAAGATAAACCAAAATGCCTTGAAAGAATCAAGTTTTTGTTTATCGCCGCCGACCGTTAAGTTTTAACTGCAACGATGAAGGATTTGAAAATATGTTATCTCCGACAGTTAAAGAAGAGATTTATCGACCAAAATTAGACCTTCTCTCCCTCCCCACCTCTCTTTCTCTCTCTCTCTCTTTCTCTCTCTCTCTCTCTCTCTCTCTATATATATATATATATATATATATATATATATATGTATATATATATATATTCAGTATTCACTCACTTATTCAACTAATACATATGTAGATATTTTCTTATATACGACAGTGTCTGAAAAGTAACGGGACTCATGTCACAAATAATTATTTAAATTTAAACAACACGTCTACTCCACGTTCCCATACTTCTCTGCTTCGATACATTGATTCGGTTAGGGTTCTCATAGGATGACGATTACCTTCAGTGTTATGGCCCTCGTTATGGCCTACACGCCTTAAAAACTGGACTCGTTCATGTTCCCATTTATCTGCAGAATAGAAAAAAGTCACACGAAACTAGTTCAGTTGAATTGGTGGGTTTATCCAGTAGGCATAACATCTATTAATTTTTTAGAAGTCATTATATATATATATATATATATATATATATATATATATATATATATATATATATATATATATATATATATATATATATAATTGTTTGTGTAGTCAAAATTCAACCTAGCAAAACTCTCATACGTTTAGGTCAATAGACCTTACAGTTTTCAATCCAAATATGCTATGTCACTCTAGATATGTTACAAAACAATATGATTGAATTGACAACTTACTTGTACAAGCATGTTCCCCCATTATCGACTTGTATCTTGTAAATGGTGTATATATGAAACAATTTTCCCTGACAGTGTACTGTAATATTCCAACCATGCCTAATTGCATAGTCATAAGAAATGAAACGACTGTAGAAATATAACAAGAATTTATTTGGCACGTTCTTAAGTCCTGTCGGAATCGAGATAATATATATATATATATATATATATATATATATATATAATGTATTTAAGCAAACATTGTTAAATATAGTATAATGTTATGCTTGATTATACCTTTTTTATTTTCCTAATAATCATTTTGAGTCAACATTTTATAAGTATCACGACTCCTTAGATTCTTTGTGGTTACAAAAACAATGAACAAAACGCTGGAGAATAGAAAAAGATAAAAAATAACCGAGAACGCTGTATCTGTGGTTGTATACGTCAAAACAACAAACTGGTGCAGTTCCAGAAGAACTTTTTAGAATTTAAATTTCGGGATGAAAGAATTGGCGTCACCGGATAAGTTGTATTTACGTTAAACATTTTAAAATATTGCTACTCGTTTCATATGCAATGTTATTTATCTTAAGTTGCTGGGCTTTGATGAAGATAACTTCAAGTATTTTTTACAATTAGTTTCGGAGTGTAAGATATTAGTGTTTTACTATAAAAAAAATTAATCAGAGGCGAAAGTTTTTTTTTTTTAATGCTGATAAATCTAACTAGAATTTACCAGGTGCATGATGAGTCCACAGGAAAGAGTAGTGGTAGTAACACCAATGTAGTTATTAGCTTTATTATTGTCATAAGTTTTATTAGTCTTTCATTAGTATTGTTATCAATAAGAGATATATAACAGTCTACAATATTTTAGGCTTTTTCATCTAATCTAAAGGTTGGTTGCATTTGATTGCAATGGTATAGATAAATAGCGTTTGAGTTATTATCTTTGATATTACAATAATTACTAGTATGTTTTCATCAACGATATAATTAAGGAATTCGTTATCAATAAGGACTTGTTTTAAATTTTAATTCAGCACAGTGCTTTTGGGGAAGAGATTACTTTTGCACAGTTTAGTAAGTTTTTAAAAATGGCTATTTTATGCGATGGAGGCATTCAATTTTGTAATTGAAGAGACTAGAGTTTACGCTAATTGTTTTTGAAAAGAGGGGTGTAGAACGTATTATGAGAGGTGTTAATGAGAACATCTAGGAATGTGATTTCATTATTTATGTGTATCTCCACTGTGGATTTAAGAACAGAGTGTTTTTTAAAGCTCCTGTAGTTTTTGTTTTGGGTCATTATTATGGCCATTATTGTCGGCTAAAATAAGAATATCATCGACATACTAGGTAACACTAGGAAATTGCCTATTTACGTACCGTAAATAGGCAATTTCCTAGTGTTATTAAATATGTTATTTTTTAGGATTGCTATATACAGATTGTTAAATGTCAGTCCGAGAACCAAGCCCATCGAAACTCTGTCATTTGAATCTAAATGCTTTCTTTTTAAGTCATAAAAAGGTACTTCAATAGTGCAAATTAATAGTATTTTTTAGTATTTTTATTAATTTTATGTAAATGGAGAGACGAGTTATTGTATACCCTATTGATAATTACATCAATTTTTATTTTTACGAGTACATTAGTGATTAAGCTTTCTACACAGAGGAAAGTAATGAGTATATTGTATGGTTGATTAATATATAGGAGTAGTAATTTGGGATATGATACGCCGGAGGAGAGAATTGGGTTTATGTATCTTAACTGTTCCATGCAAATAACCAAGTTTATAATCCTCGATTATTTAGGGATATTTGTAATTATCTATTTGTACGTTATTAGTCGTGAGAAGTTAAGTTGTGTCTTTAATATATTAGTTTAATTATTCTGATTTTTAAGACTTTTTTTTGTAGTTTCGTAATTCTCTTCGTTTCTCCAGATTTTGTTCATAATATTTTATCATCTGAAAATGATTGTTATTGTAAGTGCTCATAATGACACATTAATTTTTTTTACACAAAGAGATTATTAGGAAAATCGAAAAATAGAAAAGGTATAATCAAGTAGAAGAAATATGTTATGTTTAAAAATGGTTGCACATATATATATATATATATATATATATATATATATATATATATATATATATATATATATATATATATAGTGTATTTAGGCAGCATTTTCTCATTTATGCAAACATTGTTAAAAATAACAGAAGTTGTCTGTTTAACTATACCTTTTTTATTTTTTCAAATTTTATGATGGTCTTTTTTGTATTATAATCAAAAAATTAATAAGTCTTCTATAGGTTTCATATATTTCACGAACGTTTTCGATTTTTCGTCGAATCATCCTCAGGTGTCAAAATTGCCAACGACTTCCCGGAACAATGCGGAAAACGTTCTCTGCGTATTTCTCCACCGTCTTTTTACAATTCTCTTCTTTCTCGAACTGTTTTGTTCATTTGCTTTTGCCAGCTGAAGATGATTCGAGGAAGAATCGAAAACGTTCGTGAAACATGTGAAACCTATGGAACATTTATTAATTATTTTTGACCATCAGAAAAATTGAAAAAAATAAAATAGGTATAATTAAACAGACAAATTCTGTTATTTTAACAATGTTTGCATATATATATATATATATATATATATATATATATATATATATATATATATATATATATATATATATTAAAAAGGAACAGCGGAAGACATAAACTCACCGTTTCGCTCAACTGTTGCGTGGGCTTTTGCAAGAACGAAAAATGCTAAAAGTGGCAAAAAACGAAAAGATCAGTCATTTTGGGAAAATATAACCCTTTATCAATGAAAATAAGATATATTTAGAGACCGGATGATTCCCTGCTTTTAAATTAGTTTCCTTTGAATCCCCTTTTTGCTCTTTAATTACTCCTTTCCTTTTGCCAATACTAGATGTACATTCTGTGTATATATTTCGAGCACATATATATGCATATATATTTTTATGTGTGTGTATTTTTTATATAAGTGTGTACATATATATGTATATATATAAATATATATATATGTGTGTGTGTGTGTGTGTCTGTGTGCTTATGTACATATTTGCATATCTCCCTTCTCTAAATAAATTCAAATTTTATGAACACTATCACTTTATATATTCCCAACATTACAGATCTTCTCGTTCTTTGTTACTTTCAGCATTTTTCCGCTCTTGAAAAAGCGCACGCAACAGTTGGGCTAACGTTGAGTCTTAGGACTTCCACTGTTCTTCTTTTACTCATACCATCGGATTATTTTATTTTTTTATTTATTATATATATATATATATATATATATATATATATATATATATATATATATATATATATATATATATATATATATATATATAATCTTTTTTTATTTGTTTGTGGTAAAAATATTTATTATGGCTATATAAAGACCGTATTTATTGTAAACAAAGAGAACATCTCTCGGACTTAATGTAGTTTTAATTTGATTCCTCTTTGTTCCTTTTTCTCGCTACATTCTCCATAGCATTAATTGTTTCTCTTAATCATAACCTCGATTTAGTTCTGTTAAACGAGGTTCGAAGCCGATTAGCTAGACTTTTCAGTCATTTTATTTTTTAGTTCATCATGTTTTAAAATAAATACGGACTTTATATAGCCATACTATACATATATATATATATATATATATATATATATATATATATATATATATATATATATATATATATATAAATAGATTTTAAAAGAATACGCGGAAATCTCTCTAAGGCCCTTTCGACTATCATCTCGTCAGGAGAAAATCGATAGTTTTAATTAATAATAACGTCGAAAGAAAGAGCAAAATGGGGAAATTGAGTGTGCCAAAATTATCGTTAAAGCGATTAAAATTCCATCAAAAATACGTCAGGGAAGGGTAGGGTCCTTGTGTTACCCCTCCTCTAATTCTTTGGACTCTGCTATTGGCCAGCATTTGGTTGAAAACCCTAGCTGTGCCAGTGGCTATAAAATAGACCGTTTTGAGGTCTTGCATCGAGCAGATTCCAAGAACTATTTGAAAATATTGGAATCTGTCTCTATTGCCATTCGAAAACCTTCCTTGTGCCGGCAGAAGGAATTTGTAAGATCGCTGAATCTCTTTGGGGAACTTTGAACTCCTTCCCAAATTTTTTTTATTTTTTTATCCCCTAACGTAGTGCCTTTTAATCGACTTTTAATCGAAATCATTAAATTGAATTTTAATCGCTTTAACGATAATTTTGGCACACTCAATTTCCCCATTTTGCTCTTTCTTTCGACGTTATTATTAATTAAAACTATCGATTTTCTCCTGACGAGATGATAGTCGAAAGGGCCTTAGAGAGATTTCCGCGTATTCTTTTTAAATCTATTTATAAATTTTGTACCTCGAAACATTTATATATATATATATATATATATATATATATATATATATATATATATATATATATATATTATCGCTTGCAACTTTGTCAACCATAGACAACTGTGATACCATTTCAAATACACATATTAAGTGTGCCTCGTAATTAATCTTGCAATTGTTCCACCGAAACAGATTGACTTTCTCTTGCTATTTTGCCTGCTGTCGTCTCATACAGAGAAATTAACGCGTCCCACGACTCACCCATTTCCAACTGTTAGAGTACACTATTAGGTCGCGGCCGAGTGAATGTTCTGCTTTATCTCGGTTGTTGTGTAGCTGCTGGTGCTGGGGTTTTGATAGTTTCATTGAACACATGCAACTGCTAATCAGAAGCGGATAGTAGCAGACTTGTTCATTGTCTCCATTTTGTTTTCTTGATTTCTCTGTCCCAGTTGACCATATTTTTCTTCCTTCTTCAGTGATATTTTTAACCAAAAGTGTCCATTACAATTTCACTCGATCTATGACCGATATTAAACACATAAATTGTTATCTCTCTGTCTCTCCCTCTCTCTCCCTCTTTCTCTATCTCCCTCTCTCCCTCTTTTCACCCGTACATGTTTGATATATGTACGCATCTCATTTTTTCTTTTAAAATGTTTTTCTTTTAAGGTTATAGCCTCGCAGAATACTTAACCATTTCCTTTAATAACGATATGACCTACGCTCTGAGAAGCGTCAATTAAAAAAATAGGAATATATTCCTTTGTTCACTTAATTAGAACTTCACTGTATAATCACTGCTAACCCACATCGAGCAGAAATGTTTTTTTTAATGTAAATAAACAAATACATATTATCCCAAAAGTAAGGTAATTGGATTGCCTGTACATATTCTCATTCTAAGTGGATTTAAATAATTCCAAATCATAAGAAGGGCGGTTTTGCGCAAGTATTAGTTCACTATACACTATAAGCGAAGTATGCTTACGGGGAGGGAGTCATTGTCTCTTGAAGGTAGAAAAGAAGGCCTACAAAGTTTTATGTAAAATTAATTTATTACTGTATTTCATTTTTACTAATGAGTCACACCTTATAAAAGACTGGAGGAACTCGAGAGGTTTAATGAGATAGACCGATTCACAATGTAACACATGTTTTGTTTATTTGTATGTTTTAATGTTTTTACATGTATTTTTTGCTACTGAATTAAAAAAATCACATTCATTTTGGCATAACATCGATATATTTTTTTGTTTCTTAATTTAATATTTTCGCGTTTTATACACAACCTTTTCTCTACAGCAGTATGTTGTAAAGATACTTACACAGCATTTAGTACTTTTTTCATATATTGAAAGGTATTTAGTAAATACAATGTTAGTTAGAACAAAACAAACCATACAAATTTGCAATGTAAATGCTTTGATAACTCTTTTCTTAAACTTAGTTGTGCTTTGGCGATTGAGATTTTCTAAAGTTCACATTGTCATCTTTTCTGACAAGAAACCATATATAATCTCCTATCATTGCAGTATCCTATCGTCCTTGATATCTTATTTCTATTGTAGCGATGTCCTGATGAAATCTCCCACCATGTTCTTCACTGATATCACCCAAGTTTTCGGGGAAAAAATCTAGAGAGAGAATGCAAAAAATGAACTTAAAGGTTCATTTTTTGCATTCTCATCTCATTCTCATACGACAACCTAGTTTCCTGAGGTTCTCAATAAGCTTTGATACCAGTTGTTTGTAATTAGGATCCTTGTGATTTCCTAAGAGTCCACGAACTACATCACGAAATGCGCACCAAGCTTCTTTTTCAACTTTTGTCATCGCTCTTTCAAGTTTCTCCGACTTCAACATTGCATTTACTTGGGGACTAACAAATATACCACCTTTGATCTTAGCATCTGATAGCTTTGGAAACATGAGACGAATTTTTTTGAAAAGCTTCTCTTCCAAAATCTAAGGCCTTCACAAACTATTTTACTAATCCTAGTGGAGTGCCACTCAATGGAGTGCCATTCAGTCGAGTGGCACTCAGTCGAGTGACACTCAGTCGAGTGACAGTTATCATAGAATTTGTAGCATGACATCTCAGTCACCTGTTAGCAAGTTATTTCCTGGTCACCGAAAATAGAGTCTATATGCTATCCACAATTTGGACCTGCTTTTTTTTCAATATAATAACCACACACATAGCAAACTGTATCTGGAGAATGTTTACATCCTCTAGTAGCCATCTTAATAAGAACAGAACTTAGTAATTGACCTGAAAGAGAAAATTAGATATACATTTAGTAGCACCACATATAGCATTTTCCAATATATGATGACATTGAAAAGAGATGTATTTCTATAAGGGTCGATGATACAGAAAAAATAATAACATTTTTGAATCAGCAGAAAAAATTGATTAAAACACAGTAAAAAAATATAATAAACAAAACTTTTGTAAAACATTGTTACGTTGTGTTATCAGTTGAATAGTTAACTATACTATGATGAGATTGATAATGGTATGTGGAATAACCACACTTTAATGATTTAAGAGGGAAACTTTGGATAACCTTCATAAAAAAGTTCGGATATGATCAGTTCGTAAAAAGCTTCAGATAGGAGTTGTTCGTAAAAGGTTTCGATATGACAAGTTCATAATAAGGTTCGGATATTAGACGTTCATAAAAAGGTTCACATATGAAAAATTCATAAATATGATTTTGATATTAGACGTTAATAAATAGGTTCAGATATGACAAGTTCATAAAAAGATTCGGATATGAGTTGTTCGTAAAAAGACTTCGATATAAAAAGTTAATAATAATGTTCGGATAGAAGAACTTCATAAGATGGTTCAGATATGAGAAGTTCATAACAATGTTTGAATATGATAAGTTTATAGAAAGGTTCGAATATGCGAAGTTCATAAAAAAGTTCGGATACGAAGAGTTCATAAAAAGATTCGAATATGAGAAGTTTAGAAAAAGCTTCGGACATGAGAAGTTCATCAAAAGTTTCGGATATGAGAAGTTTATAACAAGGTTCGGATATGAGAAGTTCTATAAAAAGTACTGGATATGAGAAGATTATAAAATGTTTCGAGATATGAGAAGTTCATAAAAAGATTCGGATACGATAATTTCATAAAAAGGTATGAATATGATTATTTCATGAGAAGGTTCGGATATGAGAAGTTTATAAAGTTTGATATTAGAAATTAACAAAAACGTTCGGATCAGAGAAGTTCATAAAAAGGTTCGGATATGAGAAGTCTATAAAACGGTCCAGACAGGAGAAGTTCATGAATAGGTATAGATATTAGACTTCATAAAAAAGTTCTGATATGAAAATTTCATGAAAAGGTTCAGATATTAGAAATTTTTAAAAAGTTTCAGATATAGAAAGTTCATTAAATGTTTCGGATATGAGAAGTCCATAAAAATATTCGTGTATAAGTAGTGTAGAAACACTTTAGGATATGGGAAGATCATAAAATGGTTCGGACATAAGAAGTTCATAAACATTTTTTGATATGAACAGTCCATAAAAAGGTTCGGATATGAGAACTTCATAAAAAGTTTCGAATATGAAAAGTTCATAAAAGGTTCGGATATGAGAGGTTCATAAAAGGTTTGGATATTAGAAGTTCATAAAAAGCTTTAGATAAGAGAAGTTCATGAAAAGTTTCGGACATGAAAAGTTCATAAAAAGGTTCGGACATGAGAAGTTCATAAAACGATTCATACATGAGAAGTTTATAAATAAGTTTTGATATTAGACTTCATAAAAAGTTCGAATATGAGAAGTTCATAAAAATGTTCGGATATGAGACGTTCATAAAAAAGTTCGGATAGAAGAAGTTCATAAAAAGTTTCGGACAAGAAAAATTCATTAATAGGTTCGGATATTAGACGTACATAAAAAGGTTTGGATATGACAAGTTCATAAAAAACTTCGGATAGGAGTTGTTCGTAAAAAGCTTTCGATATGACAAGTTCATAATAAGGTTCGTATATTGGACGTTCATAAAAAGGTTCGGATATGAGAAATTCATAAATAGGTTCGGATATTAGACGTTAATAAATAGGTTCAGATATGACAAGTTCATATAAAGATTCGGATAAGAGTTGTTCGTAAAAAGGTTTCGATATGAGAAGTTCATAATAATATTCGGACAAAAGAAATTCATGAAAAGGTTCGGATATGAGAAGTTCATAAATAGTACTGGATATTAGACGTTCATAAATAGGTTAAGAAATGAGTTCATAAAAAAGTACAGATATGAGAAGTTCATAAAAAGATTCGGGATAGAAAGTTCATTAAAAGTTCCGGATATAAGTTCATAAAATACTTGGGATATAAGAAGTTCAATAAAAAGTCTGGATACGAGAACTTTATCAAAAGGTCCGGATATGAGTAAGCAAAAGGTTCCGATATGAGAAGTTAAAAAACTGTCTTGATATGAGACGTACATCAACATGCTCGGATTTGAGTTTATAAAAAGGTTCGGATATGACAAGTTCATAAAAAGGTTCAACGTATGAGAAGTTCTTAAAAAGCTTCGGATATGCGAAGTACATAAGAAGGTCTGGATATGAGCTCATAGAATGTGACAGATATGAGGAGGTCATTAAAACTGTCTGGAGATGAGAAGATCATTCAAAAGTCCGATATTTCTTTTTTTTCTCTTAGTATTTTATTTTTATATTACTTTTATTCGTTTTACGTCTAAAATATAAAATAAAAAAGGTTAATGAAAGAAATCATATTTAAAATGATAAGAAATGTAATCTGTTTTGGAGCAGATTGTGTACATTTCTAAATAAATTAATTTGCCTAAAAGATTACATTTGCCTAAAAGATTACATTTGCCTAAAAGATTACATTTCTGAAAATATCGTTAACTTTTTACTGACTAACTTAATTGAATTTATTTCTTTTGTGAATATTAAATTAAATATTATTCACATTAGTTATATAAAAAAACACACATTTTAAACTATCAAAATGTATATATCAACGGTTAAGCGTCTTTAAGTTAGATGATGTCAGAATTAAATAAAATATCTTGGAGCGGGACGCCTCCTCTCCCATTCACTTTAGTGTCATTGCAAAATTTATTTAAATTTACTAAATAAGAAAGTAAATAACATTACAACTATTTTCTTTTTATAAATTTCCTCAAGAATTTATGCTCGAAATTAGTTTCAATATGTAGTAAACTAAAACAAAACCATTAGAAATCAAGTATACTCGTGAATTATTTATAAAAATCGTTTTTAAATGTCATGTAGACACTCATTTATATAACTATAATTTGGTATTAACAGAATATAGACAGTGTAAATAATACTTATTATTTCATTATCTTTAAATGAAGAAAAAAAATCGTAGTTAATAAAACTTTTAGAAACGTAGGGGTATTGTGACGTATATGGTGGTGTAGTTTCGATTAGAGACGGACACACAATGTCCATTATAATGAGATTAATATACACAGTAATTGGTTAGTAACTCCTTGTTATTAAATGCTTGTAATTTATTACTGAAATATAATTCTTACAAGAAATTAACATAAGAAATTGTATAGCATAGGATTTTATTGAAAGTTCAATATGGGCGCTAGCATTCACTACCAGCTTCTCAAGCCGCCTGGGAACCGCATCGACTTTTTTTGCAAATAACCTTTTTACTAATGAGTCACCACATATTATTTCATTTTTATACTAATGAATAGCAACTTACCAAGGCGAAAGGTCATTCATAGATAAGAGACAAGGCTACATCAAATCCTTTAGGATAAAAATCAATGAGATTGATAGATTAACAGTAGAATGTTGATCAGTATGATGAGAGGATTGAAAATATGTACATACCACACACTCAAAACAACAATCGATTCAGAAATCAGCCATTATTCTCCCTCGTCAGAAATATGGCTCATAGAAAATGAGGACAAACTAGGGGGAAAGCCAATTATTAACAAGAGACAACTAATACATTTATTAAATCCGGTATCGTAAAAAAACGTATGCCCGGATGCTGTTTTATCAAAGTTTACAAACAGAAAAGAGATTTATTATTAATCTCTTTTCTAACTAAAACTAAATGGCATTTTTATCTCAAACTTCCTACGTTTGGCAGTTTTAGTATTTTCTTCGTGAACAGGAGAAAAATTGTTTTACTGGTGGCAAAACTTCGTTTAGAAAAGTTGATTTTAAACATCTTACGATCAATGTGTCATTGTTTTATGAAATTATCAATGATCAATATGCATGTGGGTGTGATTCTAGACACATTGGTGCATGTCTCTAAGTAACATCAACAGAATAAAACAGGAAATATAAATATAAGACAATATACACCATTTTCGTAGACTTTTCATGAGGATGACTAAGCAATTGATTATTGGAATTGATAAAACACGCGTAGATGAGTGTATGTGGTGTTAATCGATTGTCCCTTTAAGAATCGTTGGGATTGGCTTAATGTAAAACCAATTACTGCTCCCTTAGGGGGGGCACGTTAGCATATAGAAGCCGCAGCGAACGTAGTTTAAATGTATCGACTCTCGATTGGATAAGACCACGATCAACTTTTTTTTTTTCAGTTAATCTGAGGCGTAGAAATATTTGCCCCCGCATGTTACAACATTTCGCGCGTAAGATAAAACCTCAATCCATCAGCTTTCTCTCTCTTTTCCAGTTTCTTTTTGACTCAACGCACGTGAGCACGTTCCTAAAATTAGCTTCGCCATCTTACCGAATGTACGTGGCACACGCAACCAGAATCATTCACGAATTACTGAGCACAGAGCGATAGCATATTTACACTGCTTACTGAACTCAGAAGACTCTCATTTAGAACTGATTCTCTTTTTGATATCGATCCTCCTACTACAAACTCAAATGATTGGGACTCTTCGACTTTTTGCAATTTTCAATTCTATGGTCGACGTCGGTTAATGGTTAACTGAATTACGACATAATCCCCAGATGGCTGTCTCAAAGCCTTCCAGCTTCAACTGAAGAGCCAACATCTTCTGAGGCCCGAAGCTCGTTCACCTGTTAACAGAACAAGTCTTCACATATAATATAACTTCTGCAAACATGTTTATTTTCGTTCAATTTACGTTACTGAAATCGGAAGAGGACTGAAAATGCTACTTTTATTTGAGTGTTATTACTATTTCAGTCGCGTAAATTATTTTGAGTGAAATAGGTTTCGTCATAAAAAAACTTATATTTTTAAAAACTTAAACCATGTTTTAGTAAAAATACATCTTAGGATTTTTAATGTTTGTTTTCGTTATGCCAGGTTTCACTTTACACGTGAAACGCCGAAATATAAGTTAGGTTGGAAAAATATAGACGCCATCTAAACAAGTCGAAAAGAAGGCTAGCTAGGAAGAACGATAACTGAAATAAATATAAAAAAGAAGTTATCGTTTATACTGTAGTTAATGTATTTCTCTTTGTTTATAAAGATGACGACTATATTTTTACGTTCAATTCTCATTTCGGCTGTCCACGTGGACAATTAAATTTGCCAGTGTATTTAATGTTATCTAAATGAATAAATGCAAAAGAGTTTTTCGACTTATGTTAACTATATTAACATTAAAACGGTGTATGCTTATTTAATTCTGCGTAGTATATTTTTATTCGTCACGATGCATTCCTTCCATGCATTACCTACTCTTTTGAACGGGGGTTAGTATAGTATACGTTCGTTCCTCACAATACCATCCTCCCAGGATTACCCTATTTGTGGGGTGAGGTACCTTACTATCTATTCTATTGTCGTGATATCATACTCCAAGTCATTAACTCCTACTTTTTATTTGGGGGATGGGTCGTCATGATATTATCTTTTTAGTTATTAGCTCCTCTTTTTGGGGTCAATGTATGTAGTTAGTGCATCATGATATCATTCTTTCAGCTTTAAAAAATATGCGAACCGAGAGAGCATATATTTGCTTGTTGTATATAAAGTAAAGTGATTTTCCCTATTTTATTGGCGAGTATAACTTTCTAAAAGCAGCATATGCTAATCTGCTTGAGGATCGATTAGACAATACGTCGACAAGTGTTCTCAGACAGAGTTGCACTTGTTAAGTCGCTTTCAATAATTTTTACATTTTGTTTGGCTCGACAACTTCTTGTAACAAAAAGTCTAAGGAATCTTTAACTTTTACGCTCAGATCTACTAGCCACCTACGTTCACCGGGAAGTATTTTTCATAAGACACATATCTTTTTAGCACCGTTATTATTTAATTTTTTCCATTTCTGTTAGCTAGATTTTCCATCTAAGTACGAAATGCTCATTTCACACACATATTTTAAGGAGTGGGGCTACTCAAAATACTATCCTTTAGATTTCCGATTGACGGAATAACAGATTAGCAGAACGATTTTTAGAGTCAATAAGACAATTCATCGATTACACTCTCTTACATTATCCATCATTTTTATTCTTTTTATATTCCATTTACTATTACAGTTCATGGAAAAGAAATAGCTGTCCAGATCACACTAAGTACATTAAGCTATTTATTTAAATTTCTATTTTTCTTCTTAACGTATAGATTTTCATGAGCTAACGAATACCACGGTGAAACTATTCTAGACTTCTCGGATTAACAGATGCACAGAATACGAGAATTAACATATTTCGAACACCATTCGGTATTTGGCGTAATTAAAATAAATCGCTCATAAATAGTTGCTAAATTATCCCTTTTTCTTTACATGATATATACTATTTTTTCACATAACTACATAATTTTGTTTGTCTGTCAATGACATTTACATTTAACATTTTTCACAAGGAAAACTCACCTTTATTTAACGTGCGATTTTAAATAAAAACGAACTAACGTCCTTTTACATTCTGGGAATAACAGAATGCATTCATATCAACCCATATTCTATTGCTGTCGCATTCGTTTAACCATGGAAACGAAAAATGTTGCAGTTGTTTATTTTGAACTACACTTATAAAGATTGAGACATAAACATTACAACATACTATGACCAAGTATTATTAATAATTTTCAAGACAGGCGCTCACATGTTTTGTCGACAATACAACGAATGATTTTTTAAAATACATGTCATACTTGGAAATAGTGGCAACGTTCACGGAAACCATCCTCCTACGCATTACCACTTACTTTCGAAAGGAGGATTTATTGCAGGTCGCCTGAGTCTCTCTCATCCGTAACCCTATAAGTAACCTGTAATAAGAGAGTAAACGTGAAAAGAAATCTTTGTTCTCGGCCTTTTGAGCTAAGATCAAAGTGTTGTATCTGTTCCGATGGATACTGCACCCCATAGATCGGTGTCACCTTGGCCTTCGGGTCTGGATTCCGCCGGTTTGTGGGTTTGTCCTGTGCAGTTCTAGGAGGTCCACCCTCCCATGCTTTGCCTCACCTTTTTGGGGAGGAGTAATTTTATTGCATACTGCCTGAGGCGCCCCTACAGGGGAATGCCGACGGGGCTGCCCAGGCATTTTTTGTAGGCCAGAGTACTCAAATTCTCGGGCGCTGGATTTTCAAATCCCACTTTCCGACCTTGTGTCACAACTTACCGCTGTGGGAGGTAGATAAATAACGTGAAAACAAATCTTTGTTCTTGGACATTTGGGCTAAGATCAAAGTATAGTATCTTTTCCGATGGATACTACACTCATATAGACCAGTAGCGTCTTGGCCTTCGGTCCTTGATTCCGCCGGTCTGAGGGATTGTCCTAGAGGAGGTCCACCTTCCCAGGCTTTGCCTTCTCACCCTTTGAGAAAGGGTTAGTTTATTGCGAATCGCATGAGGCGCCCCCTACCGGGGAATGCTGACGGGGCTGCCCAGACATTTTTTGTAGGCCAGAGTGCTCATCTTCTTGGACGTTGGCTATCCAATCCCACCTTCCGACCTTGTGTTACATCTTGCCGCTGTGGGAGGGAAGTATATAAAATTTAAAAAATTGAAAAACGGAAATGCTGCGTGCGCAGTTGTTGCAACGAAGCCACTGAAAGTCTATTTTGCCCCCCATATATCCTCGTCGATCTCGAAAAAACTCCCTCACGTACGGCAATAAACTTATCACCGCTTATTTCTCTTCAGAAATATGTAAATCTCAGTTTATGCATACACGAAAAGAGAATCAATATTTAAATTTTGTCCCCAAAAGAAAATCAGTTTATGCGGGAGAAAGTGCAGAAAATTGAATTGGGGCGACAGCTTTTGAAGAGAAGGAATAAAAACCGTGTATTAATTGAACAGTTGTACTTATACAAGTAATAAAATCTAGTTCAAAAGTAATGGGTGCAAATAATAAAAGGTAAATATACAGAAAATAATTTTGCGAATTTGCGCTTTCGCAGAACTTATCCTAGTTGAAGAAGTGTATTTTTAACGCGTGCTTCATGTTTCAGGTTCTAATGTATAGTAGCCGTCGACTCTCCCCTCGTAGGAAAAGGGGGACGCCTTAAAACTGCTGTCTTGGGCTCAGTGTCGTAAGTCAGTCAATCGTTAACCGACTGCGACCGTAGTTGTGGAAAGAAAAAAAGAACTGCAATCCCAAAGCGTTTTAGTTTATATAGGTTGCCTCACATAACTTCTTAAAGAGCAGTGATTGAGTTTACTTTTTCAACAATCTACGCGATCTTTAAAGGGACAAGTGACCAATCTACGCGTGTCTTATAAATTCTCATAATTATAAAGAGAGGAATAATATAAAAATATTCTGTATTATTATGTAATGAGAATAGTTTCAAAATAAATCGATCAATTGTTTGACAAATAGTGCTGCACATTTAATTAACATCAAACGAGTGAATAGTTTTTTTAAAAATTTCAAAATTGTTGGCCATTTTTAAACTGTTTACCAACTAAAAAATATTAAAATTGAACGATTCTATTTTGAGCTATTTCTATTCTATTGTCGTGATATCATACTCCAAGTCATTAACTCCTACTTTTTATTTGGGGGGTGGGTCGTCATGATATTATCTTTTTAGTTATTAGCTCCTCCTTTTGGGGTCAATGTATGTAGTTAGTGCATCATGATATCATTCTTTCAGCTTTAAAAAATATGCAACCGAGGAGAGCATATATTTGCTTGTTGTATATAAAGTAAAGTGATTTTCCCTATTTTATTGGCGATTATAGCTTTCTAAAAGCAGCATATGCTAATCTGCTTGAGGATCGATTAGACAATACGTCGACAAGTGTTCTCAGACAGATTTGCACTTGTTAAGTCGCTTTCAATAATTTTTACATTTTGTCTGGCTCGACAACTTCTTGTAACAAAAAGTCTGAGGAATCTTTAACTTTTACGCTCACATCTACTAGCCACCTACGTTCACCGGGAAGTATTTTTCATAAGACACATATCTTTTTAGCACCGTTATTATTTAATTTTTTCCATCTTGCTATAAGGTTTAGTTCGATTAAATTATTTTTAAATGTGAAGTTTAATTTACAGTATTTAAAGACAAACAGATAAACAATTAATGACACAAATTTAACAAATAAAAGCTCCCTAATCTGTATAATGATATGCCTAGCACCTTCCGCACTTATTTATAAACATGAGATCGTCCGATCGGCAACAATACAATAATTGAACATTAACTGGTGTCGCTAATGTAAACCATTTAAAAGATGTCAGCCAGATGTATATATTCTAGCCATTACGGTACTAAATAGATAAATTGTAATACTTACGTAATTGTTACAATTTTAAATAAATAAATTGAAAAAGTTCCATAAATTGTATTTATTTGACGAATATTTAGCTGATAATGATACTAATTTTACGGAAGAACAAACATGGATTTTTTCTTAATATTATTAAACCTTACATACATTTATTATTTTAAACCAAGTATTATTTTGATTATTCTGGACTACTTTTCTCATCTGGCAAGTTATTCTCACAACGTTTCGGCCGATGTAACCTCTATGTTGAACACAGGAATCCATACGGAATTTTGAACTGAATTATTTTTTAATCTACGGGGTAGATTGTTCTCGTTTCGTCAATCATAGCTAGTTGGACACGACGCAAACAATAAAGGTATTAAGTAACATTCCGTTCTAAGTGGCAGTTCTCTGGAAGTTTAAGATTCAATCATTACTACAAAACTAAGAATAAAATAAACATTACTTACTTCTACCATAGATGATGGAATGAGAACAATCTACCTGCGTGCTTAAAAAAAGGATCCAGTTCGAAATTTCGTATCGAGCCCGAGTTCGAGAAGATTCACATGGAGAAGGCCGGAGCTTACATCAGCCGAAACGTTGTGAGCATAGCACGCAAGATGAGAACAGTAGTCTAAATAATAAAAACAATACAAATTATCAATCCTCATCTAAAAAATAGCTATTATCATTAACTGTAAATTATACTGATATATGAAGAAAAAGGCAACCGTGGTATTTGGACGGGGGTTCGCTAGTACATTTAATTACCGGGAAGTGATTAGGTCAAGTGTACTTCATTATGGCAATGGGCCATGAATTATGAGGCCATGCCACTATGCTAATTATATATGCTGTAAACTGCTATAAACAAAAGAGAACAGACAGAGTAAAACTATTGAAATAAAGAATCCATTTTAGTCCGTTGATTTCATGGCCATCTTTACTAGTTGCTAGGAAACGAAAGCACATGCACTTTGGGCTCATTATTTTAGTTTTCTTATTCAATTTGTCACAACACAGCTAAACTCTTAAACTCCCCTGTTTTTTATATTACTTGACGTACCAGTGATCCGTTGGGTTACAATCGCTACAATCTTTTTATGTAAACATGTGCAATGCTGTAAGTTTAGTAGTGTACTTAGTTGCAATGCATGCAGACAACAGATCTGCAATGGGAGAAATATTTAGCAGAGAGAAGAGAGACCATTTAAAAAATAGCTGACGGCTTTTGAAATAGTAATGTCTTCTTGGATACGAGGTTAAATATTGTAATTGTGAGTCACATAATTCTCAGAAAAAATATTGTCCTTCAAGATACGGGGAACCCTGGGTAGTATGTTGTTTTATGTCCATAGATAAGCTGCTTAGCCTTTTCAAGTAGGTTGACTGTGTGGTCTACTTCAAATGACACAAGTATCTATATATATTCCAGCAAACGGGGGGACGGTCGTTAGGTTTCTGTGAGTATCAAGGACAGATAAGACTAATCTGCCCATCCAAATCTAGGCATCATGAGTAAAAAAATCTCAGACAGAATCATCCCTTACTTAAAAGAAAAAATCTCATACACCCTGTGACATCTCTCCGATGGGGTAACTTATTGGTTCCTAAACCTCAGAGACAAGTCTAATTTAAATCTGAACTTCATCACTTTCGACATAAACAATTATTATTAGTCCATTTCCCCAATCCTACTAAACAAAGCATTAATATTCGCTAAGAACAACTCAGGCATCACAGACTTAGAGATCAAACTAATAATTTTGGCCAGAAGATCCCTATTAAAATTTGACAATAAATTCTGGAGTAGGAAAGATACTCCAAATAATTTCGATATTACCATGGGTCTTCGGACTCGGTCCAGGTTACTGACCTTGTGGGTTTGTACTTATTAAGAGAATTACAATTCGATTTCGGACATTTGCACAGTGGCCTATACAGGGACGACGCACTTTTTGTATCAAGGGAGAGATCGAAATTAGATATTTTTTCTCAAGTTCTGCAGTAATAGTTAATTAAAAGTTTTTAAAGAAGTTGTGTAGATTTTTAATAGTGTTGTTGTATTGCTCGATTCTATTAGAAACTGAGGAGACTATTAAATAAATGATGGAGTGTGGGTGGTTAGATAGCTTATATACGTGGAAAAGAGTAAAGTTAGGTTTGTGGTAAGGGCTAAAGGTTTCGGAGTTAAGGTCTAGTGTTAGGTCAAGGAAAACGCAAAGCATCATCATCTCTAATAACAAGAAAAATAAATCTGCCCAGCAATCAGCACCTATTATACCCTTACTAATAATTGTAACTGCCAGAAATGCCCGTTAAATAGCAATTGCATACAAACTGGCGTCATATACGCTTGTACTGTAAAATAATTCCTCCAGAATGCCATTATGCAAACTAACACCAGTATGCAAACTCTCCCCTCACCACATCCCCAACCCCCTGTACTAAACGACATCCTAAATAACATCACTTGCACTAACCAACAACCCCCGCTAACTAAGAATAACCTTGATTCCACTCTTCAAATTTTCTTATCTTCTCCACCTAACAATTGAAACTTAATTTTGGCCCAGAGCTTGAGCATGCAAACCCAAA
This sequence comes from Sepiola atlantica, assembly GCA_963556195.1. Lineage (NCBI taxonomy): Eukaryota > Metazoa > Mollusca > Cephalopoda > Sepiida > Sepiolidae > Sepiola > Sepiola atlantica. The sequence goes on from OY744517.1 coordinate 163,274,124, forward strand.
CTACTCCCGATACTACAAATAACACATATACCACAATACCAACCCCATACAAAATACACACGTACATTGTGGCTAGTGTCTTTTCCATCAAGATCCGAATCTCAAACCATATCTACTCCTTCAAACACAATAACAACAATGCCACTGGCACCTCTCTATCAAATTTAATTAAAAAAACTTTAAACGTAAAAACACTCCCTACTCCCTACATTGGTCAATATTAAAAGGTCTAAATCCTACACTCCAGGATCCGCTTTCTGCCAACTATGTACATTAGAAACGTTTATGATAGCTACAGCAGCTAAAAGTAAAAATATTATTAACTTTAAAAACAAACTCATCTCAAATTGCAGGCACAAGCGAAAATTTAAATACATTAATTTCATTACTCCCTCTGACACCCCTCCTCCCAGTCAACAACCTCCTCTAACATAAAACTAATTCATAAATTTTATAATTTGTTAACTTTTTAACTATTCACCTTTACAACGTTACAACTAATCATCCCAATAACATAGCGTATCCTCTCTTGTGCACCTAATAACTTTATTACCCCATAATACTTAATATAAATTGAGAACTAACATTATTCTTCTCAACTCCACTAATCCTTAATTTCCTCTTCTCCAACACTCTAATTCCTATACTCTTTTTCAATTACTAGCTAATCCCCCTTACATACTTATCCATTGCCTCTCTTATCTCCCGTTTGCACACAATCCATCGACTCTGTGAGCGCAGCGCTCTACCTACAATCATTTTCTCATAGATTCCATAAATCTCACCTTTAAATTGCGCTACCCGGTAACTCCTATAATTGCCGATTTGCCCCCTTAAATCTATCTGTAATTTCAAGACTCCCTGTCATAATCAACCCAATCCCACCCCGTAATTCTTATACTATAACTCACTTGTTGAAAACATATTGACGCTGTTCCCGATCCTAACTTCAGTAATATATTAAAGTATCTTATTTAGTCACGCATCTAATATTTAACTAACTAGGAAATCTATAAATTCTTTAAACATTAAACTTTGAAATACTATAAATGTCCGGATAATTACATCTTAAACACGTAAATTTCCAGATTTCCAATCGTCTGAGCCCTAATTCCCAATTTAACGCCTTTTAAACTTTCTGAATTATATATAATTTTGTGTAAAAAAATCCGTTTAAATACGGGATACTCCTCCCCGAACTGTTTACTTACTGACCAGAACGCTACTGCATTAGCTTATTAGACCCTTACCTCTACTCCCAACTGAAGCAAGCCCAGCAATTAAACTGGCAGTAATTTCATTTTATTGATGGTTACTAGCGATGAGCTGTAACTAAACAAGTTCTCCCTCTACCCTACTCCCAGTAGCAGCTATAGTTCTATCCACTAAACCTTCTCCTCCCACTTCCCTAATTTTTCACTCCTTCCCCACTTTTTACTGGCTTCGTCTTCGACTAGAAAATTCTTTCTAATCCAAATTTTTTTCATTCGCGGTCCACGGAAGTATTTTAAAATGGCCCTAACTCTCAAAGTTAGATCCTAATAAGTGCTTTTTATCTACGGTTGAACTGAACATCATTCTATTGGATTTACTACATTTTGAAAATGTTTAACGCAGTCTCAACAAAATCCTTTTTCCATCTTTAAATCTTTCGTCACCGGACACTTTGTCAACGGACATCCACCAACTGGTCAGACTCTATATTTTGATAACCTTTTTATACACACACTCTAACTGTCCATTACTTTATATTGTTTTTTAGTTTTTTTCAAATTTTGAATTTTGGCTATTCCCCTGCCAACTTATCGATCTATGTAATTCCTCTGATGATAAGATTTTAATCTTTGAAAAGCCTGGCTTAAGGAAAGAAAAATAAACATGTTTTTATCGAATACACCTTGCATTGAACAATCGAAGATTAAATAGATTTGTCATCCCCATCATGTATCTCTCTTCCTTCATTTATCTTTATAATTGCTCTATCTCGTATATTGAGCTTAAACCATTTCACTATAGGTTCAATTCTCTAAAAGTATATTTTAGTCTCATATATATATATATATATATATATATATATATATATATATATATATATATATATATATATATATACTCACATTAAATACAAAAACGACTAACAAGAAAACAAATTTAATAAGAAACTGCGTACACTCTATGTGACAAAAGTGTATGGAAAAAGCTAGGCAACCAAGATCGCATCCTTAACTTATTCAAACATACACTCATACACGCACAACAGGAAACCCTAATTCTAAGCCTCAAATTCGCCACCGGCTGCCGCAAAGGTGACATAATTGATACTATCAAAAAAAATGACAGACATGTATATATATATATATACTTCCATCAAGTCACGCCAAATCTAGCGAGTAAAACATGTGCCCTTTTAGTCCCCGAACGAAATCATTTCAAGTGATGAGAAGAAGCGAGAAAGCAAATTATGAGTCAGACGAATCCAGAATGACACTGGCGCACGAAATGAATTCTGAAACCTTTTTGAGAGCAAGGGAGCCAACTCTTGTTCTATTGATCCAAGGGACATAACTCTAAATTTATGATTATTCAGTAAAATAATGAACACTCTTAGGATTTTACTGGTCAGTGTATTTTTTCTTTTCTTTAATCTTTATTAAATTATGCATGAAGGTAATGGTAAATAAAAAAATTACTATAGCAGTTATTCCCTATTTTATTTACGTAAATTATTTAGAGGGAAATGGGTGTGAGCATGGTTTAGACATGACTCCAAAAACAAATTATTTTTACTTAAACCATGTTTTAGTAAAAATAAAGACATTAAAATGTTAACCGCCGCAATGACAAAAATCCAGAAACCATAGTCGCCATCTTTATAAACCTGTCGAGAACGAAGCTAAGAGAAATAACTCTTCATAATTTTATAGTTACAAGTAAAGTGTAGTATCTGTTCTGATAGTAGATTTCATATTTTCTGTCTTTGGTCAGTGAAGGAGAAATCCTCGAAGACTGAGGCAATTTAGTTTTATCCTAGTTCACAGTACTCCCTTTTGGGAGAGCTGGACCTCTCCACATTAAAAGCCAACCTTATGTCTGACTTTTCTCTCGTGGGGAGGAAAGTAAATACGGACCTTAAACTAGAAAATAATGAATTTTAATTATCTCTAGTTAGTTCTCAACTAGATTAAGATACATACATAGAACGGATAGGTGGCACGTGTGTGTGTGTGTGTGTGTACATGCATGCATACATCTATCTATCTATCTATCTATCTATCTATCTATCTATCTATCTATCTATCTATCTATCTATCTGTGTCCAAGTACCGAAGTTGAATTCTAAATATATACATGACTGTTCCCCATTACCTTTGTTTCTACTTTCTCTCTCTCTCTCTCTCTCTCTCTCACTCTCTCTCTCTCTCTCTCTCTCCCTCTCATATATATATATATATATATATATATATATATATATATATATATATGTGTGTGTGTGTATGTGTATGCGTGTGTATGTGTGTGACTGTGCATGTATGTGTATATGTATATGTATATGTATATGTATATATATATATATATATGCGTGTGTGTGTGCGTGTGTGTGTGTGCGTGTGTGTGCATATATGTATGTATAAACAGAAACACAATCACATGTATTCGCGCGGCTCGCATAAGTACACCAGCCAAAACTAACTGCACACACAAACGCAGACAGAGTGACGACATGGTCATAACATTTAGTACATAAATGTACTAAACCATCATACACAAAGATAACCGGAACGGTGAGTCAGCATAACACATACTCAAAAAAAACCCACATAACTTTGACTCAGAGAAGCAAAAAATATGAAAACACATACACACGCACACACACACGCGTGCGCATATGCGCAGAAACGCAAAACTGTTAAAAATAAAAACATTTTTTCAAATGGAAAATATATATAAAGTGAGAACGAAGGCTCAAAACGTAAGTGTACTTTAATGTCAATTCCTCTCTGTGTCGATTTCTAGCAGCCGTGTTGTTCTGAGCGTTGGTCTTGTGATTCTATGATGAATCTACGAACTGCGTTCGAGCCCACACGACCGCCTGCTGCCGCCACTCCCACACTGATGAGGTTAAGAGAGCCCGAAACGACGTCGTCGGTAGGTGAAAAACACTTTAATAAAAAAAAATTGAAGAATTATAGTATATATAATGAAATAATTATCCACGAATACGTGCGTTTCGCCGCCTACAGCTCCCCAGCTATACTTTTGGCGAGATTCGAAAAATTATATATATATATATATATATATATATATATATATATATATATATATATATATATATATATATCATAACATGAACTTAAAACCAATATGTTTTCAAAAAGTGCTCAATATAAATTAAAGCTTTCATAAGTAAAATTAATAGACATGAGAAACAGTCTATGCGGATCAACCTACATTACAACGCTTATGTGCCTCGTTCAGAAGTGAGAGTCATGTACGAGACACATCTGCGTCGAAACGTAGGTTGATTCGGGTAGACTGTTTCTGTTTATTAATCTCTCTCTCTCTCTTTCTCTCTCTCTCTCTCTCTCTCTCTCTCTCTCTCTCTCTCTCTCTCTCTCTATATATATATATATATATATATATATATATATATATATATATATATATATATATATATAAACATTTTTTTGAAAAACCATAACAATGTAATTTGTGTAAATAAATAAATAACATTTATTTATTTTAAACTGAGCTTTCGAATATAAAATATTCCTCGTTAGAGAGTTTTTTTTTTCTTCTTTTTTTTCATCGTCTGGTGGTATTGACTTGGTGAGAAAGAATGTCCGTCTCTTAGAGCGCGATTAAGCCATTTTGAATAGAAAGGAGTAGACACATTATTATAAACCATTGTTTCGTAAAGGTATAAACATTTTTTTTGAAAAACCATAACAATGTAATTTGTTGAAATAAATAAATAACATTTATTTATTTTAAACTGAGCTTTCGAATATAAAATATTCCTCGTCAGAGAGTTTTTTTTTTTCTTCTTTTAATAATTTATACGTACATAAAAGTAATCGATAGATACGTGTTTTTAGGCTCGCAGTCGTCATCAGCATGGTTTAGACAAAGATCAAACCTTCGATATGAATGCCTATAGTCTGGCGTTTTACTTCTGGACCATGACGGCTTGCCTAGAAATATGTACGGTTTCATCATCTAGATATTTTAATGTATTTTATGTAATCTGTATTTACGAAAAATACACCCTATAAAGTTAAGTGCAACTGCATCAATCTGCATCACTTAGGAAGTTAGCAATCGGAATAGTAGTAAGCTAAGTAACACACGCTACGATCACCAATAAAAACAATACACAAAAGTCTATACTCAAACGTAAAAAGTAGGCATAAGTAACCAAAATCACATATAGATAGAATATGACTGTAAATCAAGAATACGTGTTTATTATGTATATGAAATTAAATAAAACGTTGAAAGTGGATTTGATTATCTCACTTGTTCTTGCGAAACCTTTACGGACCTTTTGCGGAAGCTTGTGGCTCCAGGAAACCCGGGTTAAGACAGAGTTAAAAGGCCTGCTTGAACACGACGTGACAGGTTTCCACCACATCAGTGCTTGCTACAAAGGGAGATAATTAATACATTTTGATGTAAGGGAAATAACTCTTAAAATTAAATCAATTTTCACAAAATTGAATATCTTTAAATTGTCGACATAAAATCGATTGAAGACCTAAATATCCTTTTCTTATTTAAATATAAATAGTTTTACAGATATTCTTAAATAGCCGCATAGAATACTTTCAAAAGTAATGACTGCTATAATGTGAAATCGGGACAGAGTGTGAAACATTTTGTATAAAAATGGTTATTCGTGTTTTGATTAAATAATCCAAATTAAATTATTTGCACTATTCGAACTACTGTTCTCATCTTAGATGTTATTCTCACAACGTTTCGGCCGATGTAATCCTCGACCTTCTTCAGGTGTATCTTGTCGAACTCGGGAATTTTTCTGTCGAACTTGTGAATCTGTACGGAATTTCGGACGGAACCCATTATTTAATCTACGAGGGTAACTTGCTCTCGTTCCGTCAGCCATGAAAAGATAGAAGTCTTAAGTAATTTGTAATTGTATTCTTAGTATAGCACGCACTGGGCATTGAACCTTCAACCTCAAGAAGACTGGAACTTAAAACTGTTTATTCTTAGAACTGAATTTTCGAATGATAAAATTATCAATCCTCATCTAAAGAATTCTAAAACATAAATTAACTACGTGAAGTTGAAACTGTTGGAGATTGTGCATGGTGGAGGCGAATCTTATTGGTTGAGTTGGGTTTTCATGTTTGCTTTTTTCAGCCCTCTGATTGGTTGCCCTCGCCGGGGCTCTGGCGATCTACCCCGCAGCGAAATCAAAAACCGGAAGCTGCCTCTTCGGCAAAACCCCTGGAAGGGAGAACATGTACTTTTTTTGACTGTCTAACAAAAAGACAGCCACGAACACTTTGGAGAATTTCCTCCTTTTACGTTTTTTAAAAACGATAACTTTTAGACCTGAATAGTCTACCCTAACAGATTCTATAAGTAAATGGTTTCTGTTTTATTTCACAGGCTTCTCATAAGAGAAGCCATTTTAAACTAATAACAGACTCTTCCAGAGTCGCGAGAAGTCGGCATATTTTTCGCAATTCCCCCTGACTGAGAAGACTGAAATTCATCTCAAGGTAGGTTTGCCTTTTCCATCACCTTTTTCTTGCACTCTGCTGAGTTCTAAATTGTGTGAGGATTAAATTCCTCACAAAACAGCTCATTAAAAAAAAAAAAACAATAAAAAAAAACAAATATGATTATACAAATATTTTTATATTGCTACCTTAGATTTAAGGTTAGTGTTGAGGTTAATGAAGGGTATTTTGATTTGGAAGTAGGGGTGGGGGTCCTTCCTTTTTCTGCTGTAAAGAATACTCAGGTTGGCTGTGTGAGGGCAAGAGCAATACGAAAAAATAGAGTGGCATTTTTATTTTTCCTTTCACAGCCCGGGTACAAAGGCGAACATTTTTCCAAATTTTCTTTACCAGAAACATCAGCTCCTTAAAACTTTCATAAAACGCAATTCTATCTTAAAAGTATTTATTACATTCGTAATAGAACAAATTAGAAAGAAATTCCTTCATGAAAATGATAAACAGAAGCGAAAATATTAGTGTTTAAAATGTTTACTTTTGTGTTTACTAATAAGTCAAAACTTATCATGGCGAAGAGCCACTCGAGCATAAGAGTTATCGAGATAGAGAGATTGCCAGTTGAATGATGAAGAATATCATGAGAGGATTGAAAATGATGAATTCAATGAAAAAAATGGCATTGCTTATGAGGACGGTTTATGGCAAGTGTTTGTTGACATTAAATTTGAAGATAACAATATCGTAGTTTGCAGAGAAGTAGTCCTATGGTGTTTTGTGTTCTACGGATGGGAAGTTCTTGGAAAGAAACCCTGTTCATGGAAATTCTGTTTGATGTTAGGCACACGAAGCTAGAAAGGACATTGTTTTGCAGTTTTAGTAAAAAGCTGGGTTCTTGTTGCAAATGTTTTACAAGTAGGAACTGGAGATTGGAGTTCAATGGAAATAACCATAGAGTATAGAAAGAGTATCAACGTCTGTTCGGTGCAAAAGGGACTGTAGAAAACAGAAGATATTGTGCCCCACTAGATTGCGCAGTCGATTTTGTACTTTACAGGGAAAGAAAGGGTGTTCTGAGCAGCGCCTCACCAGATGTGGCAGCAGTACACCATCTTAGAACTTATCTGAGTCTGATACAAGTTGAGGATTGCATCAGGAGTCAGGTATTTTTGGAGCAGTAGAATGATCCAACCATTTTCGCAGTGACCTTAGCAACAGATTGGGTATAATAAGTATTCCATTTTAGATATAGAGTGAAAATCAGTCCTAGGAGCTTACCAAAACAAGGGGCTTCCTCAAGGAGAGATACATTTATTTTAACTGGAGAACAAGAAGAATCTGAGCGTTTGTGGTGAACGGAGATAAGTTTTGTTTTCAACGTGTTAATAAATCCCCCACACACACATTGCATCACGTGATCCAGCGCGCATGACGTATTTTATACTAATGTAATGGCGATTTACATTTTTGAATTTTTTTTTTCTTTCTTTTGTTAATTTTCTATAAAGAGTGATGGATGACTGTTCAGTTAATTACAGCTAATTGGAACAATAAAAATTGATTTTATATTGAAACATAAATTATTCTGAGAAATAAGATATATTTTAGCATGTATTTTAGTCATTAAAGTATATAGGAAAAATGTCTTAGGGAAACAAACGTTGAATAATTCATGTTTAGTATAATCATATATTTTGATACTTTAATATGATACAGGGGAGATAACCCCTTCATCTACACGTTGTAAGGGAAATAACTGAAAAAAATCTTAAGCAATTTGTAAAACGTAATTGGATAAAATCGATTAATCGCAAATCAAAAGGCTCTTTTTTGTTTTCATTTTGTTTATACTTATACATAATCCAGTATTAAATTCGTATCTATATATAAACTACAAAAATGTTCTGCCGGTATGTCTGTCTTTAAGCTTGTCATACATTCTCCCGCAAATGGAGATGTACACTCATACCTATTACAAGCAACCGCTCCGTGAAGAATTATTTATAGACAACTGTAAAACAACTGTTATTCTACAGGATTATTTATAGACAACAGTAAAAAAAAAAAAAATTTTTTTTAAATGGGACTAAAATACTCTCTCTCGCATTTATCGATTCTCAATCTAAAGACTAGACGTTTAAAATTTAAAAAGTAAAACGACAACATTCAAATCTCTCTCTCTCTCTCTCTCTCTCTCTCTCTCTCTCTCTCTCTCTATATATATATATATATATATATATATATATATATATATATATATATATATGTATCCTTTTGCCACACCTTTTCGTTTTTAATCAGAATTTGTGTTTCAAAATAGTAAAACTCTCCAACTTCAATTTCTTAAAGGAGCTTATAACAATATTTATTTAAATAAATATTATATTGTTTTTACCTACATACCTCGGAGTTTCAAGCTTTTGCTATCATCAGTGTAGTAGATGATAAATTCAGACGATCGAACCCAGTTACAGAATCACCCTAGACTCCGCAACCAAACGTTCTAACTACAAAGCTAGAGAAATTACCACGAGAAATTCCTTCTTAAGACCCCTTAACTTAAGTTTGAAATTTTAGACATTTTTTAGAATCGAAATAATCTAATGGATTTTGATAACAAATGTAACAAGGATTCTAGACAGAAGGTCCTGTATAATTATATCTTGATTTTAATCGATATAAAAGTAATTCAACACTGTTCTGTACTGAGGAATTAACTTTACTTTCTCGAGTTACGGTTTTAATAGTATTACTACTCCTTTTGACGATATTTCCTTTGGATTATTATGGACTATTTCGATCTTAAGTTTTCTAGTCTATTTTATTACTTTTGACTGCTAATAAACAGAGGGAGAGATAGAGAGAGACGGAAGTGAGAGTTCTAGACAGCGTATATGATAAGAGTAGGGGGTGAACAAGATACGGTGAGAGAATGTGAAAGCGATAGAGAAAAAATAGTAATAGATGGATCACTTGGTGATTTAGTTGCAAAATTACGGCTAATTAGAACCATCCATTTCAAACATAAGTCGATCACCAAATTGAAGAATATTTAAACATGTATTTTGTGTGAATTAAATATATATTAATAGCCATAGAGAAACAATGTTGATTTACGGAAATTTAGAAAAGAACCTGACACGTTGGTTCACCGATAAAGTTCGGATTAAAATTGTTTGAATCAAGAAAAATGATTTTGCAAAGCCAATAATTTTTTTTTTTGAATACAAATGTAAGAAAAATTTCGTAAAGACTAAAATCATTTTCGAAGATTGCTAATTTAATGAAAGAAAAAGAAAATATAAGTCGATTAATAACAGTTAGTACTGCGTACTGTGCTGACTGCTGATGTTGGAGGAACTTCAAGTTTAGTGGTTTCCCGTAATATTTCTCTGTGATATCTTATAGACGTCGGAAAAGAGATTAGACATTTTATTTCAAACATAACTCAATCCCAGAACTAATAATATATTTTACCATGTATTTGATGTTCATAAACTAAGTAATACATTTCGATTGTTAAAAATCTGTGGATATTAAACTACATTCATTTGTTTGTTCACAAACAAACACAATTTAAGAAACTACTAAACTATTATCGAACTTATGTGTACGCTCAAATCAAAATTCATTTTTTCGAATTAATTACCAACAACACATCGTTGTTATGTTAATTTATATTAACTTTTCAAATTATTAGTTTTATTTAGATTAACCATTTCTTAAAGAAATCATAGAACCTTATCTCTCTGAAAATAAATTACTACATTTATTTTTGAAGGGAATTTGGATTGAAAAATAAATAAATATTTTTTTTAAAAGTAAACAATTCCTTGAAAATTTAATTTACTTACTTACTATTTGTAGTGGAATCGAAGCTAGACTATTGTCATAAAAAAATTCAAGCGTAATTTTTAATATTGATTTTAAACTGGTTATTTACTAAACGTTTGAATATCATCCATTTGAAGCAAAATGATCGACTTTTAATGAAGTTTTAAAAGAAAAACCACGTTAGTGAAAAAGTTTGAAAGAGACGCTTCTAGTCTTATGCAACACACACAACGAAAATACCATTGACAATTTGAACCGTGGCTCAAGTGAAATCAAAGACAAAAAACATTGACAAACAATAAATCAAAATCATATATAAATTCACAGGGATACTATTCAATAAAATACCACGACTAATTAAGACCAGAGAATGTCAATCAATATTAAAATAATTTTCTAAAATCCCTTTCAAAATTAATTTCAAATACAGTATCTCGTACACATAGAAAGATTATCAGATAAAGTTTTGTTGAATAAATAATTTAAAATCAGCGAAAAATATTTTGTGCAATTTGATTCAGATAAAAATTAGCAAAATACTAAATTAGACTGTCTCTTTTTTTCTCTTTCTCTCCATCTTCTCCCTTTCTCTCTCGTGCTCTGTTACTTTCTCTTTTATTCTTTAGATACGATTAAAATAGTGATACTACTTTTTTCTCGCCGTTCCCTTTCGTCAATATAGAAAAAGAGCTGAGGAGGATTCAAGCGGCGAAGAACGAGTTTGATAACTGATTGTTAATTTACAATAAAAAAGGGTGATATAATGAGGAGTGATAGATAGCGTATAAAATAAGAGAAAGGTTCAAACATCATCCAGTGAGAGGGGTGAAAATGATATACAGTAACTTAGTAATAAATGGGTCACTTAGTGAGTTAAAAACAATTTACGACTAATGAGAACAATAAAAATATCGATTTTGTGAAGCATAACTCAATTCGCAACCAAAGAATATTCGATACATATTTGATGTAATTCAAATACATAGGAAAAAGACAGTAGGGAAATAAACGCTTATGAACTCAACCTTAGTATAATATATATATATATATATATATATATATATATATATATATATATATATATATATATATATATGTATTTATTTTTAAATACAGATTTTATTCAGACATGGACCAGTTGTTTCTGACAAGAAACGGGTTTAATTCCCGATTCCGTCTTCTTCAGCATAGTCTGAAATAGTAAATGATGGAATTTCTTCAAAAAACCACTTATAACCGTTATGAAACGCTATGTACACAGAATTTGAAATGGAGGGCCGGCGAGACGCTTAGATCAGAAAAAGGCCGTTAAGTAAGAGATTCTATATTTAGAAGTGAAGAACGAGAAGGAAGGAAGAAAGAAAGAAAGAAAAGAGAGAAAGAAAGAAAGAAAGAAAGGAGGGGAAAAATAAAATAAAATAAAATAAAATTTATAATAATAAAAAATTAATTAAGAGTTAATAAAATATTATTTTTATATGTAGAACATAATTAAAGGTACGCAACTCTAATTAATTAAATTATCTAAAAAGGGGAGGTAACTATTTATTATTATATAAAATATATATATGTATATATAATTTTCCGATTGTTTCAATTAATAAATATCAATTTAAAGTAAAAATATAAATATAGATAAATATATAAATAAAAAATCAATAAATAAAAAATAAATATATAAATAAAAAATCAAAAATCAACATATAATTAAAATATCAATATATAAATAAAAAATCAATATATAAATAAAAAATCAATATATAAATAAAAAATCAATATATAAATAAAAAATAAAAAATCTATATATAAATAAAATAAAAAAATCAATATATAAATAAAAAATTCGATATATAAATAAAATCAATATATAAATAAAAATAATAATATGTAAATAAAGAATCAAAAATCAAAATGTAAATAAAAATATAAATAAAAATATAAATCAAAAAATCAAAAATCAAAATATAAATAAATCAATATATAAATAAAAAATCAATATATAAATCAAAAATCAAAAATCAATATATAAATAAAAAGTAAAAAATCAATATATAAATAAAAAATCAATATATAAATAAAAAATCAAAAAATAAATATACACATACACACGTACATATACACATATACATACACACACACATATATATATATATATATATATATATATATATACATATATATATATACACACGTATGCATGTGTAAATAAAAAATCAATATATGAATAAAAAATCAATATATAAATAAAAATCAATATATAAATAAATAAAAATTCGGAAAATAAAATTTAAAAATGTAAAATTTAAAGAAGAAAGAGGGAAAAATGGAGAAAGGAAAAAAAGAGTTGTGATCAGGTTCGTAGAACGAGAAGTCTGCAGTAGAAGTATATAAGTGTCTGAAAAATGTATGTAGGGCTCTAGGAAGGCTTAAGTCACTCGATCCATCAAATAAATAAGGAGTGCTTGTTTACGATGTATACAGCCCTTAAAAACCTCATCGCGTACATTTAAACATCTGGTGTTTGGGTTCATGATGGCCTTAAAAATATGGAACTTCTCAGCATTACACAAATGGCAAACATTAGATATAGATGAATAAATGGGTTTTCTCTCTATGATTTCCCAATTTATAGAAAAGGGAGTTCCTTCTTCTTTTAGTTCCCAAATTCGTTTAGCCAAAGATCTTATATATATATATATATATATATATATATATATATATATATATATATATATATATATGTATATATATATATATATATATATATATAATATTTATAAATAAATATTAAATTATTCATACCTACAAACGCTAGCGTTTCAAGCTTATTGCTCTCATCAGTGCAGGGAAGTAACAATTTCAGACGGTCGGGAGGCGCGAACCCGGTACACAGAGTCAGCCATATCCACTCGGCCCACGGAAACTGTCACGTAATTTAGGGAAATTAAGATCTATATGTACCTAGAAGCGGGCACAGATAGAAGACTAGTCGAGAGTGTTCGACGAACGTATTCGGAACTTTGCATTAGAGTTTTTTGACAGTCTATTTTTAACTTCCCCGAGAATGCTCAACTTTAATTTATTAAAGGGACTTAGTATAATATTTATAAATAAATATTAAATTATTTATACCTACAGACGCTAGCGTTTCAAGCTTATTGCTCTCATCAGTGCAGGGAAGTAACAATTTCAGACGGTCGGGAGGCGCGAACCCGGTACATATATATATATAAATAAATAAATATATATATATATATATATATATATATATATATATATATATATATATATATATATATATATATATATAGGTACGTGCAAAAATGACCGTGTTTTTTAATGATCACCATGGTTATTAAAAAGCGTTTATCATTAATTTTTTAATTAGTTTTCGTATAAACTTTGATTGTGTTTGAAAGATAAAGCGTAAACTTTATCTCTAAAAGGGAAAAATGTATATTTACGTGTGAACAACAAAAAAATTATAATGGGAAATGTTATTACAACAGCTAAAATAAAAAAATTCAGTGAATTTTGAACTTTGAAGAAATTACTTGTAAAAATCTCTTGAAAGATGAATATAAGTTTTCTGGAACTATTTTAAAGATAATTCTTAAATTAAAGCCATAAGATACTGAATTAAAACAAAATATTCCTACGTTTTATAAAAAATTAGCAAAAGTATGACCCCAAAAGTCATAGTTTAGTCAAATCAGGCATTCAGTCAATCGGTAAACGATTTTGTTTAACGATTGACTATCGCTATGTAGACAATATGGAAGACAAAAATATCATAATATTTCTGCATATAATTTGTAACTTTATATATAAACATGGTTATGTAATAGTTTATAGAAGGTGAAAAATTAATATCCATTAATTTATTTATTCTTATTAAGCTTAAAAAATCAATTAATTAACTTAAATAAGCATTTCCTTTTTATTACAACAAAATAAGTACCCTTATTTTGTTGTAATTAAAAGGAAATGCTTATTTAAGTAAAATATTTGTGAATGTACGTAATTAAGATTTTATTAATTTTTTTATCTAAAATGATTCATATTATACATGGTATTAGTTTTTAATTCAGTAATACTGTGAAAAATTATTGATGACGTCTGTTTACCAATGTTTTTCCTTAGAATTTGAAATAAAACTTTTTAAAAATGTTGTTTACAATTATTTTTACGTTACGAACTGCGTCAATTTTATCAATTTGTTTCACATAACGATTAAAAACTTTGGTTACTCGATGTATTCTTAACGTGTCGTAACGATGAATGACATTAATTCTTTTTAAAATAAATCTAAAGTGTATTTTTTATTTTAAGTGCGAAAAAGTAAATTAAAGTCAATGACTACGCTGAAAATGTATTCATTGAAAGAAAAGTTGAAACAATTATTTATCTATAAATAAATAGAATTCAATTTTGAAAGAAAATGTCATATTTGGATAACTTTTAACATATTTATTAATGAAAAAATGACAAAACATATACAAACTTACGTTTTATCTTTCCAAATTATTGACGATGAATTGTGAAATTAACGAAATTGTTAAATCTCTAAAAATAAAATTTTGAGGGCGATGTGGGAGTGAGTTGCGGTTGGTGAGCTAATCCCGCCTGTTTATTACACAACAGGGCCCCCATACTCATCCGAGTTAATTGGTTGTAAAAATCATCCAATCTTTTAAATTCCTTTTTTCGTAATGATCCTGATCTTCATTTTTTGCAATTTATTGTTTATTTTCAAGATTATAAAAAAAACCTTCTTACGCTGATGATGACGCGTTCATGTACGAAAGGAAAATATAATTATATCGTATTTCTAATTTTCCCAGAAACTCTAATCATTAAAATCACATAAAATAATTTTTGCAACTATATTATTTTTTAGTGAAAATATTGATTAAACAATGCTGTATTCAATGATAACATCGCTAATTCAAGAAATTAATTTTCTTCAACTTATAGTGATTTTATTAACACGGAATTTAGGCGCCTTTTTCGTAATATATATGAAATATTAAAAGAAAAATGTTAAATTGTTAATATCTACAGTGCTTTATTTTCATTAAAAAATAAAAACAATTAATGCATTTTTTATTAATACTTTAAAATATAACTTTAGTAAAGGTGTATTTTGTTTCAACAAATAATACAGTTTAACTATGTTTTTTTAGAGAAATAATTATTTCATTACATTCCGTGATCGTTGATTAATAAATACTGAAAATTTCATTACAATTGGCAGATTTCCTGAATTTTGGTGAATTTTTAGTGAACGGAGGGTCAAAATGTTTCCACATTTTGTGAATCGGCCATTGATTTTGCACATACCTATATATATATATATATATATATATATATATATATATATATATATATATATATATATATATTGTGTGTGTGAATTTAGACATCAGTATTTCATTTAAACAAACATTGTTCAAAATAATAATTCTGATGCTTAATCATACCTTATTTATTTTTTCAATTTTTCTAATGCGTTAAAATTAAAAAATATAATAATTAAAGAATTAGCGTCACAAGATAAAATTGTATTACGTTAATCATTTTAAAATGTTGTTTCATACCTAATGTTATTAAGTGTAGGTTGTTTGGTAGTAATGTAGATAGCTTCGAGTATTTTTTATACTTTTTAACTGGTTTCGGAATGTATTATTTTAATTTTGTCTTAAATCAGAGAGGACAATTATGTTTTTGTAAATGTTGGTAAATTTAGCTAGAGTTTAAAGATGCATGGTGAGGCGGCGGGATAGACTAATGGTTGTAAAATTAATGTAGCTATTAACTTTATTATTATGGGAGTTACATTCTCATAAAGTGTATTTAAACTTATAAATAACATTGATTCTTTCAAATGTGTTTTGGAATTGGAGAAAGGGTTGTTTTTACTATAAGATTTTTGGTGTTAAATTTCTTTTTGTAAATAATGAGTCTAATGTTTATTATTATTGTCATTGGGGGATATGTATCTATGTACACTATTTTGATGTTTTTTTTCTTATTATTCTGTAATAACTTTTCTAAATGCTTAAAGTAATACAATTTTATTTTGTGACGCTAATTCTGGCGTCGCGGAATTTAAAATGTTAACGTATTTTCTGGAACGGTGTGAACACGTTCTTTTGGCGTCTAACTGACTTTACGTGAGCGATTCTCTGCTATCTTCGATACTCTGTTATTTTCTTTAGCGTTTCTTTTGTTCATTTGCCTTTTTCACCTAAAGATGATTCGACGAAAAATCGAAAATGTTCGTGATACATATGGAACATACATTATTTTCATTTATTTTAACACAACAACGATTATTAAAAAAATTGAAAAATAAAGAAGGGATAATTAAGCAACGAATTATGTTATTTTTAACAATATATATATATATATATATATATATCAGAATCTGTTACCATAACGCTTTACAATCACATAATTGTGAGTTGTTTTTTTTGTTGTTTTGTTTTTTTTGGGGGGGAGCGGAATTTATACACATTTATTTTTCTCTGGTCAGTCACACATTTTTTTACCAATGAACTTTAACATCGGATTTGCACTCCTATATTCTCCGAACGGATTTTTTTTCACTATTCGAATTTCTGGAAGACTTTCTGCTATATTTGCTTCAGATTCATGATATCATCGATTTACCTTTTTTGGACATGTTGTATTTTTCTATCGAAGTGGGCTTTCCTTGCTCAAAAAATATTTTGTGTATTTTTTAATATATAATTTATATTTTAAAATCTGTGTTAACAGTTATATTATTTTACGGATTAATTCCTATGATCTTCTCTGATTGTAACAGCTTGCATTTTTGAAAATCCATGGGTTAAGGAAACGACAAAATGTTTATTTATATATTCCTTGTTTAAACTAATTGATAGTTCAATAAATATTGTTCTTTTTTTTCCAATTTTAATTCTCATCGCTCATTTCATTTTATTATTGCTCTATCTTGTATGCACAGGGATGCAACATATTGCGGCGATGGGACAAGGGATTGAACTTGGTTGACAGAGTGGTACCTATTAGATTAGAAACTCTTTTTTGGACCCTGTTTAAAAGGAAGAGACTAGTGGTTTGTGCAACAGCCCAGATATGACACTAGTACTCCATGCATGGTGGCTTTGTAGAGATATAGATACTGGCAGGTGTGAGAAGTTTTCTAGCCCTGTAGAGAGAGCCCAGCTTCCTTGCAGCAAACTTGGCAGTATCTTCTATATATTTATTCCAATTAATGTAACTTGTGAATGTTAGGCCGAGGACTTTGAATGTTAGACTCTCAGGTATGGTGCTATCAGCCATGGCAATCGGTGGTTGAAAAAGTTTCTTATAATCGTTAAAAGAAAGGAGCTTTGTCTTGGTATTGACTTTTCATGATAGGATTAATTTAAATATAAAATGTTATCTTAATCATCTATCCATTTCATATATATATATATGTATATATATATACACACACACACACATATATATATATATATATATGTATTCGTAATGATCAGTTAATAAATTTAAATATTGTACATACAAATATATAAACATATACACATACCCACTTGTATATACATGCTAGAAAAATATTAAGAATAACATTAATTCCAAGAAAAACAGCTCTGCACCACTTTTAAACCTCCTACTAGACCTTATTATGGAATCTTTATTTTAATGTTGATCAAAATCCATTAAATGATTTTATTCTAGAAAACGTCTTAAATTTAAGGATTAAGCTTAAAAGGTCTTAAGAAGAAATTGAAATTTAGGGAATCTTGCTTCATTGGTGTCCAATGACTATGGGTAAAATGTGATGCAAATCTTATATATTTGAATTTTAACAAAAAGCTTCCTATTTTTACCCTCTTTGCATGAAACTAAATTAAACTAAATATAGTCCACATTTAGACTCTTTACGCCTTGTAGCTTTGTTTCAAAATCCATAATGATCAGTTTATTATTTTAGGAGTCGACATAGTACATACAACTATATAAACATATAAATATACGTAACTTTATATAGAGATATACATAATGTGCTTGTACCTTCAGTAACCATTGGTAGAAATCGTGAACTGTCTCGAACGACCGACAGTGTAAATGAGTCTGTATTTAGTGAATAAAAATATTTTATTTATTTATTATAATTCTTAATTATAATTAGGATTAGCGCAATTCTACATCACATTAAAGATTTGAGAACACGATTTTAATTTGAAAGCTAGGTCGCTTCACTTTATTAATTTTTGCATGTATTTAAACAGCAGTGTCAGCTACATTTCAATAAATATATACAGTAATATAGTTTTACTGGGTTATCCCTATAATCTCCTCTGATGATAAAAGCTTTTATCTTTGAAAATCCATGGGTTAATGAAAGAAGATAAAAGTTAATTAATATATTCCTTGTTTAAACAAATTGCTGATTTAAAAAAAAAAAAAATTCAATTTTTATTCTAATCACTCATTTATATATATATATATATATATATATATATATATATATATATATATATATATATATATATATATATATATACACCTTAATAATACAAGATATATGCAAAAGTATACATTAGTTCTGTAATTGATTCATCATTAAAATCATTATGTTTTAATTGTTCTAATTAACCGTAATTAATAATTAACTGAACAAAGCACCCATCACTCTCTAAGGTATGTTCTTTTCCTTTTTGATTCAAACACTTTCGAATGTTTTAATGTACCTGTGAGAATTTAGAGAATTAATTACTCTTCTTTATCATCGTGCCCATTATATACACACCACAAATACGTATGCAAATTCGATAGCAACTTACTTTTACATAATAATACTTCTAAATAATAATAATAATAATGATAATAATAATAATAATAATAATAATGATGATGATGATGATGATGATGATGATGATGATGATGATGATGATGATGATGATGATGATGATGATGATAATATAAGCACTAGGAACAATAAAAACAACCCTGTAAAAAGACTGGGAGAAACTGGGATCAAAGGGACAATCGAAACCATACAAAGGACGGCAATGATCAAAACAGCTGCAATCTTAAAGGAAATCCTTGAATGCGGAAACCAACCCGCATAAGCTACAAAGGGTAACCAGTCACATGGAATTTACAACAGGAAGAAAATAAAACCACACAAAGAAACTCACATCATGAACCAAGGAACAAAAACTGCAAGAAACATCATTTCATAACCTCCCCCACCCCAATAAATTAACCCGGCCTCAGCTGACACCATACAAAAATGAACCAATGAACAGAAATTGCAAAATGGTGCCGGCCTAGACTGACACCAGACAGAATATCTGTAGAGGGTTGAAGAGAATGAAAAGACCGAGAAGGGACAGCACAAACCAGACCTCCACTGGAAGAGTGCGGATAATGCTGAGAATGCTTATTGCCACCCAAATCCCAGAGAAGACTAATGGTCCTTACCAGCGAGAAATCAATGGTGAGCGGCTGTTACGATACCACAATATTATTTGTGGTGGTTTTCGAAAGGAGGTGAAGAATACTGGAAATCTGGGGAGGATTGTTGTCACTCAGACTCCAGGAAATACCATTGGTTATTGTCGGTGAGAAATCACTGACGATGATCTGTGTGAGAACTAACAGTGAGTACAAATAATAATAATAATAATAATAATAATAATAATAATAATAATAATAATAATAATAATAATAATAATAATAATAATAATAATAATAATAAATTCAGTATAATACCAATAATCGTAGTGTTACATTAGAACGGGCCCTGTATTTCGAAAACGGGTAAAGTAGCTAGTATGAATTATGAACTGGGTGAAAGAAATAGGAGGAAGTACAAATTAAGTGCATATGTGATTTGGGACAAACAGACATGTCTCATAGTGAGTCATTCTGGAAATCATAACATACTGGCTGAGAGGAAACGCTCGGATCAAAACAGTTAGACACAAAGACGATATTCAGTTCTGTTATGACATTCGTTGAAGGGTCAAAAGGCTCTGACGTCACAGATCCCTGGTGAGAGATTAGCTTTTAGACAGTTCACCATGGAGGCGCGTCATGGGCAGACGTCCATAAACTGAGCTCTGCAATGCGTAGTCTGTGTGACATCGCCAGATATGGGCTAAGATGTAGAAGAATATAGCCGATTGCATCCGTCACATTTCCACAAAGCAGTATGAAAGAGGAAGGGAGTTTGAGTGAACGAACCGACGAATGGAAATCTCTCCAATTGAAGTGTGGAATAAAAAAATAGAATCTCTCTCAAAAAGTCTCGTCTTCGAATGTTTTTGTCTCCGTGCATGAAAACAGAATTTGCCCACAAAAAAAAACAGGTACACCACTACGATCACGAGCCAGCGACGGAGATGAGTGTGCCAGTAAACCCACGACCAGCAGAGGCAGAAATCTGTAAGGTAATTTTCTTTGTGCATAACATTTTTGGTCCTAATCTGTAAAACGAAAATCGAATATACCTAACGAACAATGTTTAAAATGCGTAATTTGAAATGTTTAAAGAGCAGATGTTTTAACGAGAATTAATGTGTAATAGATTGACAGTTTGAAGGCTTAAAATCGCCCTAAGGAAATTGTGTTTAACATCGCCCTAAGGAAATGTGTATTAAAGGTGCCTGTTAAAATGTCGCTTGAAAGTGCCTTACGGAAAATGTTAAAAAAAAGATTGAAACCGCTTAATAATCTTCTCATAAACTTTCGTATTGTTTTCGGTTACGAGAAGATTTAATTCACCAGCGTTATGCAACAAATGCCTTTTGGGACCGTAACCGGTTATTTGATTGGTTTAAGAGAACTGCCGCGGTGCAGGCAGGAGTAGGTACTATGTAACAGTAAGAGCACTAGGAACAATTCCCAAAAACCTGGAAAAAAGACTGGGAGAAATTGGAATCAAAGGAATCATTGAAACTATACAAAGACGGTAATGATCAAAACAGCTGTAATCTTACGAAATATCCTCGAATGCGGAAACCAACCCGCATAAGCTACGAAGGGTCACATGGGATCTACAACAGGAAGAAAACAAAACCACAGAAAGAACACCACATCATAAACCAAGAAACAGAAAATGCAAAAAACATCACTTTATAAGCCTCTCCCCCCCAATAAATTACACCGGCCTCAGCTGACACGACACAAAAATGAACCAATGAACAGAAATAGCAAGAAACACCATAAGTCCCGCCCCGCTCTTCTTCATCGACCCCCCCCCCAAAAAAAAATATGAAAAATCAATGGTAAACGGATGTTGCGATACTGCAAGGTTATTTGCGGTGGCTGCTGAAAAGAGGTGGAGAATACTGGAAATCTGGGGAGACTTGTTGTCACTCAGACTCCATGGAATACCACCGGTTGTCGGTGAGCAATCACTGATGACCTGTGTGAGAACTCACAGTGGGTACAAATTATAATAATATATATAAAAAAACTACTTTTCAGTTATTCCAGAAGAATATCTTAAAAGATATGGAACAGGTTCTGAATTTTCGAATAAAATTAAAGTAGAATAAATAGTGGTAGTAGTTATGACCCAACGGGTCACAGTACATCGAGAAAATGTTGTCGTGATATCTGCGTTTCTTGACAGTAATCACGACATGAAAAAAAGCATTATATTATTTTTAAAATGACTCAGTTCTTCGCGTGGGTACTCGAAGAGTCATGCGATCTTAGATTCTCGGTGCATTTCTATGTGAAACAAGTACATTTTATGTTATTTAACTTTAAGATGTTACTTATTACGTAATAGAATTACGAGTGTCGCCATTTATTTAAATCGCTGTATTAAAACGACGTCAGCATAAGGGGTTCATTATATTTAATATGTCTGTGCACAAATCAGCGAGAATAAGGATTGCAAAAGACCCACAACGTCACAAAAAAACATGCAATCAAGTCGAAAGTCGTTCTCGGAATCTTCTGACTTGTTCTTTCCAGAAACTACTATTTGAATCTAACGATGACTAATGGGATCTATTTGCGCCACTACTATTGATGTATTTCAGTAGCCTTGTCACTCTCGCTTTCTTTATCTTGTCCTTTAGTCCTTACATTCCATGAGTCGTGTTTCTCAAAAAAGGGGAATAATTGCTGTTTTCTAGATCGGAATAAATCCATATAGCACTTACGTAGGCTAGTTTTTGAGCTTGAAGTGACATATATTTTTTAGCTCC
Organism: Sepiola atlantica; assembly: GCA_963556195.1. Lineage (NCBI taxonomy): Eukaryota > Metazoa > Mollusca > Cephalopoda > Sepiida > Sepiolidae > Sepiola > Sepiola atlantica. The sequence continues at coordinate 163,296,892 of OY744517.1, forward strand.
TTACATCAAGTGGCTTCATGCCTTATCTGGAGCAATTTCCATAATAAAGATGTTTCTTAAATTATGGTCCTCCGCTAAAAGGCCAACACAGAAAAATATATTGTAAGTCAGCAAACAGAAACAAATCATGAGCAACTTACATTGAATCCAGTTTCAACGAGGAAAACATGGAGTTGTCCGTCTTATTCAGGCTACCATCTTCTTTTCTATACACAAAACAATGAGAAATACGTCTGGAACCGAACTTTAGATTCCTGAAGAGCAGCAAGCATGAAAAATCCTAAATTTAAATATAAACATTTGTTGTTTATCTATGTGCAAAACGGACCGTCGAAATCGACCCAATTTTTGGAATTTGGTAAAAAAAAAAAAAAATGAAAAAAATTAATAAAAACTTGGTCACTGGAATTCAAAATAATATTGTATATATGCTCTATTATTAAATGTTAACAATTATCGAGCTTTCATCGTGAATAGTTCGGACTATCTATTAAGAATATATGTATAAATATATATTTTTACGCACACACACACACACACACATATATATATATGTATATATATATATATATATATATATATATATATATATATATACCTTTAAATGGAATACGCATATTAATTCATGCTTCAGTACTACAGTGTACCTTTTCTGGACAACAATTTCATAATTTAAACTTTTTATATAATGTATATTTATAAAACTCTACTTTCTATCGAGTACTTAAAAATATTGGTTCTAAGTTCATTTTGCATGTTATCAATCCTTTTTAACTCGTTTAATTTATGTATATATGTATTTATATATATTTATAGATATAATGTTTTTTTATGGAGATGCATCAATAGTCTAACGGGTTTATTACCATTGAAATATCCACGCAAAATATTGAATCATTGAATAATTTAAACCAATAATAAGGGCGAGTTTTTTTTCTGAATGGTTTAATTATTTGCGAGGGTATTCGAGAGTCATACGCTTTTAGTACCTCGTTACATTTCGATAAATCATAAATAATTATTTTTTATGTTATTTTAATTAAAAAAACGTTTTTTTTATACTGAGAATTTGACTCTCGACTTGATTGGATGCTTTTTGGTGACGTTATGGGTGTTTTGTGAATAATAGAATGATACGTGTTACCCCATTTTTTTATATGTTTTAAAATATGGCTCCACAAAACGTTAACTATATATAACATGCCAGTGCAAAAAGTAAGGCTGACTTGTTTACGAATGAACTGAAATTAATTTTGCTTACTTTAATTTTGTAATCAAATTATTTTATGAAAGAATAATTAAAAATAATTATTTTTATACTTGACGCTAATCGATTGATCGAAACTAATACTAATGCATAATGAATGTGGAGGCGTGAAACAGAATTCACAGAAAGACATACACAAACAAACGCACACAGATACATTTGAAGTCGCATGATTTAAATAATATATCTATTTTTGAAGAACTCAAGAGATAGAATTGATTGCAATTGTACACGATAATCTCCCTTTAATTTATTTCGATAAGTAAGGAAAATATAGCCACTCTAACAGTTTTCTTAGCCGAAATACGTATTTTCAGAAAGAAAAAAATGGAAGGAAGTAAAATATATTTTTGAGAAGGAAAAACGCAAATAGTAGTCTTGTCCTCATCAAGTATCGGTATGTCAGGACTGATATTGAATATCCGACAAGACATGTTTATATGTTAGATAACTAAAATTAAATTAAAAAATAAAATAAAAATATCTGCTTCTTATCGAAATACATCAATATGTTCAAAGTTCAATGACATTAGCGTACCCATTCCAAAATTTGAATTATGTAGCCAATAATAAATCTTTTTTTTTGTAGTTTCTTTTCTAAATCAATTCACGAGAAGTAGTTTATCTTCGACAGATGTAAACGCTTTTATTTACGTGAGATGTTTGACAGCGACGATTAAAAGAAAGAAGCAAAACGAATAAAGTTATGACTCAGCGTAAAGGACAACATAGGCGTTGGCGCAATCCTTAAACCAGGTTAATTCTCTTTTGAAGACAAACAAGGAAATTGGGGCACAAGTTTGGAATGACCGTCAATCAAATTGATAAGCTTTAATAAATAAAGAAAGTAGCCGAGTGGGCGGTGTCGGGTGATGATTAGAATCTCTTTTCACTTTATCAATGGGAATATTGCGTTACCAAGAAACTTAATCGAGCAATAAGGACCCCTTGTATGGAATTGGGTTGGGATCTAGTAATGAGTTTTTGGTAACACGAAATGTGTTCTGTTTTTCTTTTTCTATAGTGAAAGTTTTTTTTAGGTTCGTGGTTGTCAAGTCGACATTATATATATATATATATATATATATATATATATATATATATATATATATATATATATATATATATATATATATATATATATATATATATATATATATATATATATATATATATATATATATATATGACTGGCGCCCGTGTTTCGAATCTCGCTACTAGTTAGTCGTAGAGACGACGAAACACGTGCCTGTTGATAACTCTTGTGGAGTCTAGGGTGATTCTGTAACTGGGTTCGAATCTCGCGACCGTTTGAAATTATCATCTCTTACACTGATGATAGTGGAAGCTTGAAACGCCGACGTATGTAGGTAAACATAGTTTAACATTTATTTAAATATATATATATACAATCACTTTATTTCAGTATTTCGACGAAAGATTATTTTTCTTCTTTCATCTTACACTGAAAAAGAATTATTTCAAATTTAATACTCATTTGTATTACACGTGTTTCAAGTCAGGATAAATGTATTTTTTAGTCCAACCTTGTCAATGATCAGAGAGTAGTAGTATATTTGGTGGGATTGTGCACAATATACATAAACACAGGAAAAAAAATAGTGTGTAGTTTTAGACTGAGTTCTGATAAAAATTTGGTAAATTGAAGTATATAAAAGCAATAACTCACATGAGGAATGGTCACAAATCTAAAAACGCCCCCCCCCCAAGAAAACCACACTTGGAACTCGAATCAACTCATCGAACTTTTTTGGGGGGGCAGGGGCTCTTCTGATATGGTAACAGGCAAGACTGGTATGCCTAAGTAAGGTTTGAAATCGCACAGAACGCGCAGAATGAATGTGCACAATTTCTGTTATTGAATAACATTTTCTCTTTGGCCGAATTAACTTTAGGCAATTATCGTTTAGATTATCACTTGTGAAGAGTAGAAAGTGAACCTTGGGTTTACGTTCGACAGCCTCGTAACTCTCGCTTCCTTTATTTGTCTTTTAATCATAACATTCTATGAACGATGTTTTTGGCAAAAGGGGGATTATTGCTGTTTTTTGGGTCGGAATCTACCATTTAACACATATCGTTGGCTAGTTTTTGACTTTGAAGTTGTTATTTTAGCTTCTCTATCTATCTAAGTCTCTGTATATCTGTCTATATTTCTAAGCCTGTACATTTATCTATGTATATCTATCTGTCTATCTATCTATCTATCTATCTATCTATCTGTATAGATCTCTATATTTCTAAGTCTGAACTAATTTCTATCTATCTATCAATCAATCTATCTATCTATCTATCTATCTATCTAAGTCTATGTCTATATGTATATATTTCAAAGTCTGTTATCTCTATACGTGTACATCTATCTATCTATCTATCTATCTATCTATCTATCTATCTATCTATCTATCTATCTAAGTCTCGGTATATCTGTCTATATTTATAAGTCTATACATCTAGCTATGTATATCTATCTACCTATCTACCTATATATTTACGTATACGTATAGCTGTCTGTATTTCTGAGTCTGTACATCTATCTATCAATCTATCTATCTACTTAAACCTCTGTATATCTGTCTATATTTTACGGTCTGTCCATCTATCTATCTATCTATCTATATGTCCTACCCATTCATAACTGTCAATGTAAATCTCTGTATGAAAAATTAAAACAAAATTGAAGGCATATGCGAGCAACATGGTTTGGGCAAAATCCATCAACCCACAAACAGAAGCACTTTGGTTTAAGACAAAGATAAAAATTGCCGCAGTTTAGAAAGACTTCTCGTTCGCTGATCGAGGATACACCAGGGTACTTATGAAGTTTTGGATAGGATTTTCAAGTTACATTCTGTGTCTACGGTATCTTCTGTTTATTTAATTGTTATGTTAAAGTACAGAATAGTACAGTATAGTTAACAAAGCCGTCCATTCCCATGTTAAGAATGTGTTTGTAAATAATAACGTTATTGTTTCAGTGTGATCTGTAAACTTCAGAACTACCGAGAAACTACCGGTTGTTTACAAAAGTTAAATCATTGTTTTATATTTATCCTGGACAATATACATACATACATACATACATACATACATACATACATACATACATACATACATACATACATACATACATACACATATATAATATAATGTTAACGCAATTTGTGACATGGTAATAACAAATGATCTTTATATTCAAAAACTTGTCATTGTCAACCTTTAATAAAACTGTATACATTTCATGTTGACCTTGCCTGGACAATTTAATGACCCTGTTTCTCTCCGGTTAAAAAACATATTTTTCATTACATCTCCCTTCATTCTGGACAGTGTGTTGCTCTCTCTCTCTCTCTCTCTCTCTCTCTTTATATATATATATATATATATATATATATATATATAACTTACTATTTCTCCATCTCTGCCGGTCTCTCTCTCTCTCTCTCTATCTCTCTCTCTCTCTCTCTCTCTCTCTCTCTATCTATCTATCTAACTTACTCTTTCTCCATCTCTGCCGGTTTCTATCTCTCTCTTTTTCTCCACATATGTATTTCCGCTTTCTTTCTCTTTCTCTATTTTCTTTTCTTACCTCATTCATATCGGAAAATGTTGTTTTCAAAACAATATAAACATATCTATCTAAGCAAGTGTTGGCAGTATATTACATGTTTGCCATATATATTAGCAAAGTATGCAAGCAGACGGATCATATTTTTACTACTAATATTAATTGTTAATGAATTTTCCTTGGCTATATTAGTTATGACAATTGCATATATATTTCAGTAAATCTTATTGTAGTGTCTACACTTACATTACATACATTTTTATAATGCATAGCTTATTTGGTTAGTCATACTACTCATATATGACTTGACTATTCATACAGACAGTAATTAAAGATGGTGACATGTTGTATCTAAATGTCATATAAATATAATTAAATCCCGTTTCACATAAAATGTTTTCACAGTCATCTCTCCCCCTCCTCTCTCTCTCTCTCGCTCTCTATTTCTATCTCTTTCTCTTTCTATTCGGTTTCTTTCATCTGGCTAAAATACAGGGTGGTCGCTAGGTAATCGAAACATTTGTAAAACGCTATTTTCTACACAAATAATAACTTTTATAATGTTGTTCAAAGACTAATATTATAATGCACTCACGGATGCTCAAAATGTCGTCCGTGCACTTCATAGCAGCATCTTAACCTAAAATCAAAGCCTACGTGGAGCATTGAAGAATAACTTGTGGAATCATTCCAAGCACGTTTTTAAATCATCAATAAAATCTATGTCGCGTCAACATTTCTGAGTTTCTGCTAATAACAAGCTCCAAACATAGTAGTCCATGACAATTAAAGTTGGTATTTTTGAGGGCCAATCCTCAGTAGATTGCTTAAGAAATTGAATTGTAGCATTTGCTACAATTTCCCGCTTTTCTTACGACCACCATTTCTCTGATTAATTCCAGTGAATAAGAAATAAATGTCTAACATGTTTTAGTAATATGTACACAGCACTGAAACGAAAAGGAAGCGGAAAATAATCAAGTATGTTGTGATAAACCTCCACAAGATGCTAGTACTCTCCGTGCCATTCCAGGACAGTTATCGACTGTTCTCCTCCCCACTTATGCTTCTACTTCTTTTTCTTCTGCTTTATTATTATTATTATTATTATTATTATTATTATTATTATTATTATTATTATTATTATTATTATTATTATTATTATTATTATTATTATTATTATGTGTACTCACTAGGAGTTCTCACACAGATCATCGTCAGTAATTGCTCACCGACAACAACCAGTGGTATTTCCTGGAGTCTGAGTGACAACAAGTCTCGCCAGATTTTCAGTATCCTTCACCTCTTTTCGATAACGATGCGGTATCGCAACAGCCTCTTACCATTGATTTCTCTCTGGTAAGGACAATTGGTCTTCTCTGGAATTTGGGTAGCAATAAGCCTCCCCAAGGTCCCAGCATTATTTGCACTTTTCCAGTGGAGGTCTGGTTTGTGCTGTCCCTCCTCGGTCTTCTCATCCTCCTCGACCCTTTACAAATATTTCGTCTGGTGTCAGCCTAGGCCGGCACCAGTTAAAAAAAATAAAAAATAAATAAAAAATACATTTTTTAAAAATAAATAAATAAAAATAAATGAATAAATAAAATAATATTTGTAAAAATTAATTAAAAAAAAAATAAATAAATAAATTAAAAAAAAAAAAATTTTTAATTAAAAAAAATTTTTTCTTCCTTTTTTTCCTTACAATTCCTTATTTTTTTCCTATTCTCTTTCCTTATTTAAAATTAAAAAAATGTTTTTTTCCTTTTTAATTCTTTTTAATTTAAAAAAACAAACTTTTTGGGGGGTGGGGTGGGGAGAGAGGGAGGAGCTTATAGTCTTTCTTGTAATTTCTGTTTCTTTGGTTCATTTTTGTGTAGTGATAACTGAGGCCGGTGTAATTTATTTTTATTATGAAGTGCTGTTTCTTGCGGTTTCTGTTCCTTGGCTCTTGTGGTGTTCTTCGTGTGGCCTTGTATTCTCCGTTGTAAATTTCTTGTGACTGGTTAGCCTTTGTAGCTTATGCGTGTTAGTTTCCACATTCGAGGATTTTCCTTAAGATTGCAGCTGTTTTGATCATTGCCGTCCTTTGTATGGTTTCGAAGTCCCTTTGATTCCAATTTCTCCCAGTCTTTGCTCCAGGTTTTTTGGGATTGTTCCTAGTGCTCCTACGATTATTGGTATTATACTAACTTTCTTCATTCTCCATATTCCTTTCAGTTCTCTGGCTAGTTCTGTGTATTTACTTCGTTTTTCTGTGTCTTTGATCTTTACTCTGTGGTCAGCTGGAACGGCGAAGTCTACGATTTTACAAGATTTTTCCTTTTTGTTTATTATAATAACATCAGGTTTCCTTGTTTGTATAAGTTTATCTGTTTGTATATCCATATCCCAGAGGATTTTGTGTTTTTCGTTTTCCAGTACTGTTTCTGGTTTATGTTTGTACCATTTGTCTGCATATTCGAAATCCAATTGTTTGCACAGTCCCCTGTGTATTACTTTCCCAACATAATTATGTCTGTTCTTGTATTCTTTTTGAGCAAGTTTGCTACATTCACTTATTATATGATTTACTGTTTCGTCTCTTTGTCCACACAGTCTGCATTTATTGTTTTCCTGGGTTTTATCTATTTTAGCTTTAATGTAGTTTGTCCTAATCGCATTGTTCTGTGCAGCCATCAGTAAAGATTCCATTTCTCTGTTCAAGTTTCCTTTTCTTAGCCATGTCCAGCTATTTGCGTTGGTTTCTTCTCTTGTGAGTCTTACGAAGCGTCCATGTAGTTGTTTTTCTTCCCATTTTTCTTTTCTTGCCTGTTTTTGTCCAGTTTCAATGCTTCCTGCGTTGTTCGTTGGGACGGTATCTCTTGCTGCGGTGATCAGCCTTTCTGTGTTCTGGTTTATGTATTTTTCCAGCTCTTTTTTAGTGTCGTCCACACAGTCTTCTATATTTATCAGTCCTCTTTCCCCTTCGTTTCTCTTCACGTAGAGTCTGTCTGTATCGTCTTTTGGATGTAGTGCATTATACATAGTCATTAATTTTCTAGTCCTCTGGTCAAGGTGCCTGAGTTCTTCTTTAGTCCAGCTTATGAATGGTCCAGAATATCTTATTAGTGATACTGCTCAAGTATTTATTCCTTTGATTAGGTTTCTGCTATATACTTTTGTTTCTAAGAGCTTTCGTGTTCTTCTCAGGTATTATTTTCCAATCTTCTCTTTCATTTCTGTTGATTTGATTGTGTCTGCTTCCAAAACGTCCAAATATTTATAGCTGTCTTGTTCATCTAGCGTCCTCATCTGCTCTTGCTGGGTAATTCCATGCCCTCAGTCGTCTCCAACTTTCCCTTTTTAATCTCTAGCAATGCACACTTTTCCATTCCGAATTCCATTTGAATGTCCTGACTGAAGATTCTGGTCGTATTTATCAGCTTTTCCAGTTCCTTTTTGCTTTTTGCAAATAGTTTCAGGTCGTCCATGTACATGAGATGGTTTATTCTTTGTTCTCTGCCTATGAACTTGTATCCGACATCACATTTCCTGAGTATGTAGTTGAGTGGCATCATGGCTATGATAAACAATAGTAGTGATAGGGAGTCTCCTTGGAAAATTCCTCTCTGTATTTTTATCTCCGTCAAGTATTGTCCTCCAGCTGTCAGTTCTAATTTCCATGTTTCCATTGCTTTCTTGATGAGATTAATAATCCTGTCGGGATCTTGTACATTTTTAAACATTCAATTATCCATGCTTGAGGGATTTTGTCGTAAGCTTTCTTGTAGTCAATCCATGCCATAGATATGTTCTTTTTCTTGCTTTTAACTTCTTTCAGGATCTTTTGATCTATGTATAACAGATCATGCGTCCCTCTTTTCCCTTTCTGGCATCTGTTTTGTTCCTCGGGAAGTAGTCCACGACTGTTCAGGGAATGGTAAATTTGCTCTCTAAGTTGTGCCGTTAGGATTTTCCACATTGTCGGTAAACAGGTTATTGGTCTGTAAATGCTTGGGGTCGTTCCCTTCTTGGCGTCTTTTTGTATGAGCGTTATCCTTCCTTTGGTCATCTACTCTGGTATGTCTGTTTTATGGATACATCCTCTCAGTTTCTGTGGAAGCCTTTCATGTAGGGTCGTGAATTTTTTGAACCAGTACGCATGTATTCACTCGTGACCTGGTGCTTTCCAGTTTGCCATTTTCTTTAGTGTTATCTTAATAGTTTCTTAATTAATTTCTGTTTCCGTTCCTTCTTCAATTTCTAGAAGTTTATTTTCATGTCTTTCAGCCATTTAGCATTTTTGTTGTGATCTTCAGCCTTTTCCCATGTCTTGCTCCAGAAATGTTTTGTTTGTGTCGGGTCCGGTTGTTCTGTTGTTGTTCTTTCTCCGTTTACGTTTTTGTAAAACTGGCTTTCATTGTTTTAATTGTACTGTTCCGAGTTGTATCTGAATCGTCTCAATCTTCCTTCTTTTGCTGCTATCTTTTGTTTTAGTTCTTCATGTTACTTATTTAGTCTTTCCTTGCGATTCGGATTTCTGCTCTTCCATCGTTTACTGTTCTCCTTCATCCTATTTACGGTTTTAGCTTTCTTTTGAAGTTTGGTGATATGGGTTTCCAGCCTGATCTCCCATCCAGATTTCGCCTGTCCATTCTTTTGGTCAGTCTTCTTTTCCCTTTTTAGTTTCATACTTATTGGTTTTGCCCCCGCATATATCAAGTTGTTTAGATCTGTGATAGTGTCTGTTGGGATGTACGTGAGTACTCTGTTTACTTTCTCTGTTTCAACTTTTAACTTCTTCCAGTCTTCGTTCCTAAGGGATGGGATTTTTGTTTTGTTCTCGGACATTAATCGTTTGATGTTTACCACTTCTCTTGCTTCTTCCTCAAATAGTTCTATAGTTTCGTCATCTTCGCCTTCTTCCGTTTCTGTGTTTATGTTTTTCCCGTCTTCTTCCTGGGAGTTTCGTCAGGTGGTGTGTCTTGATCTGTCACGCCAATTAACTTTTGTTTAATTTCTGTTAATTCCATCTCCAAGAACCACTCTCTCTCTTGAGTATCTGTCTTGCTTGATCTGCTATCCTTTGTGCCGTAGTATGGTAGTCAGTAGAAATGTCCCATAGATCTTTCATTCGTTTCCGATATTTTCTTTCTGTGGGGTAGCGGCTTTTGCAGTAGCATTCCATTACCAGTCTGTTCTCTTTTGTGATCCATTTCTTTCTATGGCTGTTATTTTCATTCTTGCTTCCTTGTGTTTGGTCAGTGTCCTTATCATATTTGGAATTTGATGGTATACCTACCTGTTTTTGTCCGTGGTCTTGTTCCTGAAATTAAAAAAAAAAACATTCGCAAGATGCGGACCGGGTCACCCATGTTGGCCATCGAGGGAGAACCTGCCCATCATGACACTCAGATCTTTCTTCTGAGTCCCACGGCGTTTATTTGTATTTATATACATTTATCATGGTTTGGTGTTTGTGGCAACACAAATCCCAGGCTTAGTTTACCTGTGATCCTGTCACAGGGATAGTGTTTCTCTCATTTTAATGAGGTTCAAAGTGCACTATCACACATACATGAAGAAACATTTACGAAAAAAATAAAAATAAATACATAAATAAATAATAATAATAATGATAATAAATAAATAAATAAATTTAAAATAATAAAAAATGAAATAAATACATAAATGAATAATAATAATTATATATATATAGATATTTGTTACCTAATTACATAGTATACGTTTTCTAGGATACTCTTAAATAAAATTTTAAAAAATGAAAAGATGATAGATTCCCCTCCTATGTTTGTCTAATTAATTGATGCAAAGTTATCAAACGGTCGGTCGAAATAACCCCCTCCCCAAAAAAGAAAAAAAACCGTTAAATTTTGTTCTATAACTGTTGTTCTCTAACGAGACTAGCTACTTTTTGGGGAGGGTGGGCGGGAGGGGGTTCAATTACGTTCAAATCAAACAAAAAGCAAAAATATTATCTCCCGACCACCGAATTTAAATCTCAGAAGCTTTTTATTAGTTAACATTAAAATTCATAATAAATATAACATTTGTATATCTACCAAAAAGACGTCTTCAATTGATACGCTATTATTATCTATCTATCTATCTATCTATCTATCTATCTCCGGCACTGTTTAAATTAATACTGAATAATATTTACTAAAATGATAGCTATACATAATGGTCGAAAAAAATTGGTCACTTTTGAGAAAGGAAAGAAAACACTTGCTACATAACCTAATATTTGATATATTCTCAAAATGCAAAGTACATTTCTAAGAGAGTTTTTGCCGAATAGTTTACCGAAGTCATCGATATCTGATCAACCACGGATTCCAGTTGAGACCTCAAGCAAGAGCACGCGGTCTCCTTCAAGAGGCGCCTGAACGCCAGTTCGATTCTTGCAATAAGCTCGCCATTGCTGTTGCAAGCAGTACGGTTGGTGTCTTCCTAAACTGCGCCGCACGCATAATAGTCTTTAGTGTTTCAATCAGAGAGCCAGATGTTGGGTGTAAGTTTTCAGACAACAACTTCTCGGTTTTCCCGGAGGTGTGACACATAGTCGATGCCTGCTGTTACGGACATGGATAATACGTAGTGTGTTGCCACATGATAAGATGTGTTTATATAAAGAAGAAATGGTAGCGATAGTCCGGCACTTAGTTAATGCTAAACTTCTTTCTGACAGCCAGTATGGATTTAGACAAGCATGATTAACTGCAGACATCCTAACCGTCATCTCTGAACGCATGTATCATACACTTGACAAGACAGGTGATGCTAGCGCAGTAGCGCTTGATATATCCAAGGCCTTTGACAAGGTATGTCATAAAGGGCTTCTCCTCAAAATACGCTCATACGGTATTACTGGGCAAATACTTAATATAATTAGATCCTTCCTAAAAAAATGAAAGATCCAGGTTGTTCTCGATGTCCGTTTATCTAAGCAACATGACATAAATGCTGGTGTACCCCAGGGATCTATCCTTGGACCTTTATCGTTCCTGATCTATATCAACGATCTCCATGATGACATTGAGTCTGAGATTGGTATATTTGCTGATGACACCACGCTTTACTTCATGTCATGTAGCCAAAAACGGACGCGATCATATCCGAGGAAATGGCTGAATCCTTAGAAAATGACCCCCAGGCTGTAGTGGATTGGGGTCATAAATCGTTGGTAACGTTTAATGCCGCAAAGACAAAGCTGCTTTCCTTCAATAACTACAAGAAACCTCTCCAACCACTGATTGTCATGGCAAATAACACACTACCTGAGAGTTCAACATTCACACTCCTCACCCTAACCATCACAGATAACATGAATTGGAACAAATACATTGAGGACATTGCCAAGGCTGCAGAAAAGAAGGTTGGCTCCCTCTATCGTGCTAGTAAACTCCTCACACCTGACATTATCATGTATCTCTATAAAGCCACCATCCGCCTATGCATGGAGTATTATTGCCACATCTGGGCTGGTGCATCATCTACTAGTTTCTTCCTTCTAGACAAAGTCCAAAAAAGAATCGCCAACTTAATAGGTTCCTCACTATCCACCAAGCTCCAGCCCCAGTCCCATCGCCGCAATGCTGCATCTTTGTGCTTGTTTTACAAATACTTCAATGGATTGTGCTCTGATTAACTTGCTACTCTGGTGCCTCCTCGACGTAAATTCACTAGACCAACTCGACAATCAGCTAACTCCCATCTATTCACTGTGGAGTTCCCAGATGCCGGGGAGCCTTCTCCTCAAACAGCTTCTATCCTCGTGCTGCTGGCCCCTGGAACTCTCTCCCTGCTCCCTGTTCCTTGACAGTACCGACATGCAAAGATTTAAAACTAATGTAAACAGACATCTCGCTACACTGCTCCCAACTTGGGGTGACCCCCAAAACCTACACCGTAATTATCAGCAACCCCTTACGTCTTACGTCTAGAGTGCCTTGTTTGGGGTGAAATATGCTAAAGTAATTTTTTTAAATGTGGGTGTACAAGTGCTCCTTGATGCGTTAATGCAGAGGCCTGACAGTGCTACCGTTGTCGAAATACTGCCATTTAACACATTGTATTCTTTAAACTGTATGAGTGTGAAGGCAGACCCCAGAGTTGGAAATGGGGCAGTTGGCTAGGGAACAGGGTTCAGAGGTGTGGTTACTGTGTTTTTTAGCTAACTGTTGTCGGAGGGTAGTACCTGTGTGGGTGAGTTGAATGTCAAGGTTCTCGCTACGGATTGCTATGCGGATCGCGGATGTAATGCTATCGCTAAAGAAAGGGAATTTGAGGAAGCAGGTGTTGGTAAGGGTGTAGTGTTTGCGTTTTTTGTGTTACTGAGGCTGACTATGGTATATATCAGATAACTATTTGTATTTAACTGCTTAACAAAACAATAAAACACAATATCAGATTATTAAATCTTTAATGCAGTAACTACTTCTATCTGACCTCTTTAGATCTAACACTAAACATTTTTAATGACACATTCATGAAATTCCGTTGGTTTGAACTGAAAAAGAAATTAGCTCATCGTAGAATTATTTTATTGAAGTAACTCCACTCAAATGCTTTCATAAACCTTTCCGAAAATGTTAATCTGTTAAGGCGAGGTCAAGATATTATAATGGGTGATGCATGATTTCTCAGACATATTATTCTAAGATATGTCTGGTCTTTTGTGCGATATAATATCTATCGATGTTATGATAAAATATGAAAGAGACCACACGGAACCCGTTTCTCTTTTGCTTTTTATGAGGTCTTTTCTATTCATGACGAATTGTGTTAAGAATCACATCAAAGTTCGTATGTTGTTCTCGTATCAACGGCTTCCAATGCATTATAATTCAGCCGCCATCGTTGCCCTTCTCCAGATTCATACTGCCGGCGGAATTTCCCGTTTCTGAATCTCCCATCCGCATGTTTTTATTTACCTGAATACTCCATCAAAAGACTGGTATTGGGGTGATACTGCTGTTGCAGTTTCATTTACTTGTTTTTCCAATTCATGAAAAATAAAATAAAGAATCTGGTCATTGCACAAAATGAACACGGAACCAATAAAATTGACATCATCTGAAAAAATGTTAAATTTATAATTGCTTCTGATATATTTCAAATATAATTCAGAAGTGAGACATCTTGAACTATTACAGAACATTCGTTTTAACATACATACATACACACACACATGCACACACACACACACACACATATATATATATGTGTGTATTTCTATTTACATTTAATATTTTTGACATTTAAAATGTAAAGTTTTAATAACATAAAGTAGTTGTATAGCTCAATAGTGCCAGGCATAAACTATTTCTATTTAGTTAAAACTAAACAAAACGTAAGAAAGAGCAAATCTACATCTCTCCAGAAAATTGTTTTTATTACTTTCGGCATACAATTGTTTCAGGTGATACCTAGAATTATTATAAAATATCCATAAAACACTCTTAAAATTCCAGTACACCTATTATATGGTATGGTATTGTCAGTGCCGTATACAAAAAATTAAGAAAAGTCAATGAAAAACCATGGCAGGTAAAGCTTTAATTTTGAATCATCATAGTAGTTACTATCACCACAACGCCTGGTTGTAGACATAAACAGTTCGTGTACGTTTCGTTATAAATTTAATATAATCGTTCATCATCCACGTTTTAAATTCCCCTCGAAATATATGAGTTAATCAAATATGTTTTACTGGCTGTTATAGTTGTCTAAATTTTCATTTTCCACGGGATTTTAGTCATATATTTTTCTTTATGTTGTCTATGACTTATTATTTATTTATATTGCCATGTAGCAGGAAAACTTCCGATTTATCAGCAGTACACGGAACTAACCAAAACTTACGCTTTGATAATCAACTATGTCACGGATACAAAATCAATACTATTTAAAATATCGTTAAAATATTTTTATATTCAATGGTTATGAATTTTTATATTATTAGTAATATTACTTATTTTATTTTTATACCGTAACAAGTTTTTAATATCTAGTTTTATTATTTTTCTCCTTTGTTTATATAATAAAATTTAATAGTCTCGGGTTCAACTTCCTGTTTAAATATCTCCGATGTAAAAAAAAACAAGTCTACTCAATATCCTAAAGACGTAACTATAAACATATATTATAATATCATATGCACATTTTCATCTATATCCTTTGTTTTATTTTTAAAAAATCTATTAACATATATATGTTTTATCAATTAAATGTATTAGTTATTGTTATTCCGATAGTAGCTTCAAGACGATTGCATATTCCTTAACCCAGGGCAGATAACTTAACACAATTCTAATATTTATTTAATTCAATCTGTGTATTTAATTTCTCGTACTTACTTTTAAAGTAGTAGTTAAAGTGACTTATATATATATATATATATATATATATATATATATATATATATATATATATATATATATATGGG
Organism: Sepiola atlantica; assembly: GCA_963556195.1. NCBI lineage: Eukaryota > Metazoa > Mollusca > Cephalopoda > Sepiida > Sepiolidae > Sepiola > Sepiola atlantica. Next base: position 163,312,201 of record OY744517.1, read on the forward strand.
TAATTTTTTGATTTTCCTTTACTTTTCATTTAGTTTGTTCTTAGTATGACATTTGTATTTGGGAGCATATTTATTTATTAGTTTATTATTTTTTTCCATCGATTTTATGTTATATTAATCCATATACCTGCTATGCTTTTCTGTTATTACTCATTTATTGTTTATTCATAGACAGTTTATTTAGCCCACCAATATTGCGCTATACTTTACGTTTATTCTAACATCGATACAGTTATAGCCTTTGCTTTACATATAATCTATTAACGTGTTCGTTTTATTTTATTGGCTTTAACTAATACTGACCATTGCATAGGGAAATTAGTCTTATTTTCTTTGAGTTCCTTTATATATGCGGCTAAAGAAGTTGTAGATTTATCAACACCCACCCTAAATGCTTTTCTCATACTTGACATATGATTATTATACCTATATTTAAAACGGTTCCAGTCGACCCTATGTATACTAGGGATTTTTACTTTCCATTACATTACATCTATACACCATACTTTCAGTCAAGCATTCCCCATTTAATGGGCATTTTCCTTTCAGTTTACATTTACATTTTTGGGGTTTATTCGAGCTCTTCAAATTTTCTAGATTATCATTCGATTTTTGAATTAGTGAAATCAGTTTTTAATCTGAGAAAAATCATTCTCTGTAAAATGGGCATACTGGATGGTGACAAAAATAAAAATTGCGTCAATCTAGACAGAGCTCACGTCTATTGATTGAGAGCAGATAGTACACCTTGATCTTACCCTAAGTATTTAAAAACTCTCGCCTAGATATGTTCGAGTATGGAAGACTTAAACTTCCAAATTAGAAAGGCATCATATTATATACGACATATAGCGAAATGGAGAAATGTTGAACAGAATTCAAATTTATTGTTAAATAGTATTCCATATAAATCAAAATAAACCGTATGTTAATTTAAAATAAATGCTTATTAATTATAAACTAAGTACTGACTTTAATGAAATCATAGAATTCAAATTTATTTTAATCCTAAATATTTATTAACTAACAACGTAATTGAAAACAAACAAGACACGACTCCAAATCAATATCTAAAGAAAACAATCATATATTTGTACAAACAACGACTACAAACGACTAATTGAAAAAATTGCAAAAAATAGCAGCAACCTGACCTTCTTCTACATATGTACGCAATCAAAATCATTTTTATGCGCTCAAAATCAAACTTCGTTTTGCGAACCGATTGGGGCTTGCAAAACACATTTTAACACTCTTCGCCTAGACAGTCGATAAGCAGTGAAGACACGACTATGTCTCTGCCTCCCTGTCTGAGAGAGCAGGGGAGGCAATGAAACTTCTATCAACCCCTTACTACGACACCACACATATTCACAAAACTTATATAAAGCAATATATGTACACACACTGCCTACTTAACCTACTTACACACAATGTCACACATATACGCTAAACTAAATAAAGGCAAGCATACATAACAACACTAGCTGCATAGTGAACTGAACTTACACACAACGCCACACATTATGACTATGTCATTCCTACAGCTACATACTTAGAAACGTGACATAATGATATGGGACAAGAGGGAGAAATTAGCAACCCTAGTTGAATTCAATGCTTTAATGATGCTGGTTTAGATAGAGTGAGAGAGAGAAGATAACTAAATACCAAGGTCTCATTTACAACATGAAACAACACTGAAATCTTTGGAAGACACCCATCATTCCGGTAATCATAGGAGAAGCCGGGTTGATCAAAAAGAATTTCAAAAACTACCTGGTGAAATACCGTGTGAACCAAGTGCAAGAAAGATACAAACAATTACGCTAAAATGGACGGTTATAAATCTGAAAAGATCTCTCGGTTAAAGTCTCTAAAATAGCGGGTAACACTTTTCAAAGTGACAAACAATTTACTTATACAAAATAATTGGGTTAAAACTATAACTTTACCGAAATGTATTTCACGTAATGTCATTTTACTTACTTGATGAGTACATCCTTTGGTCCCTATTCTGAAAATAGAATATTCCGAACATTAAAACGAATATGAATATAATAAGTAATATGATGGTGTAATGGCCTTGGCGCAAAAGGGCACAACGTTTCTTCTTTCAACTTGGTTCAACATCGCGCGTTCTTGTCTTTCCGAAGTCTGATATTCCTCACGCAAGGTGGGGTATCTCTGTTAGACAACAGATATGAATCATCAGATTCAAGTAAAATACATTTTTAAAAAGCAAAAATATTTATTCGTTTGAATAACAAAGAACATAGAGAAACAAGCCACTAAAGAAGAAAGACACACTAGATGCGATAGGACATTTCCGATCCGATCGTATGAGCAGGTATCCATTTGGCCGTTAAGGCACGCTGTTACAGATAAATGAATACCGATAAAGTATTTAATGACAATGGAAATATGAATGACAAAAACTAATAATTATGTTTCTGATTTTTTTTAGATGAGGATTGATAAGTTGGATTATTTGGATTATTTGGAAAACTATTCTCATCTTAAATGTTATTCTCACAACGTGACGGCCGATGTAATCTCTGACCTTCTTCAGGTGCATCTTGTTAGGAATGTTTATGTCGATCTCGGGAATCTATACGGAATTTCGAACTGAATCCTTTATTTAATCCACGGGGGTAAATTATCTTCGTTGCGTCAATCATATTATGTAAGTCATTTATTATTTTATTCTTAGTCAGTATCGCTGGCTCATTATGGCGACAAAATATATATATCTGTGGATGACCGATATCTATTAGCTCTCTCCTAGTAGATAGATTACTTTCTGGTAGAGTTTTCATCGTAATGAAACTAAGAGGAACTACTTAAAAAACGCTATCATCTCTTCTACTGCTAAGTGGCCGAAGGAATAGCGCAGATCAAAGGTGTTAAACTAAAATACTTGTATTTACGGTTTCGAATCTCGGCGTTGAATTATAAGCCACACTGATGAGTTATAATGACGAGGAAACAACTGTCTGTAGATGACCTATATATATATATATATATATATATATATATATATGTGTGTGTGTGTGTGTGTGAGTGTGTGTGTGGGTGTGTGCGTGCGTGCGTGTGTGTATGCATATACACACATATATATATACATATATATATATATATATATATATATATATATATATATATATATATATATATATATCATTTAAATTCACTCGAAATTCTCAGAAATTAAAAGGGTCCCTTCCTGAGACTAAGACTTGATGTCTATATGAGACATATATATTCGAATATTTCATTAAAGTTTTGCCTTACGTCTCAACAGTTTAGTTAGTAAAAAAGTTAAGAATCTTATATTCCGCGTCCTAATTAATACGTTAACTAGGTTATAGCATATCATTCTTTGTGGTATATTTGTATTATCGGATTCCAGGATAAGAATTCATCTAGTCTGGTGGAATATCCAACTTAGTGCTGTTACTTGAGGTAATATCACTTAGAAAAGGTGCACCATTCCTCGGATAAGCCAATGTGGGGATCTTATTTAGACTTCGAATACTATGTTATTTTGTAATATTTGGCCAGGGTTTACTTGTAGGGTGAAGTATCCTCATGCCAGGTTGTCTTAACAAACACCTGTACAGTGAGACCTTAAACACCGGAGGACAGTTTCTAGTAGGCATTCAAGATCTCATATATATATATATATATATATATATATATATATATATATATATATATATATATATATATATATATATATATACACATATATATATATACATACACACACACACACATATATATGTGTGTGTGTGTTTGTGTGTGTAAACAGATGATATTTTCCTATACGCAGATACCTTTATGCTTACGCAGACAATAGCTTCTAATATTGACACAAAATAACAAAACAATGTCAGATCAAAGAAGGGGTAATTTAGAAATCAACCAATCATAGCCAAGCTCGGTTTGACTAGATTGACTGTATTCTTTTATTTGATGTCAGTTCATATAAACAAAAGATCAAAGAAGAACGCAAACGTCTCGGTAATTACATTCTTCAGTTCGTAATTGCCTATGACCTTTTTGCTCTAAAATGAACAGTATCTGAATGCAATTCCTGCTGCGGTACACAGATGAATGATTATCTCAACGTTCTTCCCTAGAGTTGAAATTATTTTGATTTGTCCAATAAATTGCGAATAATATCAGCTGGAAGCCACATGCTTTGTTAAATGGGTGAGATAAGTTTTAAAAAGTGAAGCATATTTTGCAGCTATATAAGGTCTCAACGACGGTTTAAAATTCGGGAGGAACACTTATTCAAGAAATACTGGGCCAGAAGCTTTAAAATGTTGTACTATTCTATTTTGGTATCTTTGCTAGCGACTACCAGAACTCTGGTGCTACCAGATCAGTGTGTTTGAAGATATCGTCTTCTTGATCCCAAATGCACTAAACATTGATGGTTTATTGTTATTTTTCTCTTTGGAAAATCTCAAGCATGTTCTGCAAAACCCAAAACAAAAAAACAACAATTTCTCCATCTCCTCTACGCTTTCCCTCATCTTTCTCCCTCCTCTTTTCTCATCCACCTTCCTTATCTCCCTTCCTCCATCCCTTTCTCTCAACCAATTACTATGAATAAATACTTGAACATATAAAGAACGTGAAGCATAACAACTTTCACGAAAATAACCCGAAAGTGGTTGATAGTCCGTAAAACAAAACAACCAAACACCCAAACTACCAAACTACCAGTACACATACATGCAAACAGAGAACAGTAACACGGGAACTAACAAGACTAAAAAGTCTCACAGGTGTCAAGTATTTTAGTACGGGTACTTGACCAGATATTAGGCAAGCTTGTGATCAAATGTGGTCCAGATTTCTATATATAAAGCTTAACATTTACGGGAAATTTACAGGATCCGCAATAAGTGTTGTGAAGTTGTTCCACAGTAAATAATAAATAAAGGAAGTCAAGTCGAGGGTTGGTTTAACAAGTGTATTAACAAAGTAAGAAAGTGACTAGCTGTTGGCTAGACAGTTACAAGACTGTGCTTTGTCTTCAGTGTCTCTGGTGACTCGCACTATTTATAGTGACAACCGGTGTAGTTTCTCCTGTGTAAGAACGGCCGGTGTAACAATAAGTAACATGTTTTCTTTTTTTTAAAACTTTGTTGATAATTAAGCATTTATTCTATTTCATGTGTCATTCGAAAGCGTAAATAGTATGTTTGTATAGCAACGTTGAACCTAAGGAACAAATCCGAGCTGTCATTGCTCAATTGGCGTTAAGTCCCTGAAAGATTAGCAAATTGCATGGAGCTCCATCGAAAGCACACGGAGCTTTAATTAATGTTTTAATAAACATGATGTTTTATGCTGCAATAAACTTAAGTTTATTCTTTGTTGGTTTCTATATTGCAGTTGAATATTTCTACCAGGTGGCATTTTTTATGTTGAAATACTATTATATAGTTACTTGTGACGAACCATGTATACTATATTTGTAAAAATAAATCCCAATTTCAAGAGTAAACGCAACTTTTCTCGAGTAAAATCTGATGCGAAACAAAATGGTTACATTTATTTTTTAATTAAAGGGTTTTATAATACTAGAGGTTAATAATACTAGGGGTTTATAATACTAGGGGTTTATAATACTAGGGCTTTCGTTGGACATTCCTAAACAGCAAAAATAACGTTTCTTTTTTTTACAGAGTGACCCGTAAAAATGCCACCAATAAAATCCTTAATAAAATTAGAAACCTGTTCTGCAACCCAACCATATTTGTAATAAATAAACTACAATCGGTACCTGACGTACCCAGCAATTTTCAGTCATGAATGTCCAACAGTCTTTGTTTTATCCATGTCCAATTATTTTCCCCAAATAATAGAATAGCGTAAATGAATAAATGGCGTAAATGGAAAAGAAAAGTAAAATAAGGGGCGGGATTTAAGACCAAAGAACGATTAAGAGAAGAAAGAAGAGCAGACAAATATACAATGCACCAACGTTGACACATTAGGCCACGGGTCGTCTAATGTAGCTTATAAATTATCCTAGCAATGTAACTTTCTAAATATTTACGCTTGACTTAGCTTTCCATCATTCTAAATGTTTTAGATTTGTGGCGAAAGCAATTAACTTTACATGTTATATACAGGATGTAACCCCTACAAAATATGTCACCCATGGAACTATTAATAACATTCCAAAACCTTTCTGCAATCAAACCATATTCGGTGCGTTGAAAGAAAAACAGCCTACTTGATAAGGGCTTCCGGTTTTGTAACCGGAAATAGAAAAAGCGGTGTTCATCAAAAACTGTTGCCCATTATATTTTAGGTGGATGTTTTTAGGGGGAAATTAACAATTTGTTTTCACCATTTTTTTTAAATTATTTACACATAAGAAAATCAGACTGGTTTTTATGATTGGAATTTCTTTTATTAAAAATAATCAAATCAAACCTTTTTATAATTGGAATGATTTTTATTACAAATGATTAAATCAAACGTTTTTTTTAATACTTAGAATTTTGTTTTTTGGTTTGAAAATATGTTTTAAATAATTGCTATTGAAAATATTTTTTAAATACTTTATTTTATTTTAAAATAATTAAATATTTTTTTATAAATAGCAATTTAACAAACTTTAAATATATTAAACATCGTAGTAATAACGCATCCAATTCGGAATATTCCTGAGAAATTGTCTTTTATTCATGAAGTTTCCCTGGCTAGTAGTGAAATTAAAAAAAAAATCAACTAAAATCCAAGCGATCAAAGATGATTACTTCTTTTTTATATACGTCACTTGCCAATTTCCGATTTGAAAACCGGAAGCCGTCATCAAGTTGACTGCTTCTCTGTTACCTTATGTGTAAATAAACTTTAGTCCATGCCTGACATGTCTAACAAGTTTCACTCATGATAAATGTATGCTATAACAAGAATGTCAACATAACGAAATTTTCATTTTACATCGATAACTGCTGTGAAACGATTTATGAACATACCAATAAACGTTTATCGGAATCGTTTATGGATTTATTATTATTTGTTACCACTTTATATATATTTCTTGTACATTGCCAAAAGTTCTCTGTTTCAAGTGGAGTGAAGGTCAATCCTAGGAGCTTATCAAATCAAGGGCGTCACCAAGGATAGGATCATTCATTTTATCTGACATAGCATGCGTGGTTATATGTAATACTTTTCATCTGTGAAATGATATTTCTGCTTTGGTTTAAGTAATTTGAATTGTATTGTATTGTTATGTTAATTGCATTCGTGTCTGCGTCTTGAACTTTCTGAGCATGAGTCAATATTGTGGGAGAAACTATAAATATAAATGCGGGGAATTTGTGGAAGTTTTTCCTACCCTGAACTTTGGCAAAATGCCGATTATTAAAAAAAAGAAAAGAAAACCGATTCAAACTTCAAACGTATCTTGTGGTCGTGTTAATCGGAAGTCGCTGTTATTTAAGTCGTTTGATGAATCGTCAACTCTCGACAATTTCCGCGAAACCCGAATACTGCCGACATCCGATCAACTGGACTGAGTTACAAAACGACGTATTCTCTATTAGTAAGCTAAAGTATTGAATTTACTTTCCTGTTCTTACTGTTAATTACATTTAAACGCATTACACAATCTCCCTCTATATGTATATATTAGTATATATTTTATTTATTAAAAAATCATGGCTACATATGTGAATACATTTATCGGTTACAGCATTATTTAAGGGTTAACCTTATCAGTGCCAGCCCGACAGTAGCCGAAACATGTACGCACATATGTAGCCATAATGTTTGTATTAATAAAATGTACACAAAATACATCTGTACTTGTTATTTAGCACTATTACATCAACGCAGTAGTTTCGTCGGAGTAACTCCTATGAAAAAAAGATCACAAGCACTACATCTATAAAGCTGTATATAAAGTTGTAGTTCTTGTGTGTTTGTTGGCTTGATCATGAAATCTAGAATTTATGGGATAGAATACAATCTTCTTTTACTTATGCGATAATCGAGAACAACGGCGGGGTCCTTAATGATGGATTTTTGTCTCCAGTTGACACGATCAAAGGCTTGGTCCGAGTGAAAGCCGGTTTAACAGAAAACTCTGTGTAGGGTGTCTGCCTATCTCATCATCGGCTTCCTCTTGGTAGCTGTACGGTGATTTCTTAATGCCAAGGTAAGTTTCTCGACGGTGTCGTTTTTAGCCCTCAGCACATCCCCAAATCATCTGAGCCGCCATTCACCCATCTTACCCTCTATCGATGCAATGCCGTAGAGCCTTCGGATATCCCTAATGCAGACGTGCTCGAGCAGTATAATTCGAGACATCTAGCAGAGCATTTTGGTTTCCAGAACGAACAATCTTGTCTGTAAGAACATGCATCTGTGCAAAGCGACCCGTCTTACAATAGTTTGACTTTAAGTACATACAACTTTAGAGAGTCGTTGCTCTTGCGGTCACAGATTATACCGGTGGAAGCTCCCCACTTGATCAATTGTGCTAAAATACAATTATTATATATATTCTCAAATAACATTAACCACGCTACGTTGATATATTTTATTTTTATCAAAAATGGTACAGCATTATCGTGGCTGTTTACGTTCGCGCTTGACATCCATAAACAGGAAATACGCTCTAACACAAAACTATGCTCTAACACGGCCAAAAAAGTTTTTACAAGTTGCGTTATCGAGCGGATTAAATTGCAACAAAAATATCTCAAACAATAATTGTTTGTTTTCAATAAAACTTGAAATAATTACTTTTCTACACTGAATAACAAATCTGCATAACATAAAATTGAATCGTATTTACCGTATTTATGAAATATTTTTTTTTAATATAGTTTTTCTTTATGTGAGGATTACGATTTTGTATGGATTATACTAGTTTTGTGAATACAAAAATATGTCTTTGAATTGTATATAATATAAATATATAATATATATAACATATATATATAATATACATATAATATATATATATATATATATATATATATATATATATATATATATATATATATATATATAGTGTGCACAGTTGAATGGTTTCGATGGGAATCCGAGTAACAGAGCTCACTATACTTATTAACAGATCAGGGATACATTTAAAGGGAATAAACTAAACACACATTAGGGCTGTCCGCATTATAAATTATTTCGACCTAGATGGGTTTCATCAGACGCGTAAACAGACACATTTCGGAACAGGTCGAAATAATTGATAATGCGAACAGTCCTAATGTATGTTGAGTTTATTCCCTTTAAATTTATATATATATATATATATATATATATATATATATATATATATATATATATATATATACTAGAATGGCCCATGTCCAGGCGTTGAGAATCTCATTAACCGTTCTTCTTGAGCATGAATTTTATGAACTTATTTATTTAGTATTAACAATAAAAAAAATCATATTTTTTGACACATACAAAGTTTCTTCAATAAATATGTGTGTAATGAAAAAAATCCATGTAAATAATTTTATTTAATTTTTAATGTAAACCAAAAACATTGTATGCAAAAATAAGAATTCAAAGACATTTTTCATTTATCTTCTTTAATTTTTATTCCATTATGTGAACTTTATGTAATTACTTTTAAAAAGTAATAGATTTTGGATTTGTACAGAGATTATAGTGTTTCCGGACATCCATACTTTCAAAAGCGAAACGTATAAATCAGGGCTGGATTACTTTTCCGAATAACGGAATAAAAATATTAATGCGAGAAAATAATATTAACAAAATAAATTGAAGGATTGTGATGTTTTCGCGAAGTATTTTGTCATAACGATGAAAAGTATAAAAAATGTCATTAAATATTGGGTCACATTTTTACCAAGATATAATACATGTAAATTATACGCAACTATGAATATGGCAGTTCCAATAAAAACACAAATTAATAACAGATCATAAAAATTAATAACAAATAATAAATAGATAAATAACAAATTAAAAACAGATATATAACAAATCATAAATAGATCGATAAAATAATAAACAGATCAATGATAAATAATGAACAGATCAATAGCAAACAATAAATGGATCAATAACAAATAATATGCAAATCAATAACAAATAAAAAAGCAATAATGAATAATCAAGAAAAATAATAAACAACTTAATGATAAATAATTAGCAGATAAATAACAAATAATAAACAAATCATTATCAGATAATCAAAAGATCAATAAGATATAATAAAAATATAAAGAAAAATAATTAACATATTAATAAAAATAATAGACAGAGAAACACATATAATAAACAGATAAATAATAAATAAACAGATCAATAAAACTATTAAACTGATCAATAACAGATAATAAACAGATAAATAAAAAGTAATAAACAAATCAATAAAAAATAATAATAAATAAATAATAAACAGATCAATAATAACTTATAAAAATATCAATAACTGATAATAAACAGATAAACAAAAAGTAATAAAAAAAGTAATAAACAAATCAATAATAAATAAATAATGAATAATAAACAGATCAATAATAACTTATAAAAATATCAATAGCAAATAATAAATCGATTTAATGTGCACTGTGCGACATAACGCCCATTTTCTGTATTTGTTAATAAAGTCTAAATTTATGTGCTGTGGGATGAAATAACGCCGTAAAATTTCATTTAAAAAATTACAGAACAAAAATTTATTCTCGTAGTTTTAGAGAAATTGATATGATGCATTAGAGTCTAAATGAAACCGGTTTTGAAAATCTTTACTACAGATAATCGTTCAAAAAATAGAACAAAAAGAACGATATGTACGCCATTGTTTTTTTTCATGGTTTTTCTTTTCAAAGATGAAACGGCAATTTTATGTTTTAAAATCTCTGGGAATACTTTAATGGAACATAATTGTCATAGAAATCTATCTTTTACATTCCGACTCAGCCTCTGATAATTATAATTTCTCTTCATTTATAAGAATCTTTAACCCTTTTAGCTAGACGTTTTCTTAAGCGATTCGAAAAATATCACAGAAATCATTGCGCCGCATCATTTTGTGAGAAAAAAATGGTGATCATACAGACATTTGCGATGTGTTGCGGTATCAATGAAGGTGAATAAACGGTAAGTTATTACTGTGTTATTTGTATTTCCATTTATGAACCTGTGTTATGCATGGCACACTAATTGATAACATAAATTATTAATATAAATATAAATGAGAGAAAATAATATTTAAAAATTCATTAGAAGTATAGTGGATGCTTGGGTGACAGTAGAACTCAAAACTTGACCAGCAAAAATTGTAGTAAAAGTAAAGGAAAGTGATAACTGATTTTAGCTTCCTTGATCTTCAAACCTCTTGCCCATTCTCACTAGATAAGTAAACCTCAAGTAGTGGTAAGTAAGAGAATAATGTAAAGCAGGTGTTTTCTGGCTGTCCGATTTGAGGCGAAGGAAAATTACAATTATTCGAATCGACATTAATGAAGCCGCTAGATTGCAGCAAGTACCAAGAGCAACAAAATATATAACGTTGTCGTCTCAGTGTGTTTTTGATGGTGCTAGAGATCGGATCGTGGGCAGGTTTTTATATGAAATAAAAAATATACGCCTGACTTTAACGATTACTGATAAAGCGAAATAAATTATCGAATTATGAGTTTTCTATCATCAAATCCAGAGACAAACGATACCGTCTATTTCTAGGAACTATAGAATGGGAATAGCCGCAAATGCAACACCGTTTGCGTATGTATCAAGTCAATATGCTATAGACTCGCATATACACAACGACATGTACGTCTAACTAAATATTGTTTTTGACTTTTCGAAATTACGGGAGTGCACACGTTCGAAAGGCTTACATTTTTACGCGCATGGATGATGTGCAAAAAAGCGTAATGAATATCGGCGTGAAAGGAGCAATCAACGACGCAGGATCGAATTCCAGTTGGATTATATAATATACTACTTCACCAAGAAATCTTATTCCATTTATTTTCTTTTTCTTTTATTTTTACGTTTTTTCTTCTTTTATCTTGTTTTCTTTTCTTCCTTTTTTAAAATATGATTTTATTTTTACGTTTCGGAATTTGTTAGATCATTTTTTGTATTATTTAGATTATTCGCACTATTTTGATGATTCTGAGAATAACATCCAGACGATAGTGTAGTATAGTTAACATCGTTTGTCAAGTACTATTTTGATACGTGGTCCTAACTCTAATCTTTGACTTCTATATACCTTTTTAAAATTGTTTTTACCCACGCGCACATCTAAATGTTCATACGCGCCTAACCAGCTGGTTACTTGTCACTCGTCTACCTCTTGTAGAATGTAATTTTATTTCGTCCAAGTTCTAGATATAACTGTCTAGATGTTTCCTGTGAGAAATGACCCTTGAATATAAACAATTCTAGCTTGCACATAATTCAATCTATAAATACTCTTTCTAACACTACATCCTAAGATGGAGATCTGCTTCCACTTCTAGGGAAGTGACACTTAGACCACGCTTTCTTGCATATAGTACAGAATCGACTTTGCAATCTAGTGGTGGATGATTTTTACTCTTTTATACATCCCCTATCTTACGGAAGAAACGCAGTCAGTTCTTTTTCAACGCTGTCGTTATTTCCACAGAAGTTGGTCGACTGAGCTCACATCTCTGGTTCCTTGCTGTAAGACATTCACAAGAAGAAGTGGTTTAGTTACTAAAACTTAAAGGAACTTTCCCTTCTTTCTCTGAAAACTTTCCGTCTGTGAAACACATTACCATGGGAGTGCGGTCCTGCAGACTACAACATGGTCGTCTTCATATCAAATGTCAACAAATACTTTTCATAAAACCTCCCTATAAGTAATAAAACTTTGTTCCTTCAATTGATCATTTTCAATCCTCTCATAATATTCTTCATCATTAAACTGACAATCTATCCATCTCATTATCCTTATCTTTGAGTGGCTTTTGGACTTGATAAGTGATATCTCATATGAGCTAAAAATAATTCTAACACGTCTCACTTGTAATCCGTAATCCTTGTTATAGTCATAACATAGCTTATTAGCCATATTCAACAATACCATTCAGTCTTTAAATTTAGGTTTCAAGTTTGTCTCAAGGCCAACTAGCTAACCTAACCCTAGTATTAAATTAATTATTTGTAAGTGGAATTGAATAGGAAAACCCAAAATGTTGTTTGTAAAGGTTTTTAGGCGAAGTACTGTTATTATAATACTGTTATTATAATAGTATTTTTCTTGAAGATTCCTATCTACATTTTGTTTCTTTTAAACCGTGGATTTGGGTCACTGATCCCGTGACTGCCACCACGGTCGTCTGTCTGTAAATTGTAAACAATAGAAATATGATTCCAACATGCAGATGATTTTAACATTAAGACCGAACACAAACCAAATCATGTCAACACAAACATAAAAAAAATATCTATCTATCTATCTATCTATCTATCTATCTATCTATCTATCTATCTATCTATCTAAAATATAATTATCCATGGATACGTGTTGTGCTGTTTTACATTGATAATTATATTTTATAAGAACACACACTCCACATATAGGGGACATCACACTGATGAAGAGGAATAATATTCTCCCCATTAGAATTTAGGTAACGCTTCCTTTAAAAAAGATGTATCAATACGATAATTTGTTAATATCGCAGAAAACGACTATAATAAAAGGACAATGTGTCTATATATATATATATATATATATATATATATATATATATATATATATATATATATATATATAAGGATAGTTAAATAGTTAGATAGATAGGTAACATCTTTTTTCATATATATATATATATATATATATATATATATATATATATATATATATATATATACAGGTAACATAATTTTTTTTCAGCTGTTTTCTATGTCATGTTTGGAGATTTGGTAAGCATTACTTTTTTTCATTGGTTTGCTTTAAAAAAAATGAAGCTAAATCAAAAGAAAAAAGTTGATTTTAATGGGGTTTTTTTCTGGGTTTAATTTGATAGAAGCTAAAATTCACTGAGTAGACCTTTTGAAAAATATCTTGAATTAATTATTCATTAAGAAAAAAAGGATTGTTTTGAAATGGGCAGAAACAATTGTATAGAAAAATATGTTTTTAAAAAGATTCGGAAGATTTAGTAAATTATTATATTACGTAATGTTTACACTATTGAGTTATACACACCATTTTTAGTGAATGTAAAAGAATTTGAATATCATATATATATATATATATACTGAGTCAAATATCTTTCGTAGTAGGATTCGAACAGTCTGACCGGGGCAGGGATTGTCTCCTCGTGTGTATATGGGTTAATTTGAAAATATTATTCATGAATAATTATTCAAAGCACTCGTTGGAATGAGTACTTTAAGTTAACAAAAAGCCGTCATTCATAGCGTAATGCAATAATCTAGGTCCCGCATATTGAGTTCTCTTGACGGTATGCTATATGGCCGCTGAATTTGCTATTTTGACGTTAATTTACTCTCTCATTTCTACGGAAATACGTGATGGACACATCGTTACGCGCTCCTACTGCTGAGTCAGATATGACTGATATACACACACACATATATATATACATACATACATAGTAATATATAAAGTAGTTGGCAGACTAAGTAAATAGTTATATTACTCTGATGGAGTTTCGGCTTCAGACAGACAGATAGACAGACATATACATTATCTCCATTATTAATATATATATATATATATATATATATATATATATATATATATATATATATATATATATAAGTAAACTACCTATATATATATATAAGGAAAATAAAAGAAGGATCAACCGATATTTTTTATATATTCATAACGTTTCTTCTTTATTCAAGACTTTGTCAAGATGACTGATTTAAAAAGAAAACATACAAGTCAATATTTTATAATACTATGTTCCGTCACGCTGGATTATGATTTAAATAATTATATCTATATAAATATATATATACGAGAAGAACACCCCTCCAAGGATGAGTAACATTAGTTCCCCGAATAGAACAGTTTTGCACGAATTTTATGTCCCCTATAAGAATATATAAATCAAGATATAATGCCGCTAAACATTATATCTAGCATCTTTATTGCAAGTCTTGAAAAGATTTTAAATGTATCGTAAGATTGTAAGAAGAAATTGAAATTTAGGAAATCTTACTTAATTAACTATGGATCAAATTCAATTCAAATCTGAAATATTTAAATTTAAAAATGGAGGGGTTTTAATCATATCATGCCGTTTAAAACACTTTAAAATACACGATAGAAAGTTTTATGAAGAGAATATTTATTAATTAATGACCAATACCTATTTTTAAGGACGTATCTTTATTTTTACGAAAGGTTTTCTGCCCCTTTTTATCAGTCCTATTTGAATTAAACTAAATTACAATAAATACAGCTAATGTTTGGACCAGTTACGCTTAGCAGGTGTGTTAAAAAATTCAAAATTCAAAATTCAAAAGTTCATAATTATCCGTTAATTAGTTTATCTACACACAACGTTGTTTCAGACTTACGTCCTCATCAGTGCAAAAAGTGGTGGTTTCAGGCGGCCACATGGGTTCAAACGCAGTTCGTAGACTTAGAAGAGAATCACGATCATACGCCCTTACCGATTAGGCCAACAGAAATCGCCACATACATTACAGCCAGCGGCAGGATTCAAACGTACCGAGATCAAATAGTACTTAATCACGCGGGCGTGTAAGCTTTGCTTCCATAGCTTAACGACCTCAGTTTTTTATAATTTCAGACAGTGCTTGACAGTTAAGATTTATTTATCTTAAAGGGAGACATTACTATTAATACTTTTTTTTATTAAATATTAAAGTGTATTTACCTACAGACAACGTTGTTTTGGACTTACGTCCTCATCAGTGCAGGAAGATAGCAATTAATAAGAACACATTTTTTTCTCTTTTCCTTATTCTCTCTTTAGTTTGTGACATTTGTCCCATCGATTTATTATGACTCCGACAGTACTTCTCAATACAACACCCCCCCACACACACACATATATATATATATATATATATATATATATATATATATATATATATATATATATATATATATATAATAATGGTAATAATCCAGGTGAAAAATATCCACAGGGTGGTAATCCAGAGAATTTTAACCGGGTTTATAAAAAGTGCTCAATATCAAAATAGAGCTTTATGTATGATAATTTTATTTACACAGACATGTACAAAATCTGCGACACTGGCATGTCGATGTTATCGATCAACAGTTACTATAAACTGAGATCTCATCAGGCAGAGTTAGAATCCGATCTTAACCTCAGATCATATTTGGAGAGATTTTGTACATGTCTGTGTAAATAAAATTATCATACACACATATATATATATATATATATATATATATATATATATATATATATATATATATAGTAAATTATTATGGGACTTATTACTGTTGAAGTAAATATTGAAAATTGATACATAAAAGATTATATCTCCTTATAGCATTTCATGTAGATACATGAAATAACATATATATATATATATATATATATATATATATATATATATATATATATATATATATATATGATATGATATAACACTTCGTAAAGAAACTGAGCGCCTTTGCAAGTTTATAATACATATATATGCATTATAATTTCCAGTACATATATTAAACTGTCCACAAACGGCCGGGTTTCAAATAGCCGGACTAAGGAGCTGTGATTATTATACACATATACGGACACACACGCACTCCAGCACACAACTTAGACCTTAATTCTCTTCATTACGTCGTGGTAGTTGTGTTGGTCTCATGGTGCTAGGTGTTATGAGAAAAAGTTGAAATGTTCACTTGAGTCTGAGAGTTTCGAATCGTGTGACCGGCAGAACCAGCATCCTCCACATTGACGATTCTCGAAAAAAAGATAAAACATAAGTTTACGTGTATAAGCATTAAAAAATATTTATCATAATATTATTTATAGCCCCTTTAATGCTAGGACGCATCATTTGAGAGAATTATAATGAGGTTGTCAATAGTAAGGCGTAATGCGAAGTTCCACCGAAAACAGGTCATTTAACATTGTTTATAACAGCCTTCTACATATGTCCGTTGCATAGACATAAATAGACCTTGATTCTCTCTCTCTCTCTCTCTCTCTATCTCTTTCTCTCTCTCTCTCTCTCTCTCTCTCTCTCTCTCTATATATATATATATATATCTTTCCTTCTCTCTCTCTTTCACGGTGGTGGTCGTGTTTACCGCATAGTTCTAGGCATTCAGACAAAAGTTAAAATGTTGACTTGGTTCTGAGGGTTTCGAATCGTGTGACTGACAAAAACTCATCCTCCACACTGATGATTCCCGGGAAACGATGAAACACATGTGTATGTGGATAAGAATTTAAATATTGTGATAAATATTTTAATATTCTTAGCCACACACACACACATATATATATATATATATATATATATATATATATATATATATATATATATATATATATATATATATATATAGCTAAGGAATTTTTCAAAATTTTAAATAACTCATTCAAGCACCCGTATAAGTACAGCAGTATTTTAAATAAAAACTCTATTGCAATTTCCTACTCCACAATGCCCAATATAGCACAAACCATCATCACATCTAATAACAACAAAATTAAATCTGCCCAACAACCAGCACCTATTATACATCCCACTAATAACTGCAACTGCGAGAAATCTAGAGAATGCTCATTAAATGATAATTGCATACAAAGTAACGTTATCTATGCCTGTACTGTCAAACAATTCCCCCAAAACACCATTGTACAAACCAATTCCAACACACAAATTCCCCACTCACCCTATAGCCCTCCCCATCTACAACTCCCTGTATCAAACGAAACCCTAAATAACACCTCTCACACTAACCAACAACCCCCGCTAACTAATAATAGTTTTGCTCTCACCCCTCAAAATATCTCATCTTCTCCAACTAAAAATCCCGACTTAAATATGGCCCAGAACTTGAGCATACAAACCCAAAACATTCCCAATACTATAAATAACACAAATACTACAACAACAACCCCATACAAAATACACTTATATTGGGGAAAGCGCCTTCCCCATTAAGACCCGAATCGCAAACCATATCTACTCTTTCAAACAAAATAATAACAATGCCACTAGCACCTCTCTATCCAATCTAATAAAAAACTTTAACATTAATAACACTCCCTACTCCCTACGTTGGACTATATTAAAAAGATCTAATTCCTACACCCCAGGATCTGCTTTCTGCCAACTATGTACACTAGAAACATTTATGATAGCCACAGCATCTAAAAGCTTAAACATTATTAACTCTAAAAATGAGCCCATCACAAATTGCAGGCACAAACGAAAATTTAAATACATTAATTTCATTACTCCCTCTGACACCTCTCTTCCCAGCCAACAACCCCTTTTATAGTATCAGACTTATTTTTAAACTCTATAATTTGTTTATTTGTTAATCTTTAATGCTTAACTTCTCCAACCTTACAGATAACCACCCCAAAAGCATAACTTATCCTCCCTAGCACACCTAATAACTATATAAACCCATAGCACTTATTGTATTTTGAAAACTAACATTACTCTCCTTACACCCCACTGACCCTTACCGCCCTAACTTCAATACCATTATTCCTAGTCTACACTATAATTCCTATTTCCTTTTTCTTTTTTATTCTATTTGCAAACTTTCACATACACTCTTCCATTTCTTTTCATGCTTTTTATTTTTATCTACCTTGTATCCACTCCATCGACCCTATATATGCTCCTATCCACCGACAATATCTTCATCGTAGATTCTATTTATCTCACCTTTAACTACGCTCCTAGGTTACTCCTTCAATTGATCCATTTGCTTCCCCTTATTAAGCTATTCATAACTTCAACGCACTAGTGATACATTTAAATTTTACATGATTCAACTCAACCCTACCCCAGAATACCTGTTACAAGCGGTTTAACTTTATCCCCAAATTTATCCCCAACCCTAAATTTTAATTTGATTGATTGGGACAGGCTTAATGTTTAACTATATTATTTTATTTAATTTTTTAACTATACTTTTGGGCTGGTCTTATTTGATTATATTCTTAACCAACTGGGAATCCCTTTTAAAATCTGTAGTACTTTTTAATTTTTTTAAACTATGTAACACTATATCTTTGCCCGGCTTAGTACATTTTCAACATTTTAACTACAGATTCCCATTCATTGGGACCCCAATTTTTCCCATCGGAAACTCTTTTAAACTTTCGAAATTATTTTTGTCTTTCGCTCTAAACCCGTTTTAATCACGCCCCCTCTCTTCTTTTTCAAATAATATATACACTCAATTGACCTAAATCTTAACCTACAGCCAATTTCTACTCGCAACGGATCTAGCATATACCAAAAATAACCTTATCACTAGAACCCCTCCTCCACTCCCCCTATTCCCTTCCAGCAGCAGCCATGGCTATTTCAACTAACCCTCCCACTTTTTGCCTCACCTTCCTTTTTCCAACCCACCTCCTAATTTGACCTTGTTTTTAATTTAAGCACTTCTTCTCAGAACTGCTTCAATGTTTCATTGCTAATGCCATTCGTTTACGATTCAAATTCTGGCCCGGTAAGTATTGTTTAAAATGGACCGATTTCTTCATATTAATTCCGTTTAAGTGCGCTTCATCTACGATTTGAACTCAACTTTTCAATATTGGATTTACTTCATTTTGAACGCCTTCCTATGCTGCCTTTACGAAACTTTTTCTTCTCTATCGTCATCTCCTTCCATTGGACACCTTATCAACGGACAATCACCATCTGGACAAACCCCATATCTTTTTTACACGAACTTTTTTCACCCTCCATTTTCTTAATATTTTTCAAATGTTGAATTTTGGCTTTTCTACTGCCAACTTATCTATCTGTATAATTCCTCTGATGATATGATCTCGATCTTTGAAAAGCCCTGGCTTAAGGAAAGAATAATAAACATAATTTTATTACAGAATATACCTTGCATTGAACAATCGAAATTTGAAATAAATCTGGACATTCGTGCAAGTCTATCACTCTTCGTTCATCTATCTTTATATATATATATATATATATATATATATATATATATATATATATATATATATATATATATATATATATTAGTAGAAAAATCTCGGCAGAGCGCTCAATTAATTAAGGGAATCAGAATTAAAGGCTTAATATTTATTTATAAATACAGAAATTTAATAAAACATGTGGGACAATGGTTTCGAGCACAGAAAGCAAACCCGCTGGCTCTCATCAGTATAGAAAGTAATTGGTGAAGAAATGATAAAATTAATATAATATAATAAACTCTTTTTTATTTTCCTTATCTTTTCGTTTTTGCTGGGGATGGAGCATCCTACCAGATGCCAGACATTCACCGGCTATTTAAGACACTCCAGCCTAAAGATCTTTTTAAAGATTCTTACGGTCCCTTTACTCACGTGTGTGCCGTTTAACGAATATAATGATGTTGTCAGGTAGCGTTCAAATGAGGCAGTGAAGAATTTAAAATTTAAAATTTAAGAAACGTACCTTGCACGTTTATGCTGATGAGAGCCAGAGGTTTCGCCTTCTGTGCTCGAAAGCGTCGGTCCATATGTTGTATAACATCTCTGTATTAATATATATATAATGAAAATATATGAAAAAATCTAACACAATAAATCCTCCATTTACATCGGGATAGATTGTTTGAATACGAAAAAAGTGAGTTTGCAAAGCAAGTTAAAAATTTAAAAAAAATATAAAGACAACATATTCGATTTGTTGCTTTCCGTTTGCTATATATCCCTCCATCTTCCTTTCTTTCTGTCGTCCTGTTAGTCTGTCTATTTCTCTCTCTCTTTCTCTCTCTCTTATCTTTTCTCTCCCTCTTTTCTCTCTTTCCCTCTCGGCTAAGACTCATTCTTTTGTTTTCCAATGAACAATATTTATATTCTTATTCATTTATTTCTTTATTATATTCGACTGTAAATTCAACCAGGGTTTTACCCCCCCCTATAGACCGGTATTGTCCGGACCTTCGGGTCTGGATTTACGTCGATCTATCGGTTGTCCGTCCTGTGCAGTTCTAGGAGGTGCACTCTCCCAGGCTTTGCCTTCTCACCCTTTGAGAGGGGGTTAGTTTATTGCTAATCGCCTGATGCGCCCCTACCGGGGAATGCCGACGGGGCTGCCCAGGCAATTTTTAAATGGCCAGAGTGCTCAAATTCTCGAGCGCTGGTTTTTCCCCACTTTCCCGACCTTGTGTCACATCTTACCTTGTGGGAGGAAGATAAATAGAAGCATACACAGAGATGTGCGAAAAGAGAAAAAGCAAGCGTATTAAAGAGAAAAGGAGCTACAGAGAGAGAGAGAGAGAGAGAGAGAGAGAGAGAGCGGGGGAGAGAGGGTCCCCGAAAGCGAGAGGGATAGACACCATATAAAATGAGAGCAAGGAATCAAACATCATATAGTGGTAGAAGAAGACAGTATGAGATGGGTCGCTTGGTGTAGTAATTGCAGATTACGGCTCATTGTGACAATTTACACGGATTTAAAAAAAAAATCATAACTCAATCCCCAAACTAAGAACTACTTTAGCATGTGTTTTATGTGATTAAAATATTCAAGGATAAAAACTTACGGAAACAAAGTTGAGTATTCGCTAATAGGCCGAGACTCAGAAAATTATACTTGATTCCCCCGTACTTAAAAACTGAGCATTATAAGGTGTAGATCAAGTGTAAGTGGAGTAATATTATGATAAAGATGGGCGACGTCTCCCACATGACTGTTTAGTAGGGAGCCTTCAGGTCGCCCTCAACTATGGTCGACCACTTTACTAGTATAATAATGGTGTGTGTGTGTTGCATGTTTATCTGTGCATTTTAGTGATGTAGTTCTTTCCCATGATCTGATGGTTTCGAATTACAAGCGAATACCAACAAAAGACTTACTTATGTTTTATGGGTCATAAAAAAAAGAAGAATTTCTTCTTTCGTTTTCTTTTTTTCTTCTTCGAATAAGCTCGTGTGTATCTTGCTATCGGAACGCATATCAGTCTCCACAAGTAAACAACCGTATATTGACAACGAAACAAAATATACCAAGAAATTAATATATATATATATATATATATATTTATATATATATATATATATATATATATATATATATATATATATATATATATATATATATATATATATGTCTGTGTGTTTGTGTGGAAAGATGTCCTCTGTGTTGATCACAAAAAATATACATGCTTACACTTTTAACGCCCCACCCTTTTCTCTTTATTTCTCATCAGTGCATATCGCCCCCGCAAACTGTATTCTCAGCATCAGTTTAATGATTCGCTCAAACTAAGTCACTGAAAACGAACTAAATTGGGCTTTAGTTAAAGCCAAAACACAACAATTATTGTACAACGATTCATTGTATATAATTGATTGAACACAAGTTGCTATTTTACAAATATCTAGGTATCAGTGCGTAATCCAATCGCAGTAGATCAGATAGGTGTTCAATTTGGCTTAGCCGATTCCAGAGTCATCGAGAGTATCGATTGCGCTGACTCCGATGCCTGAATGAGTGGTTAATACCGTTCCAAACGTTTGTAGTGCGTAAATGACCAGAGTAGAACCGATTGTCTTTGAACTTGACATATCCGATTCCATATATTAGAAGATACCCATAAAGATAATTACACACCTCTGAGTAGGTTGCTGTTTACAGACTGAAATAGACAAGTATATATATATATATATATATATATATATATATATATATATATATATACATATATACAGTGAGAGAGAGAGAGAGAGAGAATGAAAAGTCACACTTGGAAGAGTTAATGAAATGGCAATAATAAGGAGAATATTTTGAAAAAAAATGTTGAAAACCTGGACAACGCATTTATTTATGTCTTTTAAAATAAATTATTTATTTACTTTAAAAACTTGAGTACTTTCGGTGATATACACCTTTGTCAAAAGTATAAGCATATTTTTCCACTTCTTTTTTCGTTTAATCCTTCTTGATTGAGACATATTTATCGCAGTCAAGTTGAAATTCGTCTTGACGTTATCGACGATTAATGTTGATATGCCGCTGTGTGTAGCGCGCGGTTACGTGAATAAGGTAGAATGAAAAGTCACACTTGGAACCGTTGATGAAATGGCAATAATAAGGAGAATATTTTGAAAAATTATCTAGATAGGTTGACTTTTTATATTTAAAAAAGTTTATATTCAAGGCACTCGTCAGCGTACTGAAATTAAATCAAAACACAATGAGAAATTGCGTTTATCGATTAAAAAAACGGTGCATTTCTGAAATGTCTCTTTGGAATACATATATTGGTTGGAATAAACTGAGTCTTATTTTATTTATTATTTAGTTTTTATAGTGTTGTGCTTTAAGAAGGTTTTTATTTCATTCTACTAAGTGTTTTATTTAATCATTTATTTGTAGTTTTGTAGTTTTTATGTATAGGGTTGTATTTGGAAGATGGTTTATAGATCGTATGAGATACCGCTGTACGATTCTGAAATATGTAACATATACTTCTCAAATAAATTATGTACTAGCTATCACTCCTCTGCAATCGAGCACTTTATTGATTTCTTCTAATATAACTTGACACACACTATATATATATATATATATATATATATATATATATATATATATATATATATATATATATATAATAAGTTTTATTATTGTTTTTACTGGTGTTAGAACAGTGTTTTTTTTTTAATATTTTTCCACCACTTGAGCGGTTAAGAATATTGCATTCAGTTGCTCTTAATCAGACGTGCCATTATTATTAGTGTATATATATATATATATATATATATATATATATATATATATATATATATATATATATATATATATATATATTAATTAATGTAAGTACATAAAATAAATCCATGGCCACGTGTTTCTGGCTATCAGCCGTCATCAGCATAACTACCATGGGCAAAGATCTAACTTTCTATGTAAATGTAGCCGGAAACACGTCTCGATTGATTTATTTTATGGACAAAAACTAATTAATTAATATATATATATATATATATATATATATATATATATATATATATATATTGTTTACATGAGCCGACTGGAATGTAGTTGTTTTGTGTGTAAAATAAGAGATGTAAAAAAAACTATTCGCAGTACAGAAATAAAAGAGGTGTTAAAACCAACGCACATTATGGTTTTGAATTTATTCCCTATTGTCTATGAAATGCAAATATAGGATATATATGCTCTGAATTGGTTAATACAGCTTCATTTAGCTTACAATTGGAAACATTTCAGATACTATAAGGTCCATATATTTTATAAATATATATTATTTGTACAAAAAACATATATATATATATATAATAATGGTAATAATCCAGGTGAAAAATATCCACAGGGTGGTAATCCAGAGAAATTTAACCGGGTTTATGAAAAGTGCTCAATATCAGAATAGAGCTTTATATATGATAATTTTATTAACACAGACATGTACAAAATCTGCGACACTGGCATGTCGATGTTATCGATCAACAGTTACTATAAACTGAGATCTCATCAGGCAGAGTTAGAACTAACTCTGCCTGATGAGATCTCAGTTTATAGTAACTGTTGATCGATAACATCGACATGCCAGTGTCGCAGATTTTGTACATGTCTGTGTAAATAAAATTATCATATATATATATATATATATATATATATATATATATATATATATATATATATATATATATATGTGTGTGTGTGGGAGGTGTGTTTAAAATATTTCCATTGTTTGAATGTATTGAAATTTGTAATTTTTAAAACGGTAAAGAGACAATCCAATGCAGATTGTTTTTCAAAATAAAATATGACTTATTTCGAATTGAAATTTTCGATTCATAAAAGAATTATCATCAGGAGGATACAGACAATATTTTTCTTTTTTTTAGCGGACATTTTGCCACTTAGTCTTTGACCTTCTGTTTTTGCTGAAGTCTGGTGTGTAATGTCCGATATAAGTAATGTGCCTTGGTCCACACCTGTAAGTTATGAGTAACATATTTCCACTGTTTGAATGCATTTAAGATTGTAATTTTTCAAACGGTAAAGAAACCAATCCAATACAGATTTTTTTATTTTAAATAAAATATTATTTATTATTTGTGTGGTACTGGTACAGTTTTTGAACGAGACAAAACCAATTTCTGCCTATCCAGAATTACGTAAATAGCCAGAAAAAGCTGAATGAAAACGAACCGACGTCAAAAATAAATAATGAAATATTTAAAGCAAGAAAAAATACTCACCGTATGTTTATTTATTGAGAAAGATAAGTTTACGACGAAACAAATTAATGTAACAACTTATATATTTTTTTTCAAAAGAAAAGTTAAATTAAATTTTTTTTTCTGGGCCAGCTTTTTTTACCCTAACTTACTTTTATTGCCTTTGGTTACAGTTATTAAGTAACAATTTTTTGTTTTGTTTTATTTGAATCTTTTTTTCTCTATTGGAAATTCTTGAATTACAAATTTACGATTTTACCTGTCTGAACGTATGAATAGAAAGATGTTATACACAGTTTTTAAAAACTGTTTTATTTATTCAGTTTTCTGTTGTATCACTCTGAGTAACGTCGGATTACTCTGCAAGTTTATATGTGAGCCTACTATTCTGTTTTGAAGTTTTCTAAAATAATTAAGAGGTGTGTTTCTGTTTGTGCAAAAGAGATTTCTGATGACACTCGTCCGGTGAAACTCATTTGAAAGAAGATATTTAGCGGAGAATATTTGCTAAGATTAAGAATTTCTAGATTTATTAGCATTCATTCAATGTCAGTTGAATATTTTTACACTTCATAGAAATCAAAAACGACAGTATTACCGTAAGATACCGAACGAGGAGATACATAATTTAGCATAAATTATTAACGTACGACTGGAAACCATAAATGAAAAGTAAAAAATTACTGAAATGCAGTTTTTTTACGGAATTTTTTAAATACGATTTTGTGTAATGATTTGCTTACGATATTAGTAAACGGATCAAATAGTTACTGGCATTTGATAAACAAGTGAGGTTTAAAAGCAGGTCGAATAGTTTATTAGAAAATTGGAAAACAAATGGTATTCGCAAAAATATCCTAATTGACATTGAAAGTGTTCGGTTTTTATCAACAGTTTTAATATTCGAACCGGACGCCGTGCGCATCGGTGGACACTCATACTTTAGTTTAATTATATAACAAACTAGCAGGCACTACTGCTCTTAAGTCTGTCCCCATATTATGTTGTTATCTCTTTTTATAAATCCATATAATATTCGATTTTCGCATCTTCTTACATATTAATTCAACATTTCCCTAACGTTAATGGTTTTTTTTAATACAGGTAGATACTTCTGTTTCGCAAATTATTGATGGAAATTATTGGTCCATTTTTGTAAAAAGAAAAAAACTGCATTTCCAATCGCTTATAATGTTTCATTCTGATCGATATATCTTTACAAGTGACATTATAGATGGAGTTTGAAGAGCCAAACATCCAACAGTTTAGGTCCTCCTACCGCCACTCTAAAGAACCAGGAATACAGTTTCAGATTCACACTTATTTTACTTCTACAGTAAATGAGAATAATATGAAAATACATGTTGTGCTTTACAATGATGAAAAAGTAATATGTTATTTGATTTTGATAAATAGCCAATAGCTTCTTTTTTCGTGCTGCTGGTCTCTGGAACTCCCTTCCTGCCCCTCGTTTCCCCGACGGTACTGGCATGCAGAAATTTAAAACTAATGTAAACATACATCTCGCTGCGCAACTCCCAATTTAGGTTGACCCCCCCCCAAAAAAAAAGACTTTCTCCCTTTTTCCCAGTAGCCCCTTACGTCTACAGTAGCGGCCTGCCTTGTTTGCAGTGAACTATGTTAAAAAATAGTATATTAATTTCTATTCAAAAAAAAGTGAATTTAATTTATATGCAGATATATTCACTGCGTACGTATGTGCTACTTTATGGCATGTATTCATTTAACAGTTTGACATTCTGAATATTCCGACGTAAGTGATAATTTATACTTTGTTAATATACAAAACTAACTTAAAAAGTTATTTTATAATTAAATGAATTTTTCAAAATCATATTTAACAATTAATTTTCTACCAATTTAAATCCACCACAATTAATGTCAGATTAAAGCATTATTACGTATACTATGAGATCGGTTGCAACAATTACTTTGTGTTTCATGATTTTTTAGATGATTGATGATTTGGATTATTCGGACTACTATTCTCATCTTGGTTGTTATTTACACAGCATTTTAGCCGATATAACAATTAGCCTGCTTCAAGTGCATCTTTTTAAACTCGGGAATCTTCATGTCGAACTTTGGAACTGATATGGAAGTTCGAACTGAACCCTTAATTTAATTAGCGATCGTAGATTTTTTTCTCGTTCCGTCAGCAATCGTCGGTATAAGTTAATTCATTATTATATTATTCTTAAATCCTCAGAAGACTGTCAAATAAAACTGAATTCTGAAAACCTTTTATTCGCCCCAAACATGACACACTGAGACGTACAATAATACTGTGATTAAGGATGAGGTTTATAAGAGGCATCTTAAATGGAGAGTTAGAGAGAAAAAAATCTTTGTTCACATTAGTTTTAAATTTCTGCATGTTAGTACAATCAGGAAAACAGGGAGCAGGAAGAGACTCCAAAGGCAAGCGGCTGAGGAAAGAAGCTATTAGAATATTTTTTCGGCTTATGGAGACCTCTAGAATAAAGGGTTTGGATTTTGTTTCCATTTTTGTCGGAGGGATTCACGTTGAAGACGCACAAGTGCAGTAAGTTTTTCGGAGCACATTCCGTGGAAGTACTTGTCAAACAAGCATACAGATATATCATTGCGGCGATGAGACAATGGCTGAAGTTTGGTAGACAGCGCGAGATCTATTAAGTAACTAGGGGTTGGTGCACTAGCCCAAATAGGGCAACAATAATCCATGTATGGGCGAATAGTGGCTTTGTAGAGATATAGGATACTGGCAGGTGTAAGAAGTTTACTATCCCGGTAGAGAGAGCCTGTCTTCTTTTTACAGCAGACTTGGCAGTATCTTCTATGTATTTATTCCAATTTAGGTGTGCTGTAAATGTTAGAGCAAGGAGTTTAAATGTTAGACTCTCGTGAATAGTACTGTCATTGATTGTTAATCAATGTCATTATCCGTTACGCCACGTGCCTATAGACACTGTCCAGCATATTATTTACTCCGTGTTTCCACACTCGAAACTAATTTAAAAGCTAGAAACTTCAATTGGCAATTCAAAAGTGATTTCTTGCCCGAACACAAGGTTTATGAGCAAAAGATGTGCTCCTATTCTCCCTTATAAACATTTTAATTTAAAAGTACTTTTTGATGGGCAATTTAAAGGATTTAAAATCATCCTCAAATTTCACACGGTCACGACGAAAAACCATCGTAATTATCATTTAATAAAAAATATCGAAACTATTTATCAGATTTAATATTTTTAAAGATTTTATTGTAAAATCGATTTCTTTTAAATAATAGATTATTACATTGAAGTATCTTTCCCAAAATGTAAATATTTTCTTGCAATAAATCAATTAAAAGAAAGGGCAAAATGGGAGGCGGGGAGCGAAACAAAGATAAGCTTAAAAGACTCCCGTGCAACGCCAGGTAAAGAAAATAAAGTATGAATGTCCAGCGTGAATATCATTTTTAAAACACCCAGATAAAAAAAAAGGTATTACAGAATTTGAAACAAACAAAACCGACTTTTGCCGAAAGAGATTTACGTAAACAACCGGAAACCACAGAAACGTTTAGCCAATCGGAAGCCGTGAAAAACAAAACTAGCAGAAGATGAATAAAGACAACGGTTAACGTAAATTCACTGAAGCAAAATAATTGACTTATGGTTTACACTAGACCTTACACTAAACCTGACCCTGAACCTAAACCTAACATTAAAGTATGTACTAATTGACCAGTTGTCGACGACCGAGACTCTTCTGAGGTTTTTTTAAACAAAAAAAAAATTCTCAAAAACTTATCGGGAAAAAATAGAAAATTTGTTTAATTGCCAATGTTCACCGCAAAAAAAAAATCGGTGCTTCTACAGCTGAAAGCAGATATGAAAAACGCATTTCAAATAAAATGCATTTCTTGCATATACTTACGTATCAGGCAAACATAATTATCCTCACCATAAATTAGGAAAAATTATCAAGTAGATTTTAATTACAAACAAACATCAGTTTTATCGTATTTTTCGTTATCCATTGGCCTAGCGTAAAAAGTGTACTACTCCTTGGAATTACAACCTCTTAAGAGAGTTACCTCCCTTGTGTCACGTAAATCTTCCCAAGTGCGCTCTGCATGATGCAACATACGGTAAAATTGATTTTTAGGTTTAATTAACATTTTACTTGATAATTGGTGAGGATACTTATTTTTGCCTAATACGTAAGTATATACAATAGATTTTAGTTGGAAATGCATTTCATATGTGCTTTCAGCTGTAGAAACACCAACAATTATTGGGGAAAAAGTTGTTTTATTGTGTATCTTCGTCTGAAAAACACCCTTATTCAGTTGATTCATTGTTTACCTTCATTCGAATTAAAACCTTCTCCATAAAGAAAAATGCAGTTAGTGGTTTTATTTTTATTTTGAATGTTTGACAGCGACTTGGCTTGATTCGACTTATTCCAGTTGTTTCCATAATTTTGATTTGGCAGAAGTCGGTTTTGTTTGATTCAAATTCTGTAGAAGTAACCAGAATAATAAATACCAACATAGGATTTCTCGTAGAATTCTACCCCAGAAAAGTTGTCTTCGATCTTTATATAGGACTTAATTTTCAATTGCATCCCCGGATAGATTGAAACAGACAGGTTCGACACTCCAGATTCAACACTTCTTTAAGAATACATTGCGTCAATTTATTTTTTTCTGAAATCAATTTTCCTATATCTGTTTTTAAAAATTAGATACTCACATAAAGGACCACGTGAAGGATGGGAACATACCTAATGAAAGTGGTACAATAAAACACTTGCTATTCCGTTCGCGACAGTATGCATTTCATCATTACTATCGCCTTTGCAATACTGAGGTCGAATGGGACCTTCGCCTTCTATGGGAAACACTCTTAATCAACGGTAATCTTAGAATATTTAAACGCCCGTATAAAATCTACAAAACTGTATTCATAAAACAGATAGAACAAATAATCTCTCTCTTTATATTTATATGCATATATATACATATAGAGAGATTTTGACGATTAAAAACATTGTTCTAAATAAAGAGCATACACAAATACATTATGGTTGTTTACAACTATTTCAAGGCAGTGTTTATTTAAAGTCACACAAGAAATATAATTAATCATAAATATTATAAACCTATTTTGAAGTATATATATATATATAATAATGTCACAATGTAGATGTAAATATTGTCTAAACGAAACTCCTGTAACCGAAACTCCTGTAATTTGCTGTCATAATTTCCTTGGGTGTTTAACTCTTTTTTCAGTTGATTTTGTTTTATATTGTTAATCATACATAAATAATGTTTCATATTGTGTACAACGTTTACGCATCTAATTCATTTCCATCCGCTTTTCAATGTATATACCTAACGAAAAGGCACTTTTCTAAAAGCAATTTAACTGAACTTCTTTTTGTCAATAATGATAAACATTTTGGATATTTGTTTAATTTTCAAAGAAAAGACAAATACATGATAAATTACTACGAGTTAACAACACAATAACATTTTTATTGTAAATCATTCGTCACCATTAACAGTACTGATATACTTTCTCCCAGCCAAGAGGGCAAAGTGAGACACACGGTCCTTATTTAATCGCCTACGTACGAAGGAAGATTTTAACACAATGTCGATTTGTTAAAAAAAGGGACACTCGGCATTGTGACAAAAATTTTAATTACCTCAGTTAGGAAGGATCCTCATTTATTGACGAGAAAAAAAATATCAAATGTAGTGTTAGAACAGATATTACACTTTCTCTTAGCCAAAAGATAAAGTTCAAGGTCGGTTTAAAATTGAACAACCTAAATAGAATGCCGGCTAATAATATAGTGTGTGTATTAGCAACATAATCCCAACACTAAGCTATAAGAATGCACGCTATTTGTTGCTACTAATTAATAAGTAACAGACACAACAATGTTATTCATTTATTACGTTGTTAAGCCTGATTGGTTAATTATACACTTACAATACATACTTGTTTTTGATGATCCGATAATTTGCAGGTGCATCGATAGTAAACTGAAAATATAAAACGAAAAATCTAATGAAAAAAAAAAGAATAGGAGACAGATCACATTCTGAAATTCCAGCGGAAGATTTTCTCAGGAGACACATTATTCATATGAATCAAACGTTAATTGGGTATGGAACTCAGTAGGGTATATACTTCCGCCAAGGCTCAATAGTAAAACCAAATTCTACGTTAAAGAAACAAGAAAAGCAAATAACAATGTAAGAAAAAGTCAAATAAAAACTGAAGTAAACTGACTAGAGATCAAAAGTCCAAAATTGACGGGCATGCGAGCACGTAGGTTTAGAGGAAAGTATAGACCACGTGATTAATTAGAATGCTGAGGGCTATTGAACATTTGTTTAGAATCGAATGAAAAATTACGTGTGAAATTTAGTCTTTAAAATCGCCAATAGTGAACCAAGCTCTCTGTTTTTCTCTCTTTCACTCTCTCTCTCCATCTCCTTCTCTCTCTCTCTCTCTCTCTCTCTCTCTGCTCGAATGATGTATCTAAGAACATTAGTAAAGATCTATATATTTAGAATGAAAACGTCTTCGAGTTATTCAATTTGAGAATCAACATTCTGGCAATAGACAGACCCCTTCGGTGAAGAATCGACACCATACAGTGTCGGTCCAGTAGACTAGAACCAAGAACCCAGCTGAAAAAATCTTCATCCCATCACCCATTAGGAGCGGTTAAAAAGGTAAGTCTTTATATTGAAACTCCGTAAAACAATTGAGGGGGTATACAACATGATACAATAATGAAATTAATATAAGGTAAAATGAAAACGATTACCTTTTGCAATGCCGATAGACTAAACCTAAGTATAGTTCTCATTTTTTACAAACTGGCGCAGGTGAAAATTAAAAATTAAACAATTTGAAATTGACATTTTAAACATGATGTAGCAGTATTTAGATGCGTGCAAATAAAAGTAAGATTCAAATAAGAAATTTCCACATAAGCTTAGAATTAAGTAGAGAGTGGCAATGTTCATGGTAAGTTG
The DNA here is from genome assembly GCA_963556195.1 of Sepiola atlantica. Taxonomy (NCBI): domain Eukaryota; kingdom Metazoa; phylum Mollusca; class Cephalopoda; order Sepiida; family Sepiolidae; genus Sepiola; species Sepiola atlantica. The sequence continues at coordinate 163,344,694 of OY744517.1, forward strand.
AAGGTCTACAGTTATAGTGACGTGTACCGGTAGTTATGCAATAGAATGAAGTACATTGGAGCTATTTTCAAGTCTTTCTCAATCTTATTGAGGTTGGACATGGAAGATGCAGTTTATTTTTATGCATTTGCTGCAAATTACTGTAAGAACTAAATCAAATCCTAGACCAATTCAGGGAGTTATTGGTTGTTCGTTTTAATTGCTTCCATTATTACAGCTATCAAGAGAATTAAGAAGACAGAATTAACTTCGCTGCAACAGTGACATCATAACAACTGAGGATGTCGCTATCCAATGAGCCATCTACTACGTGTAAACGAACCAGACGAATAGCTGTTCCTGTCAACAAAAATACCTTGGACAATCGGTTTGGATGGGAAAAATACCCCAGGATATGTTACAAGATACACAGATTATACAAGAAAAATAATGAACTTGTTTAACGACCAACATATAATCGGTCGAGAAGAGTTAAAAAAAAAATCCGCTTTTTTCTTCTCCAAAACAAGACGAATCGGGTATACCAATCAGTGTTATCATGTGATGTAATAATCATAATACTTGCTATCCGTATAAATCAGCAAGTTAAGATTTATGTACTTGCTTGCTCCATTTTTTCTAGCATTGATTTCCTCTGTTCTTTTAAAATATTAGATACTCACATGAAGGACCACGTGAAGGATTCGAACATCCCTATTTGTCATTTACCTTACACGGGAAGCAGAAATTCAATAATAATATTCAAAAGATAAGGATATTTAAACATGTGTATCGTCTACAAATCTATCGATATACTATTAAAATATTATGCCATTTTGGGACTTTTCGTACGCAAATAGAAACATGTGATTGGTTGATAGAAGAGAAATAGGCAGATTATACATTATAAGACGAAAAACATTACGATGTCAATGCACGGGTTCGAATATCACTTAAGTCTACAGAAGTTTTAAAAATCTAGATACGTGTTTTATAAATTTAAAGTCATTAAGATTACATAGTAACATAAAAAAACTTTACATAAATATATTTAAAACGAATTGAATGATCCGCAACAAAAGAGACAAAAAGGTATTCAGCATTAGTTGAAAACAAAAGCGGTTATCTTTGCTTAAACATATTTTCTAATGTTCATAGCAATAAACAATACGTAAATACATTTATATAGTACTTACTCTTTTATCCAAATACTTAGTAGCATAGTTTTTTCACCAAATTTCTCTAATATTTTTCTTTAAAGCAGCTGTAAAGCAGTAGAAACAGAGTAAAGTTTGAAATTGATATACCCAGGTATTGCACCAACATCGCTGAGTGAGCGAGTATACACTAGTAAGCATTTAAAAATTATTTAGCTCGTAAAATAAGGAGATATTCGTTTTCTTATGATATATATATATATATATATATATATATATATATATATATATATATATATATGGATGGTGTAAGGTACACGATAAGTCATGAAAATGAAATGCCTATGTAGACAAAATGTCTGAAAAAAGACAAACGGAAAACAGGTTAGAATGCAGGAGAAAAAAAACAAGAGATTTGACCGGTTTCGTTCGTATTATCGAACGTCTTCAGAAAAAGTGAAGATGTGTAAACAATTTTATTTTATTGTGAAAGCACACAATGGGAGAAGGAAAAATTATCCGATTGGACCATATGAGAAGACCCTTAGCTACATTGAAATATGATTTGACAAGTAGGTGAAATAGTCCTCTTTATTTCTCATTCTTTTTTATATACGTTCATCCATTTTCCTTTTCTTTTTCTATTTTCCCACCCACCGAGCTAGCACAGGGGGGGAGGGGGTAAAGGCGATAAGAGGGAAGAAGACAGAGAAACTAACCAGGATAAACACACATGAAGTGGAAGATATATATATATATATATATAAATATATATATGCATACAATTATGTATGTAAATATATATAAGTATAAATAAACACAAACTAAACCATCACAACATAGGAGTGGGCATGAAATTGATACACCGAACACAAGCCTCCAAAAATTAATCGGAAAATATCAAAGATAGGTCTGCTTATTCGTCTCATTTTAAGTTAATAAAACAATAAATATCTTAATTGACAGTCTAGAAAAATCAGTTAAACCAATGTGAATGATATCTTGTTATGAGAAAATTGGATGAAAGTATATAAAAAAAGAATGAGAAATAAAGAGGAATATGTGATCTACTTGTCAAATTATATTTCAATGTAGCTAAGGGTCTTCTCATGTGATCCAATCGGATCATCTTTTCCTTCTCCCATTGCGTGCCTTCAAAATAAAATAAAATTGTTTCCAAATCTTCACTTTTTCTGAAGACGTTCGATAATACGAACAAAACCGGTCAAATCTCTTGTTTTTTGTTTTTCTCCTGCATTCTAACCTGTTTTCTGTTTGTCTTTTTTCAAACATTGTATTATAAGGTAGTTATGCATATTCTGTAACCGAAACTTCCACTACTACCTAAATAATTATTCCGATTAGTTTTTAACTATTATTTCAGCTTACTGTTGTTTAAATTGATAAACATCAAGAAGTAATGTTTTATATTGTTTCTTCTGTTTACCTTGATGTACTTCGTGTAAGTTAAATCTCAGAGCAATTAATGGAGTTGTTTTCTGTTCTTTTTTATTATTCCAGCGACAAAAATAATTAAGAAAGGGACATCTCTATGACTGCTGAGCCAACAATTACATGTCAGCGAGACACGAACAAGTGTTTCGTTTGACGAAGAATAGTTTGAGTAATCAGTGGAGATTGGAAAAATCACGCTCACTAAAGTGCAAGATACGCAAAGGTGAGAAGCGAAATAACACACAGGTTTAATTATCACGTCATCACAATCGGTTGAGAAAAGATAAACAATTAGAATCAGCATTTTTTCTCTCCGACACCAGACTAATCGGACATATAAATTTGTGTTATTAGGTGATCATATAGATTAGTGTAATAAGCAGGGGTACGCCCTAGTTGATTACGGACCAACGAAGTTAGACGAACACATGTAGTAATATTATAAATCGGAATCCGTATAAATCAGAAAATTAAGATTATGTACTGGCTTGCTGGTATTTACTTCCACCCCACTGCAGAGAGATGTGGCACAAGGCCGGAAGGTGGGGAGAACAAGCCAGCGCCTTTAAAGAAGGGACACTCTGAGTTCTTAAAATATCCTTCGACGTTCTGTCGTTATTCCCTGGTCGGGGCGCCTCAGGCCTTCAACAATAATACTTCTCCCCAAAGAGGAGGGACAAGGCATTAGAGGGTGGACCTGAAAGGACTATCCAGGACATACTTCAGCCCGACATATAAAACCCCACCGAAATGGCCCAGTTCCCACCGGACTGATTGTCGAGAACGAATCCTCGACTGGTGCTTTCTTGGTGATTTATTTCTAGCACAGATCTCCTCTATTCTCAAAGGAGGCACCACATAAAAGATGCGACCACTAATAATGAAAGTCGGATAGTCAGTATAAGATGGTATTCATTGAATCACTTTTTAATAGTGAGGTCGAGTCCTTCACCCTATATGGGAATCCTTTATTCAACAGTAGTATTAAGAATGATAGATATATTCAAACATATACATATATATAAATGTTGAAATAATGAAACGTACTTTACAAGTTTATTATAATCAACCGATGTTTATACAAGGTATAAAATAATATATGAGAATGCCCTTCATATATATATATATATATATATATATATATATATATATATATATATATATATATATATATATATATATATATATATATATATATATATTATATATAACTTAATTTCTCTGTTCTCACGTGACAACCGCCCATGGCCAAGGGGATTAGGCGGCCACTTACAGATTTAAGATGTCTCGAATCGAAGTCGTATGTATGTTAAATATTAAAATATATTTTTATATTATATATGTAAATGTCGGTCAGGATCAATAATATTTTTCTTCCCTTAAAGTAATTGTTATTGTCAGCAAAATATTCTTTAAATAAATCAAACGAATATGTCTCTTCTTTCTTTCTTTTTTTTTAAATAATTGCTGCAATCTAATTATTTTTTCAAACAATAAATATTCTCTGTCTTTTTACCGTAAAATAATTCTGAGCAAAATATTCTTAAATTCAGTAGACAAAGATTAGTTTATGAATTTTTTTTTAATTGTACTATTTAGTCGACGAGACAACATAATGAGATTGTGGAACAATTCATTTTAAAATGGGTAAAGTCGGAATTTTTTACTTTACCGACATCAGATTTATTACCAATTACCATCTTAGCTAATCAGACTCTCTAAATTTTTCTAAATACATGTGAAAGGTGATAACGTACGTACGGCCATGAATTGGCATAGCATATTGTTATATAGAGATGCACATTCTCCAACCGAGATTCTCGTCACTACCTAAGTCATAATTCTATTCAGTTTTAAACTTTTATTTCAGCTGATTTTGTTTGTAAATTGTTTATCGTCAAAAATAAAGGTTTTATATCATTTACAACGTCAACCACTCGATTTTACTTTCATTTGCTTTTAAACACACAACGAAAGGCACTTTCTAAGAATTTGGCTGAATTATTTTTGTAAATACCGATCAAAATTTCGAATATTTTCTTAAATTAAAAAAAGAAATACATGATTATCTTTGACAAGGGTGTGTTTAATTCACAATTTTCTTTTACTGTAAATCATTCACCTTTATTAACAGCTCCCATACCCCCACCAGGGCAAACTTAGACACAAGCTAGGTTCCTAATGTAGGGAAATTTCAACTCCTGAAACAAGAGATGCCTGGATTAGACCACAAAATAAATAAAATTGCCTCAGTCCAAAAGGATTTCGCGTCCTCTGTGCGAAAACAGAACAGATAATACACTGTGCCCCTAACCCAAATTCTGGGTAATAATGGAAACACTCAACGTGTATTAGCAAGGTATATGCATTCTGTAGAAAATTCAGAATGAAATGAAGTAAATTTTAATTGTTATAACTAGATCCCAATCCCAACTCTAACCCCAATAACTTTAGAGTTACTCATAAATATGTAACTAGGCAAAGATTGTTTTACATTTATAGCATTGTTAACATTTATGGGGATGTGATTGATTGATTAATTACACACTTAAATTTCAGACTTGTTTTTGATGATCCGGTAATTTGTTGGTTCATCGATAGTAACCCGAAATTATAAAACGAAACATCTAATGAAAAATAAGGAGAATAAAAGGCGAATTACATTCCACCGAAATACTGAAGATATTATTCACATGAATAAAAAGTTAATTGTTTATGGCAACGAAAGACAAAACAATAAAAATGTGTGCAACGTTGCAAAAGATAAGATAACAAAACAAGAACGGCACTCAATAGAGCATATACCTCCGCAATCGCTAAACGAGAAAAATTCATGAGCTACAGAAAAAAAAAACGAAATAATAATTTTACAGAAGGGTAAATAAAAATCGAAGTAAAATGAGAAGTGATCAAATGATCAAAAGTGAAATGCATGAGAGTGCGTAGGCGAAGGCTCAAACCGTAAGTAAAGAGATCCTGATTTGTTTTGTTAGGATACTGAGAGCTGTTGAACGTTTTATTTAGAAGCGAGAGATACGGATATCGAAATGGAGTCCTAAACATAGTAAGTAATTAACTAAGCTCTCTTTCTATATATATATCCCTCTCTTTTTCTCTGGACGAATAATGTGTCTAAGATAATTAATAAAGATCTATATATTTTGGATATGATCGTCTTCGAGTTATTTTAGAATCAACATTCTAGCCAGCCACGTGGAGAATGGTTATCCGACGTGTTCCGCCAAGTGGAGTAGAAGCAAGGACCGACCGGTAGAAAAGTTTCACCCATTCATCTCTCCAGAGCTTCTTATCAACTGAGTCTTTAATGGAAACTCCCCAACAGAATTGATGAAGTATGAAACATGGTGAGCTAAAACAAAATTAGACATACTTTTAATGCCGATAAAATAAACTGATATGTGAATCTGCGGTCGATACATTAGAATTCTTCTTTTCTCTTAGTTAGGTTATGTAATACGTGTACCGAGGACAACATACTGTCAGATTGGTGCATGTGCAAATTCAACAGAAAAATTCGTCTTTATATTTCCATTTATTTTGTAATAGTCGCTGGAAAAATGTAATAATAAAAAACCCAAAACTAGTCTTGCTCTATATGATCAAATACTTTTCTTGCATTTCATATAGCATACTGTAAAGTATCCCATAAGATTTTGTAGATTGTACGCAAGATTTTGTAGATTGTACGTAGATTGTACAATATATTTTTATTTACAAAGAATAATGTCATTTAGAGACATTTTAGCGGCTTGTGTGGCACTACAATCGAACATGTCTTTGTCTCCATCGGATTATCTGGACGGCGGTTCGTCACGTAAACAGATAAGAACTGTGGTTTGCTGACACGTCGGCACATTGTTCAATTCCTTGTGTTTTATTGTTGTAAGAGTCGTCTCATCGTAACAGCTGTGTTTTGTTGACACGCAGGCAACAGCTCAGTTTGTAGTATGTTTCGTCGTAGTCGTGATATGATAACAGTAACAGCGTCGGTCGATCTCTTTTTCTCTTGTCGTGTGGTGTTCAGTAGTTCTGTTTCTCTGTCTTTCTCTTTCCTTTGATTCTGAAATAGTCACTTGACAGACGTAACATTAAAAAATACTAGCAACATTCTTGCACTATGACATCAAATTATTTTGCTGTCTTATTTTTATACAGCATGCTGTAAAGTTTTCCATAAGCTTCTCTTCGCCTGGGGGACGAGATAAATCTTTCAATAAAGACCCATGGATCTAAACAGTCTGCAAGCCAAAAAGAAAATCTTCGCTATGCGTCATTCCGAACTTTCCGCCCATGGCGTCATATCTTAACACGTTAGATCTAATTCTAATCATCAACTTCTAACGGAACCATCTTTTTTTACTGAATATAACCTTACGAAACGGTGGCGCAGTGGTTACGAAGGCAGGTTTCATGATCGCCAGTTTCAGCGTTCGATCTCATTCTACTATACCACTTTTTTGTGATAATAGGTCAATTAAGCTAAGCTTGATTATGGGCATGCGTGTTATGTTAAGATTCAGCAATGATACGGTTTATGTCATTTGTAGATGATGAAAATGACTGGATTTGGGCAAGTTTTCTATAATATGCGTGTTAAATGTGTATGATTTTGAAAATGTAAATGTATCGGAGTCTACCAGTATCTTGGTGCTTATTGAATTAAATAGGAAGTCGATTCGATCAAAAAATTGTAGCTGCTATGTTGAATGAATAAATGTTGCAGAAACTGTGTTCGTTAATTTCATTCGCTTAATTCCGGAATGAATATAAATGTAGAAGTCATAGGTAGAATTTGAAATAACGTAATCTGATATTCGCGAAAAATCATCGGAGTGAACGGGAGCGGTCATTAAGTCTTTGTGTATTGCTTTATATCATGTAGTAAATTAATACCAGACAAATAATAAATAAGAACTGGGTGTTTTGTGAAAATTAAACTGTGCTTATTAGGTCCCGGTGTAGATGAGTAGAGTGACAGTACACACATTGTTAGGGAGAAAAGTTTTTGCTACCACCTATACGGAGTTGGTTTTTCAAAGAGACGTGGATGATGGGCCAAATGTAATATTTAGTGTTATGAAGAAAAAATAATAACACATTTACTAAAACACGCTCGAGTGAATAAGTGTAGTATAGTGGTGAGTTTAATAGCCTGTGATGCATGTGGTTATTTTCCTATACTCCGAGAAAAACGTCTCTACTTTATATATTAGATTAATCATTCCTTAAATCAAAAAATAATATAAAAGGCTATGGTAAATCGGTATATAGGTATCTAATAAGGGCCGAAAAAAAACCTTCTCTGCTTTTAATGAAAAAACGTCCAAAAACAGCTATTATATTTCGATGCTAGGTTCGCAGATAATAAATTGATATTAAAATATTTTATTTATTTATTTATTTATTCATGTTTTGTTGCATTATTTCAAATCAGTAAACGTATTAAACATTGACAATAATTTCGTCCATTTTTACTTTTTTTTGCAATTAAATTGCATTATTAGAGGGGAGTTCAATTTGCGTGATTCAAAATCATGATTATTGTTTAGTCGAACACAAACGAACATAATAGACTTAAAGGCATATATACGAAGACATAAGTTTATTTCCGGAATGATTAATTTCAGTGATTTATTCAATTACAGGGAGAGCTGATATTAAGCAAGGCGTATTGCAAATGATTCATTGCAATCGATTTATTAAAGACGAATTGATATTTTGTTACGTAATTAGATAAATTAGTGTTGATACTAATTAGGGTAATCTTGAACTTTTCAATTCAGTCATGGGGGCCAAATATTACGTCACATATTTTTATCAGTGTAAGGACAAAAGTATTGCTTTTTTTAAAAATTCGATTTGGGCATTTTTAAAATTAAAATTGTTACTTTGTATCATTTACTCGATAAGTCATAATTATGAGGTTTTATTTATTATATAAAAATAAAACAAATGAACAAAACTGTAATATATTTATATTTGTTTGATTGCATCTTTTGTTAATTAATTTGTAATACATTTCAAATCCATTTATAAAAGAAAGGTCGCTAATCATTATCCTCGAGTGGCCTTTGGCCTTGCTAAGTAGCGAACCATGTGTATAAAAAAGTGAAAAACAAATAAAATTAAAACATAGGTATGAAGTATACCTATATGTATTTAGAAAAAAAAATCACCCCAAAATAAAAAAGCTAAAAGAAAATCGAAAGGGAAATTAAAAGACAATAATAATTTATGTGTTTCTTATTAATAACGAGCGGCACCTGCACACAGACGTTGTCCGGGAAAATCTGAAATTCATCTAAAGTAAAACAACATTACTTGGTCAGAATAATAGAAATTACCGTTATAATCATTTTAAAAAAGCAGTGAAAACGCCTTTTCCCGCCCAATGGGGAAGAAGATAATTTTTCAAATAATAATTGGACATTTCTCTTTTACTATATATTCATTGACGTTTAAGTAATTTGTTTCACTCTAATGATAAGATTTTATTACTTTGAAATTTCTGGATATAAGCGTTGAAATTCGTCCAATGAACACACAAAATAAACACATCTTTGTTCAAACTTTAATTAAACAAATTTATATATTTTTTTTAAAACAAGGGGTAAGGTAAAACAAAATACCTTTTAAAGCATATTAAGATGCGATGATATTTTATTAAAAAAGAAAAAAGAAAGTGAAAAAAAACCACCTCATGGGCCGGTTACACTATCTGAGACCGGCAGACCATTAACATCGGATCTACAAACTACACTGATGAAGCCGATTGTACTCGGCGAAATATATCTGTAATATAAACTTTAAAAAAAAATGAAAGTTTATAAAAAAAAATCGGTTTCGATTTTTTCTTTTTTAATAAAATATTATCGCATCTTAACATGCTTTAAAAGGTATTTTCTTTTACCTTGTTTTTAAAATTTATTTGGATGCTTTAAAAAAGGTATGAACTTTTAATATATATATATATATATATATATATATATATATTCGTTATACATTTTATATATATAATAGAATAGCAAATGATAATAAAACAAAAGTAAAGTTACATACTTTACAAGTTTATTATATTCAAATGGTGCAACAAACAATAATAAAGACCTTTACACCTAGGTTTTTGAAAGACACAAGTCTCTCTTCAGAAGGAAAACACAAGACTATTAGTTAACACGCATTGGTTTACATTATTGATTTGAAAATGTTTGAAAAGATCATAAATCGTTTATGAAATCTGAAAAAAAAATAAGAGTGTATGTGGGAAGGACTAAAACGTCCTTGTAATAATGAATCCCCAGATTTATTATGAGCATCAAAGGGTATCATCCATTAAAATATTATATTACAATATAAAAATATATTGGATTCCAGGAAATAGGTAATACAGTCAGTATTCAATATATCTAAAGATCAATATATGAACATTCATTATGCTTCCAAACTTCTTCCTTGGCATTATTGTAAAGATGATGCGATATGTTCCAAATTAGTTAAATAATAAAGAGAGAAAAAAAATAACAGCAATTGCTGAAGGTTGACGGAACTCTAAAATGTTTTATCTTATTTGGAATATATATATATATATATATATATATATATATATATATATATATATATATGTTAATAGGAACGGGCGTACAAAATACTAGCTAGCAGAAAAGGATGTTCTGTAGTGTCATGCATAAGGCTTGTGTTGAGGTTTAGAGTGGCAACCCAAACAAATAGTTTATAAATTTGAAGTGAGCGTGCACAGGCGCCAAGTCCAGAAAGTCAGGAGAAAATTTTAACAGAGTCTTGAAGCGCCTTTTAATGAAGCCTCTCTTTATGAGGAAGCGGTAGTTAAAGATCAATTATCAATTATTATTTATTCTAAAGGTCTCGGTGATCTCAAGAGCTGAAAATCAAAGGAAATGGCGTAGCACAAAATGACAATCTCGGAGAATATTATACAACAATAGTATCGCGTTCGCAAAACAATTTTTCGTCGAGAATAGAGCGGCCTACTTAACACTCGACGAAACGCACTTTTATATCACTTGAATGCAACGTATTCTAATGAGCTACGAGATGCCCCCATCCCTCAAAGGAAAGGCATTCTTCGTCTCAAAACTCCCAAGGTCACATTTAACATAAACGACATCAGACTGAGGGAGGTGTAGGCATTCCTCCAAAGGTCGGTTATTATGTGAACGAGGTTCGCGCCTCCCGACTGTCTGAAATTGTTACTTTCCTGCACTGATGAGAGCAATAAGCTTGAAACGCTCGCGACTGTAAGTTATGAATAATTTTATATTTCTCTCTCTCTCTCTCTCTCTCTCTCTCTCTCTCTATATATATATATATATATATATATATATATATATATATATATATATATATATATATATATATTTGCAGGTTTATAGTGGCCGAGCGTTCAGAATACTTGTCTTATAATCAGTCGGTTACGGGTTCTATCCAGCCTTGAAACATCTCTCGTGTGAGTATGTGCATATCGCACAGGTTAACCCAAATCGTGTGAATTAAATTGGTTACAACAAAACTGCGCTGCAAGCGCCGGACGATATATTTTAGACAATGATGCAAGATAGATATTCACGATACACACGATCATACGAGCCAGAAAGGTTATGCGATTGTTTAGCTTTTTGTATATATATATAGGTAATTAAAAAACGTATTTCGTCTCTTCGGAATTTCCACTCTTATTTATTTTATTTCTTCAAATTACAAATTCAAATGCGTTTCGGCACTAGCTCGTTAGTTTTAGCGTAATTCTGTGAACTCAGAAATAAACAACAACAAAAAAACAGCAACATATATAGACCGAAACAAACAAACAAACAAACAAAAACAAACAAACAAACAAACAAACAAACAAACAAACAAAAACAAACAAACAAACAAAAACAAAAAACAAACAAACAAACAAAAACAAACAAACAGCAAACAAACAAACAAACAAACAAATAAAGGCGCGTGAAACGAATACCCTCGCCCCTGGTGAAGGTAACAATGCCGGGAATGCAAGCGAGCCCCGGGAAATACCAGTAACAAAAAACGAGATATGAAAATATCTTTGAAGTGAACTAAAATATAAGATAAAGTTTCAAAAACTTAAAATGGATTCAGGTTGAAATTGCGAACGTTGCATTCTAGGATAACGACGCATTTTATTACATAATAATGGCCTGACACACGCAGCCTTTCTTGTACCGTAACTTGGAGTAGAAAAAGACCTGTCGTCTTGTTGACTGCGTGGGTGACTTCATAAAGAACTCAAAAGTTTCATCTCAAATATTCTAATACTTTGTATTATTTAGATTACTCAGACTACAATTCTTTTTGTGGTTGTTATTTTCACAACGTTTCGACCGATGTAACATCCGAACTACTTCAAGTGCCTTTTTTCGTCAAATTATGACCGTTCATTCTATGACAGGAATGCGTTTTATTTCATAATAATGGTTTGACATACACACGTATAACTATATATGGACAATAAAAAAAGGCGAAAAATATATTAATCAACGTTTGTTCTGTTTTAAAGACTCAAAAATGAAAGAGAGGAGAATTTTTATATATATATATATATATATATATATATATATATATATATAAATATATATATATATGGGAAGAGAAGGATGAAGGTAATCCGACGTAATGGGAAAATGAAAAAGGAAAACCAAAAAATGGATGTTTTTTATGTGTACATCAACGTTTCGTCTTTATTTATAAGACTTCATCAGGATGATAATATAAAGAAAAATGTCATGCAAGTACAAACACATATAGGGTTGACATATTGGGAAAAAGGAAGAAAATAGTAGCCACTACTGGAGAAAACAGTAGGGTGGACGTCCGTGCTTGGTGGAGTCAATAATGAGGAGTGAAAAATTAATGTTATGAAAATGAGTGGGGAAGAAGTGGAAAGATGGGGGTGAGCAAGGATACTGTGGCTGGTAGTGAGAGAAAGAGGTGGGGGGTGAGCAGGAATAATGTGGATGGCAATGAGTGAGGGAGTGGAGGGGTGGAGGTGAGTGAGGAAGGAGGTATTTGAACAGGTGACTGCGGTCAAGACTGAAGGGGAAAATATCAGTTGGAATGTTTGTGTGTGGGGGGTGTATGCAGAGAAATGGAGAGTGGGGAGAGAAGGAGGGGGCCTGTGATTTTGGTGGATGGGCGAAAGTTACGGTCTTAGAGAGGATTTGATTTTCCCATATATATATATATATATATACAAGTGGGGGTGTGTTTCTTTGTGTTATATAGATTATTCAGGTTACTATACTCATCTTAGTCGTTATTTTTACAACGTTTCTACTGATGTAACATCCGAACTACTACTGATACCTCTCTTCCAACTTGGGGACCATTATGTCAAACCTAGGAACCTATATTAAATTTCGAACTGGATCTTTATTTAATCCACAGGGTTGTGAATTAGACCCGTGGCGTAACGGTTAAAGGCATCGATTTATAATCGATTCTAATTTACATTCTTCTCGGAGTTGTAGGTCTAATACCTGCTACAAGCGATAATAACTAAGAAAAACATAATAATTATTTTGTCAAATAGTAATGGTACGGCCGCTAGTACTTATTTGATGATTTAAATTTGCATGGGAAACGTGCGTACGTAAACAGGAAATAGAGGTCAGGTGCGTAGCCTTTTAGAGCCACTGTGGGAACACGAGCTAAAAGAAATAACGTCACACGAAATAGAAGAGGCGCGAAGAGTATGAACTCAAAATTTGAAGCTTGCAGCGACAAGACGTGATTAGAAATGACTTAAGAATCGATTAAAACAGCAGGGTCAGGTCCAAGAAATCCTTAACCCCAATATGCTTCCCCCGTCGCAAACAGAGAACAAACACACGTTAATAGCCTAATAAAATGGTCTTTCTCGAAATCCGAGAACTATTTCTTTTCTTTATGTTGTAGTGCCAACTTGGATTCTAGAGCACCCTACCTGAGAGTCCAACGTTCAAACTCCTCAACCTAACATTCACATGTAACATGGATTGGAACAGATTCATAGAAAATACTGCAAGGACATCTGCAAAGAAAGTAGGCTTCTTCTACCAGGCTAGAAAAGTTCTATCACCTTCCAGTATTCTAAATCTATACAAAGCCACTATTCGCCCTATGAATGGAGTATTGCTGTCACATTTGGGGCGGTGAACATACCACTAGTTCCTCCCACTTAGAGAGGGTCCCCAAAATAGCTTCTATGCCACTCACTGTCTACCAAGCCCCAACCTTGGTCCAATCGCCGTAATGTTGCGTCTCTGTGCTTGTTCTACAAATACTTCAGTGGAATGTGCTCCGATGAACTTGCTGCATTTGTGCCTCTACAACGTAAATACCCCTGACCAACCCGACAATCAACAAAATCCCATCCTTACACTGTAGAGGTGACTAGATGCCGTAAAGCTTTCTATTCTTATAGCTTCTTTCGTCAAACACTTGTCATTGGAATTCCGTCTTTGCTCCCTGTTTTCGCCGACTATATCAACATGCAGAAATTTAAATGAAATGTGAATAAACATCTTGCTGCACAACTCCCCACTTAGAATGCTTCTATTTCTTTAATTCACAGTAGCTCTTTAAGTCCAGTGGCAATGTGCCTTTTTTTTTGGGGGGGGGGTGAATATATAAAAAAAGAAAGAACAAGAATGTACCCTTACGGAACAAAGAGGGAGCCATCAGAGGACGACAAGAAATAATCTTGGATGAAGCGTCTTCAGTCATTTACACTTAATCAATAAGTAATTAACGTAACAAGCTACCTTCGTTGATGAAATAAAATGTTTAATTCGAAATTTCGTATAGATTTCCCAAGTTCAAAAAGATCGACTTGAGGAAGGTCGGAGGTTACATCGGTCGAAGTGTTGTTAAAGAAACAACCAAGATAAGCGTTATGCCATTGAAGGAGCATAACAAATAAATTAGACAGACACATATGTTGAAAAGAAGTATAAGATTATAATAAACTAATACAATGTCGTCAGTAGAGGAAGTAGGAAGATGTGGCACAAGGCCGGGGGTGGGGAGATAAACCAGCGCCCCAGAATTTGGACACTCTGGCTCCTAAAAAATTGCCTGGGCGGCTCCATCGTCATTCCCCTGTTCGGGCATATCAAGCAGTTAGCAATAAACTAACTCCTTCCTAAAGAATGAGGGCAATGCCTGGGATGATGGACCTCCTAGAACTAATCAAGACTAATACTCCAGCCCGACAGTTAAAAGGCCACCGAGTATGTCTAGTCTCTGTGAAGTTGATTATCGAGGAAAGATCATCGACTTGTAGATACCTTGTCAGCAAGTAGCGATGCTACTCGACCCCCTGAGTGGATTAGAGTCAAAGTCTTATATACTTATCGGAAGAGTCTATTGTATATCTAAATATAAGTAGAATAGTAGTCGTATAATCTAAATGATACAAATTATCTAAAAGAAATCCGAAATATTAATTTCACTCGTTCATCGCAAGTTTTATATGGATATGTCACTGCATCTCTCCAACTTCTATTCTCTTCAGTCATATGAGGTAAACCCCCCCAGGCTTTACCTTCTCTGTATAATAATATACGTCACCGCATCTGTGTATAAGAGATTTTGTCCGCTGGTCGATCCGTCGATCGTTTTTTACGTTCGTTGATTAAATATCATTTTTAATGCGCCCACGCCTCCATTACTAATGGAGATTTGGTACCGATTTGTCTGAAACCGAAACTATACTATTACTTCTATTAATTGTACTATCTCTTAATATTCAATTTAGTTTACTATACTATTTCAGACTAATGAACTATCTTTCAATGCTCAATTCAGGAGGGGGGTATAGTGTAATTCCTGTTCTGTTGCCATTATACTATCCTCCCAAGTATTACCTACTCTTTTCTTGCGGGAAGAGGGTAGTGTAATATCTGTTATGTTGTCATGAGACTATCGCCGTAAGTACTACTTTTAGGAGGTAGTGTAGTATCTGCTCTTTTGTCATAAGACCATCTCCCATGTATTACTTCTTTCTTTAGGCCCTAAAGTATTTGATGATGGTCTAGTCTGTTTGTTCGTCATGATAACGTCTTCCCAGGCATTACCTTGTTCTGGGGGGAGGGGCAGTGTAGTATATGTTCGTTAGTCATGATACCACCCTAGTAGGTATTAGCTCCTCCTTTTTGAGGAGAAGGTAGTGAAGTATATGCTCTACTGTCATGAGACTATCGTCGCCGACATTACCTCCTCTCTGAGGAGGATCGGTATTATATGTTCGCTCGTCAT
Organism: Sepiola atlantica; assembly: GCA_963556195.1. Lineage (NCBI taxonomy): Eukaryota > Metazoa > Mollusca > Cephalopoda > Sepiida > Sepiolidae > Sepiola > Sepiola atlantica. The sequence goes on from OY744517.1 coordinate 163,360,599, forward strand.
GATGCCCTCTTCACAGGCATTAACTTCTCCTTTAGGGGTAGTGTCGTATCAGTTCTGTTCTCAGTAGACCATCCTCCAAGGAATTTCTTCCTCTTTTTTGGGGGGAGGGGTAGTGTAGTATCAGTTCTGTGGACATGATACCATTCTCCCAGAGATTGACTTTTCCTTTTTTCTTCCGGAATATGCAAGCAAAAATAAGCAAGTGTATAAGTACTATATTTTACTAGTCTATATAATATACTTCCACAAAATACTGTATATCAGCAAAAGTATAAAGCGAGCGAGTAAAGGGAGATTATTGCCACGTGGTATCATATCTTAAACTATAGTAATAATGTTCTTATTCAGCTGTCCATTGAAATCAATTACAGAACCATATATTTTCTGGTTCAGCTTAGCATAACAAAACATTTTGATGGACAAATTACTTCTAAATTCTATGAAAACTTTTATTTGGCATAATGTTTGCTGATGGGCCGAGATAGGTGCGTCCATCATCAATCGAGTCATACTAAAGACTTACAATGATACTTGATGGCTTCTTGCTAAAACACTTAGCCTTATAAGGTAGGGACTAAAAGTAAATGGATCTGTCCAAAGAACGGGTCGCGCCCTTCCATACATCTCGATGTAGTTGCCAATAAAAAGAGAGCCTTTGGATCGTCCTCAATTATAGTCGATAATTTTTTTTAGTATCGGAGCATTTTAGTTTTAAATAATAAAACACGCATATTTAAGATTAGAAATTCGTATGAATCAACCATGGTAAGACTTTTTTGATCGGCTTCATTCTGTAGTTGGCATTGTTTTGTTTTTTTCGATACTTTCAGGTAATTACAAGAGGAATCATGGACGTTTGTCAATTTCAACTTAAAGTGGTGGTATGGAACCGATTGGATTTGAACTTGAGACTCCAAGGTTTTCAGGCAATTTGATTGTCGGAATTGGTTTCCTTAATCCTTTCTCTAACACAATTACATTGTCATCGACCCTACCACAGTGAGGAAAATGATTATATTGTTGGCATCGAGAAAGACAAAGTAAAGATTGCCAATACCTCTAAGTAAAAGTAGTACTATGGATTGCACTTAATTTGAACTTGGCATACTCAGGTCGTAGGTCCGTGTCGTTCCACTAAACCACTATGAGTTCCCTAAGATGTAATAATTATAGAGAAAAAATGCTGCTTTCTGGGGCCGGAATCTAATAATGTAAAACTTATCGTTTGCTAGATTTTGATTTTGAAGTTGATTACATTAAGACGTTTCATGCCGTGTCTGGAGCGATTTCCATAAGAATAAATGAAATAAATCACAAAAAGTGATGCCATAGACAACATTGTAGTAGGACGTACAGTATTCTTACCCTGCTTAGTTTCTGTGTTAATCGAGCGTCCGTACCAAGTTCACAAAAATCGTGCGTTAGGATTGTCTGGTCTGCATCAAGTCCTCCTCGTTAGTGACAGCGATTCGTTAACCTTCAAGATTGCAGGTTTTTACTTCCGACAGCGAAACAGAAAGCCTCAGCAGTTGCCTGCGAAGTCGGTGAAGGTTTAACCTAGTACACACAAAGGAATAGGGAAGAAGCAACTTTCACTCCATTGATTTGTAATTCCACGTCTGAAACTCCTTTCATTACCACACGTAGACGCAGAGACGACAGGAGAATGACGGATCTTCAATGTCGACTTCTGAACTTTCATCAGAACCTTTTTAGCCGGATTGCGGCCTTTATGCTACTTAGTGCCAAACCTGTCGCCCATTGGTGGCCTTACCACGAACTTGAATTCCAGATGACATAGCTGTGACACTACCACGTTGCCACCGCCCCTACCACGGTGAGAAAGAGTTGGACATTAAAAAGGTCACGTCCCTGCTCAAGTGACGATGTTATAAAACTTGCAGTATTTAATATATATATATATTAGACAGACGAACAGCGTAGATTTAGTATAAGGAACGTTTATGTTTTGTCTTTTAAGGGAAGTGGGGTCTGATCAACTCTGCTGGGAAGCCATGAAATTAAATACTGTCTTGTTTTTAAATTCCCGAAACAGTTTTTCATGGTAAACAACTGATGATCCCTTAAAATAGTGTTAGAAATAAACTAATATAATAACTGTAAAAAATAAATTGACTTACATGAGTGATTTTCCACTGGAAGACTTGGGACTATAATTTTTTTATTTTATTTTTTTAATATAGTTTTAATGGTTTAGAAACTTCCGAGACTATATATATATATATATATATATATATAATGTATAATACAATGGTGATATTCAATACATCTTTATCTCGTATCTGAGATAAGGTTCATACTTGAGGGTTTTATATCATACAGGTAACATTCCCAAAGTTAATTAACAGAGGTTGAATATAGCATTTTTGTAAAATAACAGTTATAGTTTGCGTTATGTTAGGCATTATAAAATAACATGTTAATATAATCTTTGTTCAGAATTATGCTATATCTATACGAATGCTCACATTTTTTTCCATAATTTAAAATAATTTGTACACATATTAGCTTTAACATGGTCGGAAGAAAATAAATCTCTTTTATTTGAAAACAGCTTGTTTTTAGCAACTGAGGACGTAATAGATATTGTATTTTTACAATCTTTATTCGCATCTTTTACTTGTCTATATAATTGCTCTATCTCGCATATCGATCATCAATTCTGTTATGATAGGTTATAATTAAAAGGTATACATTATATCTTTCTTTTCCTTTTCTCCCTCTCTCCCCCCCTCTCTCTCTCTCTCTCTATATATATATATATATATATATATATATGTATATATATATATATATATATATATATATATATATATATATATATAAAGAGGCAAAAGGGGAGTGGAAGCCCTTCGTGAAAAATCAGATACCTCCGATTTTTGTGAAATTTTGACAGTAGGTATTAGACATCCATTAATAAATATTCCCTACACTTGAGTTTTTTGAGTGCTTTAAAGGATTTTAGCCGGCATAATATAGGCACAAATCCAATTAGAATATTGAAATATTTCAGATTTACATTGAATTTTATCCATATTAATAAGACGCTAATTCAGTAAGATTCTCTAAATTTCATTTTTTTCTCAAGACCACTTAAACTTAAGCCTTTAATTTTAAACATTTTCCAAAATCGTAATTATGAAATAGATTTTGATCAAAATTGGAATAATAATTTAAGACATAGGATAAGTAGCATTATATTTTAGCAAAGGGACATAAAGGTTTTTCAAAGAATTTCCTTATGGGAAATTAATTTTACCTGCCTGCCCTGGGTATTCTTTTATATAGATATTCGCTCCCCCAACAGAAATCACTCTGATCTAAGGGATGAAGCTTTCCACTTAGCTAATACGCAAAGTTCTTGCTTAAAAATAATTTAATCATATAAAGAAAATTGATTATCGTTAAAAACGCGGCGTATTTCTCCTGAATTTTTTATCAAGCAAGTAAGCCGAGATATGTTGAATTTTCACAGTTAGTGGTGGCTAAAGGTTCAGGGTTCGAACATTGTGGTTGATAATTTAGGCGTATACATCCACATTAATGAGTCTTCAATAGACAAAACACGAGTCTGTGGATAAGAATCTCTATCTATCTATCTATCTATCTATCTATCTATCTATCTATCTATCTCTATCTATCTCTCTCTCTCTCTCTCTCTCTCTCTCTCTCTCTATATATATATATATATATATATATATATATATATATATTTAAATAGCTTTAATGTCATGTTGGATTTTTCTCTCAGGCCTGATAGTGTTAATTGGAGGCTCCCGTCTCTTGAATAAG
>OY744517.1:163374411-163474411 GCA_963556195.1 Sepiola atlantica
TTTTGTTACACAACTGTTCACACAGTTGCGCTCTAAGTACCAAATTCTATAATATGCACAACATTTTAAAAAATCCGATGTATTTTTACGGAACCTTTATGTCTTTAGTAGTGAACCATTCTAGATATATATACCTAATTTTCATTGCATAATCGGCTACGTCCATTACTCAGTGGACTAGTATCTTACTAATATGCACATTTGCAAATGACTACCGTAGTAGTGATTATGAAATAGTTGTCGTAGGTAAGTTCTGATTTCACTAAATATTCGATTAATAGTAGATTAAATAAATACGAATTTCTTGGGTTTAGAAGAAGAAAAAAAACCGTTATGTGTAAATGTGCCGTCTAAACATTAATACTAGTCAGAATTCATGTTCGACTTCCGAAACTTAAAATCTTTCGAGACTATAAATAAAACATAAGTGTTATGCTGATTTCTCAGTAGTTAAAATTTTTAAAGTAATTTTGAAGTCTATAAACTGTCGATTCGCACGTGATTACTGACTAATACAAAAGATTCTAAGTAGAAGTAGAATAGTATGGTTTATATTGTGTTAGAGTTAGGGTTAGGGTTAGTATGGTTTATAGTGCGTCTATATGCATCAACCGCGCTACTATTGTGATATTTTACGGCAGAATAAAAAAAGGGAAGACTGCAGATTATGAGTGTTTTTCTCCTTCATGCAACCTTTAAAACTGCAGAAATTATTCTTTTCTTTATTTGTAAAATGTCGACTTGCGAAAACAACTTCGAATGGAGCCGAAATCGTAAGATACTTAATAAGAAAACACCGATGAGAAAACAGCCCCGCTAAATTAATCGCCTCATAAGCCTCCTCTCGCACCTCGGAACAATCTTTCAATAATTAAGTAATCCATTACCTCGAAAATGATATATGTCTTTCTGACCAACAGTATTGATTAAGGCAATCTCTAACGGTCATATCTGAACCGATATATGATACACTAGATAAAGCAAGTGAAAATAGAGCCGTAGCGCTTGATATATCAAAAGCCTCCTCCAAGGTGTTGCCTGAAGCTCTATGCAGGAAAATTAATTCTGTATAATATTACTGGACGGATATTTAATACAATCACATCTTTCTAAGCAAAAAGAAGAATCCAGGTCGAATATCACATTAATACTGTAGAGCTCCAAGGATCGATACTTGACACTTTATTATTCTTGATTTCTATAAACAGCCTCCCTGATTCAATCGAGTCCGATATGGGGATATTTGCTGATGACACAACGCCCTATTCTTGACATGTGGGCTAATCAAACGCACACATATCCAATTACGGAATCGTTAGAAAATAATCCTCAGTCTGTAGTTTAATGGGGCAAAAAATTAATGGTGACATTCAATGCTACTAAGACAAAGCTCATTTCCTTTAACAATTATATATAAAAAAAAACATTTCCACTCATGGCTGATAGCACCTTTCCCGAAGGTCAAACGTTCAAACTGCTCGGCCTAACATTCACGTGTTACATGAGTTGAATAAATACACTGCCAGGTTTGCTACAAAGACTCCCTCCATCTGGCTAGAAAACATCTCACACTTGCCAGTATCCTATATCTCTACGAAGCTACCATTCGCCAATGCATGGAGTATTGTTGCCACATTGGGACTGGTGTCTCCCCCTCTTGGACAGGATGCAAATAGAGTCTCTAACCGAATAGGTACCGCAATGTCTAACAAGCTCCACCCCTTATGACATCATCGCAATGTTGCATCCCTGTTCTTGTTTTACAAGTACTTCACGAATATATGCTGCGACGAACTTACTTCACTTGTGCCTCCTCAACCTAAATACCACCGACAAACTCTACTAGCAACAAAATGACATACTTCCACTGTAGATGCACCCAAATGCTGTTAACTTACTACTCTAATAGCTTTTTTCCTGCACCCGCTGGCCTTTGAAAGAGCCATGTTTCCCTAGACTGTACTAACATGCATATATTTAAATAAAATGTGAACAAAAATCTCGCTACACAACTCCCAACTAAGGATGGCCATATAAATCTGACATCTTTCATGTCTCAGTAGAAATATTCCTTGTTTTAAAAAAAAGTAACAATAAAAAATAATAAACAAGGGGGCAGGAGACAGTTGCAGTTTTGTCTTCCTTTCATGAAACAACGAAATGTTAAGAATTTCTTTTCTATTTCGCGTCAAATGTCGCTTTACAATAAAATCCATAATGTTCATTTTGACAGATTATTTTTTTATATCTATTGAAGAAAAAAATTATTTGTTTCTTAATTTTACAGTTATACAAATAATTTTGTAAATCTTTAGTTGATTTTACTCATAATAAAAATCATTTTCTATTTGTTAATTTTTAATATTAATTTACGGGACGAGGTTTTAAAACTACATGAAATCAGATGTATTAGTTGGAGTATTTCGACTAATGTCAAACTCATGAACCTTTTTCTAATTTTCGAACGGAACCTTTTATTACACCCATGGGAGTAGCTTGCTCTCGTTCCGTCAGTCATGGCCGGGTAGAAGTCTTAAATAATTCATAACTGTATACTTAGTGTCACCCGTACTACGGATTGAACCTTAAACCCCCAGAAGACTTACTTAGAACTGATTATCACTGAGAACTTTTATACCTAGCGCCATTGGTACTTGACGGGACGAGAGCAAGCTACCTTTGTAGATTTAATAAAGAGTTCTGTTCGAAATTCCATACAGATTCGCAAATTCGAAATAAATATCAGTGAGTTCGACAAGACGCATCTTAAATAGGTCGGAGGTTACATCGGCCGTAACGTTGTGAGATAACATCCAAGATGAGAATAGTAGTCCGAATAATCCAAATAACCTAATAGGTCCCGCAATGTCTACCAAGCACGCGCCCCTGTACCATCGCTGAAATGATGGATCCTTGTGCTGGTTTTAAAAGTACTTCCACGGAAAGTTCTCGACAGACTTATTGCACTTGTACACCCTCCGCATAAATACCCTGGCAAATCCGACGAGCAGCAAAATCCCACCCTTTCACTGTAGAGATCAATAGATGGCGGAAACCTTTCTATTCGAATAGCTTCTTTCATTGAATTGCTTGCCTTTGGAATCCCATTCCTGCTCACTGTTTCTCTGGGTGTACTAATATACAGAAATTTAAATGAAATGTGAACAAACATTTCGCTGCACAACTCCCCACTTAGGATGTTCCATATGAATCTGACTCCTAATCACAGTAACTGTTTCCGTTTCAGTGATAATTCACCTTGTTTGAGATTAATGAAGTAAAACATGTTTTTTTTTAATGATTCAAATTATTGATCCTCATCTAAAAGATTCCAAAGAAATAATAGCAGATCCGATATAATACGATATTGTCATTCTTCGGAAAGAATAACATTTAACTACATTATTACATAAATAATTTGCGTTTCTGTAAATGGGCAATAAATCTATACATTAATACAATGTCTCCAAAGTAGATGACTGTCTGGACAAGAGATAAATCTCTCAACAAAATTGAGGATATACCAAGCGCTTACACACACAATACTGTTGTACGGCTGCGAGACCTACGCTCTGCGCAAAGAAGATCTTTACGCACTCGAGGTCTTCGACATGTACTGCCTACAGTGCATCCCATGTATTCGTCTCTCCGACCAACTCCCAAACCACACCATCCGTTCAAGATGTAACTCCACCAGAATCACAGACTCTTCTTAAAAGGAGACTTCGCTGGTTTGGTCACTTTCTTCGAGGCCTGGAGAAAGTATTCATCCGCAAGTTGGTAGACTCAATCGAACTCGCCGGCTGAAGAAAGCGCAGAGGCGGCCAAATCAAGACTTGGATAGGAACAGTGAGGACAAAAATGGAGCTGGTGGTTGTTCTCCGCGTTTTTCGTGTCCAACGCGGGAACCGGGAATGACTGAAGTATGCCAATAACTCAGCTTCCGATCCGCAGGGGTGGATTGCCTTGACATGAGATGATACTGAATCGGGGCCGACTCAACCCATTCCGGGTGAATGCTGTTACAGTTACATGGAATTTGTGTATATTACTAACACGTTTACTTTAAAAAATTATATTTTTAATTAAAGAGTTTTTTGTTTTGTTTTTCAAACCGCATTCGTGCCAATAATAAATAAATAATGTATTTTGTTTTCCGATGATCGTGATCTAGAAATTTAAAATAATTTTAAGAAGATGAAAACATTTATTTGTTATCGTATTGCTTTTAATCTATAATCTCATGACAATTCTTTTAAATCTCAGATATGAATATACGGATCAAATTCTCTTAAATACTGAATACGATAGACTCCATAAATGCCCCCATTATTTATATTTTTAACATCATTTTTTAATCAATCAAGTTCATTCATTAAATGATATTTAACATGATTAGGCAATTTTTGCAATGAAGTATGTGTGTGTGAGGGGGGGGGGCTCAAGCTAAAAGTTAAAACTACACAAGACATACCCCAGAGCTGATATATTAGTTTTCAGAATTGTCTCGGAGAGAATATAGGCATACTTTTAAATAGACCTACTTTCCGGATTAACCAGTAACACAATCCGCTATTTAAAGGATTTTTTAATCCAACTTTGGTTTGAAACTTGAACTAAAATACATTTCGTTAACCTTTGGGTTAGGGTTAAAATGTAGTATCTGGCCTTTGTCGGAGAATAAATAAAATCCTTCTTGACTAAAGAGGTTGTAAACGGGTAGAAATGATAGGGATGGAGGAGAGAAAAAGGTAGAAAAAGAGAGAAGTTTTCAAAGAATGATGTTATACACTTTTTAAAATCTCCTATTTCGTTATCCATACCTCCGTATCCGTTGCTAGTAACATACAACTGGCATTTCGCTTGCAAATAAATTACATACCAACATACTTCAAAGTGAAAACGAGACAACTTCTAATTGTAAACTTACACTTACATTATAAACACTTTAGAAAGTAGATTATTGCCCGTTTTAATTTTTTTAACAAATTATATGATAACATTTATAAACACTTATGTTTTTGTAAATGCTTGTAAATTGGGCTAGAGTTTACAAGTTGCCTTATAAAAATAAAGCTAATAGTTACATTAGTTTTACTACAACTACCCTCTCCTGCTGACTCACCATGCACCTTGTAAACTCTAGATCAATTTACCAAAAAATATAGAAACCTAACAGCAGTCCCTCTGATTTACGAACAATTTAAATTAGTAACACGAAAATAATACATCCTAAAAAAAACTTTAAAAAAAGTAAAAATACTCAAAACTATCTTTATTAAAACGCAGCAACCTAAAATAAATAACATTACGTATGAAACCAGCGGGAACATTTTAACATGCTCAACGTAATACAATTAATCCTGTGGCGCTACTTCTGGTGTCTCGGAATTTATATTGTTTACGTTTTTACTGGAACTGAACCAGTTTGCTCTTCTGGCGTCTAATTGACTTCACATACGCTTAATATATATATATATATATATATATATATATATATATATATATATATATATATATATATATATATATATATATATATATATTTATATATGTATATATTTATATAAATATATATATACATATATAAATAAATATATATATATATATTTATATATATATTTATATATATATATTTATATTTATATATATATATATATATATATATATTTATATATGTATATATTTATATAAATATATATATACATATATAAATAAATATATATATATATATATTTATATATATATTTATATATATATATTTATATTTATATATATATATATTTATATATATATATATATTGAGTGTGTAGATTTCAATTTTGTGTAGAGAATCTGAATAACAGAGCTCAATGTAATTTAAACAGAGCAAAACAGAACTATAAAAAGAAAAACTATACACACATTAAGGTTGTACACATAATAACTTATTTCGACCCCTTTAATTAGGTCTCCTCAGATGTATAGACAACCACGTCAAGATTATTTGTTTTTTTTGACGTGGTAGTCTATACATCTGAGGAGACCTAATTAAAGGGGTCGAAATAAGTTATTATGTGTACAACCTTAATGTGTGTATAGTTTTTCTTTTTATAATTCTATATATATATTGATATATATATACATTTATGTATATATATATTTATATATATATTTATATATGTATATATATATTTATATATGTATATATATGTATATATATATTTATATATATATATATAAATATATATATACCTATATATATAACTATATATATTTATATATATATATATTCACATATATATTTATATATATATATATTTATATATATATGTATATATGCATTTATATATATATATATTTATATATATATATGTATATATATTTATATATAGTATAAATTTTGATTCATACAAAATTTATTGGTTACATATGTGCATACATATTTCAACTTCGATCTCTTTCGATAACCCGCTTCCTCAGATCTTTGGAAAAAAGATTTTTTCCAAAGGTATGAGGAAGCTAGTTCTCGAAATAGACCGCAGCTGAAACATGTATGCGCATATGTATTCAATAATGTTTGTATGAATACAAATTCATACTAAAAAATAGAGCTCCTTTCTATTGAGCACTTTTTTTATGAACACTGGGGTGTCATCGGATAAACATCTAGGAAAAACAATAATAATTGCATTAAATATATATATATATATATATATATATATATATATATATATATAACACAATATATGTGTGTGTGTGTGTGCCCTATGGAAATAAAAGTTAGAGAATTTAGATACAATCGAAAGTGTATTCTTTTGTAAAATTAACCGAGAAAGATAATGGTAGTATTTCCGAATCTCTAAAGGCACACCTAAAGGGGCTATGGGGCAGATCTCTTCATTATTTTAGCTATTATCAGTTTAATTTCAATTTAATCATGGATTAATGTAAATAGAAAACAATTTTATTATTTAGTAAATTCAACTGGAGAAAATGCAAATCATTTCCTTAAATTCAACCGGAAATTACATTAGAGGGAGGCTGTGGAGGAGGGGGAAATAAATAGACACTATTTCTGGGGAAATTCCGGAACCGGCCTTGATTCTTTAGGTATAAGACAAGACTGAGGCACGTCTCTAAACCTTTCGAGAAGAATCAGATAGGAAAATGAAAAAGAGAGGGGTGAGGATGGAGGGAAATAATGGTTACGAGGAAAAGAGAGACGGGTAGAGAAAAAAGAGACATTGAGGTTTTTATATAAAGATATTACAGACACTATTTAATTTCTACTACTTCGTTTTTTATCGCCGCGAGCAACGTCGGGTAGCCCTGCTAGTATATATATATATAAATATATATATAAATATATATATATATATATATATATATATATATATATATATATATATATATATATATATATATATATATTATGTATTTCTTCATATATATTTTATATATTTATATATATAAATATATATATATATACATATATATATATATATATTATGTATATCTTTATATGTATTTTTGATATATTTATATATATATATAAATATATATATATATATACATATATATTTATATATATATATATATATAGTTATATATATTTATATATGTATATATTTATATGAATGTATTTATATTTAAAGTGTTTATATTTTAAATATATATTGTATAACATAAAGCAATTGTAATAGCCTAATAGTTTGAGGCTAGAGCTTTTGTATTAAACACTTTTTATTTGATTTAAACCACGTCAAATTTTAAGAAAAACAGATTCACATCATTTCACAAAGAAACTGTTTTAATTTTCGGCATAAAATGGTTTCGGTTTACTAGCAAGATTTTTTATTAAAATACGCTTGTGTCATATGCATCTATTTCCTGGGTGTGGCTATCTTCAGTGCTCGTATATAAACAAAGAAAAAAAAGTAAAATCAAATTTTCAGGCAAAGCCTGCATTACAGTCCGGACTTATAATCAGTTTTTGTTAATTCTGATGGAGCTGTTGATTTCTAAAATCTAAGTAGCCGCATTTACGCACCATGTGCGTTTAGCTATTCGTTTTTTTTTAAATCGTTCGTCATCGACTTAGATATTCATTCTAAATCACAGAAATATAAATAAATGTTTAAACTCACCGTTCTGTTGTTGTTTCAAATTATTTATTTCTTCCTATTCAGGGGTTTCCATCAGTTTTTCATCATTCTGTATGCCTTTCTACATGAAAAGATAGCATGTCTGTTGTGAACTTCTGTTTTTTCCGCACAACAGGAAGTACACAAATCTATTTGTCCGAGCCGTTCAATAATTAACAAGATTGACTATTCTTGTCTTAATTGTAATATACTAGTGTACATTCTTCCTTTATATTATCTTGTTTTGAAGATATTTTATTAGAACATATGTTTGATGGGGCTAATTGCATGATATATCTTGCTGTAACTTTACCGAAGTTCAACAAGCGTACCTATACCATTACAATCCCCTCTTGAATTAAATAAATTATGAATAATGCATAATACCTTATTAAAAACTTTTTTATATTTTATATTAAAAAAAAGTGTTTTATATCTAATCACAAATATTTTTCATATAATTCGTAAAATGGGCTATTCTTCCTGTTATTCTGCCTGTGCAAGTCGGCAAACAGAAAAAGCACCCACGTGGAATTCCCTAAGTACGTTGTTTTAACTGAATTAGAATGTAATATTTATACAATTTTTATTTAATTCTTATTTATTTTATATAACTTAATTCTACAATCTTAATATCACAAGGATATATATATATATATATATTTATACATATATATTTATATATTTATATATATATATATATATATGTATATATTTGTACATACATATTTATATATATATATATTTATATATATATATATATGTATATATATATATATACAGTAGCGTCCAAAAGTTAAGGGCTAGTAGTTTCAAGACAAGTTTAAGTACTTTTTAAGAAAAACCGTTCATTTAAAATACTTAATATGCATATATACTTATAGATATACTCATCACTCATGTCTCGCCTAAATTTCATAAGCATCCGTTGGATATTTTTGAAGTTATGACCAATAACACAAAAGTTTGTCCAAATTCTCGTGGTCCAAAAGTTATGGGCTAGGCGGTATACTCTTTAATTATTATAACAGTAAGGTACTGTATAGGTGGACAGGAGTTATCGCCCCTGAACATACTTTACATAAGTGGAGTTTCCAACGGGTAAGAGTTATCGCCCCTGGCTCATAACTTTACATTTGTGGACTTCGCTCTCCTATAAAAAGAGAGAGAAACGTCCATCTTCATTCTGAAGTCGACACACGTCGTTTCGCTGTCAGACAGGTACTATGAATAATCCTACTTCAAATTTTTACTAAAGAACATTAAAATTATTGTAATTGGGTAAAAGAAATGAGTGTTTGTATCGCACTAGTACAACATGGCAGCAAAACAACGTCGTCCCGTTTCTGTCGAAGAAAAACAGCTCATTATTCATCTTCATAGTAATGGCAAGAAAACTTCTGAGATTGTTGACACCGTAGGAAGGTCTCCTAGTGTAGTAAAGCGTATTGTGGCACATTTCAAGCAGTCAGGATCAGTGGCAGCTGCCCCAAAATCTGGTAGACCTCGAAGCACAACTACTCGACAGGATCGTCTTATTGTCAAAATGTCACTTAAAGACAGATTTAACACTGCTGCTAAAATATCTCGAGAACTAAAGCAAAGGTCTATTGTTCAAGCGTCTCGGCAAACTGTTACACGCCGGTTGCACGCTTCTGGATTGCAATCTCGAGTGCCAGCAAGGAAGCCTCTTATCTCCAAAAAGAATCAGAAACTCCGCCTCGCTTTTGCCCAAGAACACGTTGTGTGGACAACCGAAAACTGGTCCCGTGTGCACTTTAGTGATGAATCGAAGTTTAACGTTATCGGATCTGATGGCAACACGTATGTCCGGCGAAGAACTGGTGAGAGATTGGAGGTTAAGTGCGTGAAAAAAACTGAAATTTGGAGGAGGAAGTGTAATGGTTTGGGGCGTTATGTCAGCTGCAGGCTGTGGACCACTCATTCGTCTGCAAGGTAGAATAAATGCAGAAGTTTATAAGCAGATTCTACAGCAGCATGCAGTTCCTAGTCTTCGGTCGTCGCTCTATCAACCTGCAATTTTCATGCAGGATAACGCTCCTTGTCACACTGCTAAGAAAGTAAAAACATTTTTAGACGAGGAAGAAGTTGAAACGATGCGTTGGCCCCCTCAGAGTCCAGATCTTAATCCTATTGAGAATATCTGGAAAATAGTTGGTGAACGTGCTCAACTTCAGTGCCCCAAAAATCAAGTAGAACTCTGGCAGTGCTTACATGCTGAATGGAGTGCGATAACGCCAGCGTTTTGCAAGAAGTTGGTGGATTCCTGTGCCAAGAGGTGTCAAGAAGTCATAAATAGCAAGGGTTTGTTTACCAAATACTAGTTAGTTGGTAATTTCAGCCATTCACAGCAAGGACAAAAGCCGCAATCATGTTAGCCCTTAACTTTTGGACACACAAATTTTGAACAATTTTATTTAAAATGGTAGTTATTCAAAAAATACTTAGTGTAGGCTAACGAAATTATGACCCATTGAAGATATACATGTTATCTATATAATTGTGAAGTAATTTTTTGTTGTTCGTGTGTATTTGTTTCAAATATATGGTTAAACTTGCTGAGGCTTTACTAGCCCTTAACTTTTGGACGCTACTGTATATATATAAACCGGGTAACCAGTGTCGTCCTTGGTTCTAATCCTTCGTCCACACTAGCCCGTGAGGTCTTTCTGTAACGTCAGTTACTTTGAGACTTCGGATTAGTCAATACCAGTCGAGGATTCGTTCTCAAGAATCAGTTCGGCAGGAACTGGGCTATTTCGGTGGCCTTTTATCTGTCGGGCTGATGTATTAGTCCTGGGTAGTCCTAGGGCGTCCACCCTCTCAAGCCTTGCACTCTTCTTTGGGCATGAGTAAGTTCCTTGCTTACTGCATGAGGCGTCCTGACCGGGGAATGCCGACGGAGCATCCCAGACAATATTTTATAGGTCAAAGTGTGTTTCTTCTTTAGAGTGTTGGCTTGACTCTCCACTACCTTCCGGCCTTGTGCAACATATTTTTGCGGTGGGAAGGAATTAAATACCTGGTTCTAATATATGTAAATTACATATAGTACAAGAATAGGCTAAAAGAAAATAAAAATGTCTGCCTAATATTGTAATTTGCAATGTCTAATTTCAATTAGTGATAACTAAAACTAAGAAATAATTGCGCGTACGCGTCGACTGTAACAACCTCTGTTGATTAGTGCGATGACTTCGTTCAAAACTACATGCACATTTTTTTCTTTTCATTATTGTAATGGTTTTCTTTCCCTTGTTTATATATTAAGAGGCAAGGGATAACACAACAGGAAAGTTTGTTTTCATCATAGTGAAAACACTAGCTTGTGTTAAAAAAAGCAATGGTGTCACAACACAAGGGGGTGTCGTCTGTACATTATATGTATAAATAGGACTACTTTTGTAGGACGGGATGAAAATAATACTAAGTGTAGTTATGAAGCTATTTCGAATGAGCGTCTCGTCGGGCAAGATAAAAACTCAAGATAGCTGCCATAAGTTAAGTTTGTCAGAATAAATGTGAACTACTTCGTAAAAATTTAAAAAGTATTCCTAGTTGGATAAAGTACTTTCTGAAAGGTATTAGAAGGAATTAAATTGTATTATTCTTTACCACGTGGACCAAAAGTAAATAATAGAAATGGCTATTTAGAATGAAATATTGATTTTGTAGGATATAACTTATCGATGAAAATTCTGAATGAATTCAATTTATTATATATAGCTGTAGGTACTAGGAGTGTTGTACCAATTTGTATTTATAGAAAAAAGTAAAAAAAAGTTGCTTACGAGTAATGTCACAATTATTTTAATGTAAAGAATTTAGGTGACTAAAATAGGAATTTACCGAATGGTTTAATCTCATCTATAGTGCCCCTTTATTATAGTAAATTATATAATTATGTTTCAAAGTAAAAACGGATCTTTTGTTTTATTTTGTTCTCGTGGGTAGGCAAGTACATGTTTGTTTCTTTTATTGTATACACTTTCTTTGACTATTGTTACATAACGAAATCTGCAAATTTGGTCGGAGAGAATGATTACCAAATTTAGGGTTAAACAATTGCATTTAGCGAACGGAAGTTACGAAACCATGTGATTTCCGGCGACAAAAAATTCTTCTTTCTGGCCTGACACTCAAATAGGGTAAAAAATAAGTTGTCGTCAACAGAGAAACCAGTGGCAGTAGAGGTGGGCACATTATGTTCACTGAATAGTGCGCGACCAAAGCCGTCTATCTATATCCCTCTAATACTGTAGTCCATATTTTAAGGTGTATTTATCTTTTTGGGTTCCTGTAATTGTTCACTCTGTCTGAACTAATAAATACTCTATTGAATTAAACCTTTGCGCTCAAATGCAATTGTTGAGATGACGAAAACGACCTGGGTTCTTGACAGGTGTGTATAATAATTTATAAACATCTCGAAGCCGATATCGTAACACTATTTAAAATT
Organism: Sepiola atlantica; assembly: GCA_963556195.1. Lineage (NCBI taxonomy): Eukaryota > Metazoa > Mollusca > Cephalopoda > Sepiida > Sepiolidae > Sepiola > Sepiola atlantica. Next base: position 163,387,018 of record OY744517.1, read on the forward strand.
TGTTTTTTTTTAGCATACTTCACCTCAAACAAGGCAGGACGCCACTGTAGACGTAAGGGGCTACTGAGAAAAAAGAAGAGGGGAGAAGGTAGAGGCAGTCAACCTAGATTGGGATCTGCGCAGCGAGATGTCTGTTTACATTAGTTTGAAACTTCTGCATGTCTGTACTGTCGGTGACACAGGAGGCAGGGAGGGAGTTCCAGAGGCCAGCAACACGAGGAAAGAAGCTATTTGTGTAGAATGCTCTCCGACATCTGGGGACCTCCACAGTGAATGAATGAGATTTAGTTGATTGTCGAGTAAGTCTATTGAATTTACGTCGAGGGGGCACCAGAGTAGCCAGTTCATCGGAGCATAATCCATTGAAGTATTTGTAAAACAAGCACAATGATGCTACATTGCGGCGATGGGACAGGGACTGGAGCTTGGTTTACAGTGAGGGACCTATTAGGTTGGCGATTCTTTTTTGGACCCTGTCAAGGAGGGAGAGACTAGTAGATGATGCACCAGCCCAGATGTGACAACAATACTCCATGCATGGGCGGGTGGTGGCTTTGTAGAGATACAGGATAATGTCAGGTGTGAGTAGTTTACTAGCATGGTAGATTGAGCTAACCTTCTTTGCGGCAGCCTTGGCAATGTCTTCGATGTATTTGTTCCAATTCATGTTACCTGTGAAGGTTAGGCCGAGGAGTTTGAATGATGAACTCTCAGGTAGGGTGGTATTAGCCATGCCAATCGGTGGTTGGAGAGGTTCTTTATAGTTATTAAAGGAAAGGAGCTTTGTCTAAGCGGCATTAAAAGTTACCAACCATTTGTGACCCCAATCCATTATATTGTAGTTTTGTTAAAAGAAAACGACACTTTCTCAAAAATTGCCCTCGTGGGGAAAAAGTAAGTAGGAAGTATATAACACGTGAATGTATTTAAAAATAATGTTTTGAAGTAATGACCATCGTTAATGTAAATGCCCCATCGCGTTCATGCGCAAAAAAACTATTTACATAAAAAAATGATGTCAATTCCATATTAACCTGGAGCCGCATGTTTACATTTAATTAATCCCCCGTAAAAAGACAATAAACGATACTTTATTTCAATCTTCAATAAACGAGAAAAAATAAGTATTGAAAATCCGCAGGAGGCGGTCATAATTTGTGAATAGGAACGAAAATATGTGCATAAAAATATATCAATAGTATATTTACTTAGAAATGTTTGTTTACATTTTGCTGCGACAGCAGGAGTCATTCTCCCATTAGAGACCGACATCGAAAATTTCAATAATTCTTCCATAACAGAGAATAAGTATTACATTATTCATGTTTAACGTAATATTGGAATTGTTTAAATCTACATATATTTCTCTAAAAAGCCACCATCCGCCCATGCATGGAGTATATTTGCCACATCTGGGCTGGTGCATTATTCACTAGTCTCTCCCTATTAGACAAGACCCAAAAAAGAGTCGCAAATAGGTCGCTCACTATCCACCAAGCTCCAACCCCTGCCCAATCACCGCAATGTTGCATCGTTGTGCCTGTTTTACAAGTACTTCAATGAATTATGCTCCGATGAACTTGCTGCTCTAGCACCCCCTACACTAGACCAACTCGGCAATCAGCTAAGTCCCATCCATTCACTGTGGAGGTCCACAGATGCCGGAGAGCCTTCTACTGCAATAGCTTCTTTCGCTGCCGGTCTATAGAACTCCCTCCCTGCTCTCTATTTCTCCGACTGTACTGACATACAGAAATTTAAAACTAATGTAAATATACATCTCGCTGCACAGCTCACAACTTAGGATGACCCACAAAACTTACATCCTAAATCTCAGTGGCGACCTGCTTTATTTGGGATGAACTATGTTAAAAAAAGAGATTGTGAATCATGATGTGATGTCTCACAAGTGGAAAAATAAATATTTGAAAATAATAATGTTCTTTTTTGTTTTTAATACATTCTAAAAATACAAAATATTTTACGTAAGGATGTGAAAGAGAATAGGTATAGAAGTGAGTGTATGTTTGTTTTTATTACATGTTCTTGCCTTTTTGTCAAGGATGGGGCATCCTACCGGATGCCAAACATTCACTCGCTATTTCAGAGACTCCTAACGTGATTTAAGATTATAAATGCCCGTTTAAACGCAATTGTATAATCTCTTTTGCACTTCGTTAGCCGGATATATCCGCAAAATAGCTTTTGAAATTATATAGCTCTTATAGATGTATGTGTGTGCAAGTTAAAGCGCCTTTCCAACAGTCCGATTACGACCGAAAATCATATAACAGGGACAATGAAGTACACATGAGACAAAAGGTGGTGGACGATAATGAATAAGAAGAGGGGTGTATTAAATACAAAAGTCTCATAATCTGAAGGATGCGAGTTCAATCCTAGTACACGGCACCACATTTTCTTTTTCTTTTCGATCACACCCAAAATCTAATTTCACTAAACAATATCCGAACAAAGACTAGTTTGTTATGAAGTTGTTTTAACATTTATAAAAACGAGCAATAAAAAAGTATTTTAACCGATAAAAAACAAAGCGAATATTATCTTTGTTACTTTACTTTTAAAGTCCCACCTGTTAGTGATATCAATAAGAACTAGACAATCATTTATGTGAAATAGGATTTTTTTATTCACAAAATAAAAGTTTTGAAGCTATTTACATATGATTATTACATAAATAGAGATTAAAACAACGTTACGTAAACAAAATAAGTTATAGTTGCATAACTATTTGGTAAGGGTATATTTTGATGATAAAACTATAGTAAGTATTAAATTTAACTTTCAAATGCTATTTCATAAAAACAAAATTTTATAAATGAAAAGCGATATTAAAATTAAGTTTAAAATACGGATCAAATAAAGTTGAGGCACCTTAGAATAGGCATAACAAAAAACACATTTTGCTTAAACTCCGCCGTCTGATTAAATTATGAACAAAACAATTCGGTGTATTTTATTAAAAGCTTTTATTGACAAAATCGCCTCAGAAATACATAAATGTAGTTATGTTACATTATGGTGTACGTACATCGCAGAGTGGTTACATCAGCTAGTGTTTAGTTTTACAAAGGGCGAAATAGGTGCACGCCGAGTCGACACTAAGTTTGGGAGAGAAATCGGTTCCCAGGAAGAATTTACAGGAAGAGATTACCTGTAGGCTTAAATTCAAAGTGGGGTATAAATAGGTCAGCCTAAAAGGGATATGATCCGACATGACGCATGACGTCAGGGACATCGAGTTGAAAAAGAAACCAAAGTTTTGAGAGAGAGAGAGGGGGGAGAGAGGGAGAGAGAGAGAGAGTCGTTCGTGGAACTTTAAGCGAGACAGATCACCTATAATGCAGTGATATTTTTAATGAGGTAAAATCGTGAGAAGTCGAAAAGGTGCCCACATGATGTCTGTTCATTATATGCATCCATTTATCTGTAGCCCAGATAAACAATTAGAAGTTAAGTAAGTCTCTTTCTCTGATATGTGAATTATTTCTCTCCAAAATAAAACTTGAAACTCTCAGCTAACGTTTTAGTAACGTTTTATGTGCACGATAAAAAGTTATATTTGTCAAGCTACGATGATGAGACGATCAACGGCAAGGCCATGGGATGTAGCGACTACTAGACGTAAAATTAAGGCGGCGGTGAAGACGAAACGCGGCGACAGAGACGAGGAAGGAGAATAAAGCGACAAAGAGAAAAAGGTATTTGACGAATTATATTTATAAGGAACTTTTGAGGTTGCGCGTAACGATATGCAAAACAAGAAGTAAAGAACTAAGGAATTGATGTACGAAAAAGACGTGTAAAAGAATGAGAAGAAAATAACTACGTATAAAAGCATTTTAAGTAACGTAAAGCATTACAGTTACAAGCACGTTTGGTTATACGCACATTTTTTAATTAAAAAAACAGTTTTATTTACAAAACGTTTTGTTATGTAAACTTTTGAGATTTATAAAATATTAAAGATACATAGTTTCATTCACAATGTTTGTTTTATTTAAGCACAGTTTCTACACAAACGAAACAAACTAATAGATAAAAATATTTAAATTAAAAGATGTGATGCAACGATCGTGTCACGCAATTTGAAAAAGGTACTTTAAAATATTGGATTATATTAATTTTTTTGATATTGCAATTTTCGCTATAAAAATCTATTTATCATAAGCGATGAAACCAAAAGAGAAAAGAAAACAATCGGTGTTAAGAACAAATGTGTTTTTTTTTGGTTTTTGCTCATTTGATCCCCCCTAAAGGATTCCCGAGTCACGCCGGATTATACAGCCAGTTGTATATACATGGTCATATGTGAAGTGGCTGCATCTTTACTGTCACGATGCAAGCAACTATTTTCAGAAACAAGATGACCGTACATTTACTACGTTGTGACATGTATGTAGGTTGGGCTTTCGTAGGCTTTACCCGAGGGAGAAAACAAACGCGTCCCACTAGTAAACAGCGGAATCAGCCGTCCAATAAATTATCACATGAACTAAACATGATAATCCCGCACATGTTTATAGTCAGGATAAATAAATAGTGAATAGTGTTATGGATGGCGATATGCGTCGTTGTGGTGATGTTACTGCAACATTGAAATCGACTGTTTTCTTCAGCCCAACACCAAGCTCCTTCAAAACGTTCCAGAAACGTTATGTTAACGTTGCAATGTAATGTGACTCAAAATAACTAAAATTATTTGTAACTTTGTAGCTATTGTCGTAAAAAAGTAGAATCACATTTTTCTTTTGGGGGAATTTTCATTCCGTGTAGGTCTACAATAAGAACTTAAATACTTACTGTACAGGTTTTAGATGTGATTTAAGTTGGCTAGGAAAGTTTCATATATATATATATATATATATATATATATATATATATATATATGCAAACATTGTTAAAAATAACAGAATTCGTCTGTTTTATTATACCTTTTTTTATTTTTTCAATTTTTCTGATGGTCTTTTTTTGCATTAAAATAAAAAAAAAATTGTTCCATAGGTTTCACAAGTTTCACGAACGTTTTCGATTCATCGTCGAATCATCATCAGGTGTCAAAAGCAAATTAACAAAAAAGCTGGAGGAAGAAGAGAATTTTACGCGCATAGAACGGTTTTCGTATTGTTCCAGTAAGTCGTTCACGATTTTAATTCAACAACGCTGGATGACATCACAGAACAAAATCGCATTACGTTAAGCATTTTAAAATGTTACCACTGTTTTCATATTTTATGTTGTTAAATTTAGGTTGTTGTGTTTTTATGTCGATAGCTTCCAGAATTTTTTTTTAATTGGTTTCGGAATGTATAATTTTAGTGCTGTGAACTAGAATTTGTTTTAAACCGTATGGAGGGCAGTTATGTTTTTGTAGATGTTGGTAAATTGAACTAGAGTTTACAAGATGCATGGTGAGGCGGCGGGATAGGGTAGTGCTTGTAACACCAATGTAGCTATTAGCTTTATTATTATTATGGGAGTTACATTCTCCCAAAAGGCATTTAAACTTATAAATAACATTGGTTCTTTCTAGTGTTTTTTAGTTGGGGAGGAGTTGTTTTTTACTACAAGATTTTGTGGTTTAAATTTCTTATATTAAATAATGAGTCTAATTCTTATTGTTGTTGTCAATTCAGGATATGTATCTGTGTATAATATGTTTCATAGCTTTTTCTTCTAATCTGAAGTTTAGTTGCATTTGATTACAGTAGTGTATGTTAATATTGTTGGAGTTGTGATGTTGAATATGTCTATTGTTTGTACTGGCGCTTTTTAAGTTTCGAATCATTAATATTATTTGTTCATCAACGATATAATTAGGGAATTCGTTTTTAATAAGTACTTGTTTTATATTTTTAATTCAGTGAATAGTATTTTTTAGAGGAGGAGATTAATTTGGCACGGTTTAATAGACTTTGTACAAAACCAATATAACAAAATAAAATATTCTAGTCGTCTCAGCAATGATCGTACGCCTAATCATTGTTAATATTGAATTCTTGTAAATGGAATAAATAATTTTGTAAATTTATTTGTCTCAACTTACTTCCCCCCCCCCTCCCTCTCTCTCTCTCTCTCTCTCTCTCTCATATATATATATATATATATATATATATAATAATAATAATAATAATAATAATAATAATAATAATAATAATAATAATAATAATAGAATTAACGATAAGTGAAGTATCGTAAAGTGATCTATCGTGATAAAGTAAAGCTCAATACGTTGAGTAGAGCAATCAATTTTAAAGAAGGAAAGATGGAGATAAAAATTGCATAAAGTTACATAAAATTGATACAAATGCATCTTTCCTTCTTTAATATATATATATATATATATATATATATATATATATATATATATATATATATATATGAGTTAGTGTAACTCCTTGCACCTGAACTTTCGATGTAATAAAATTTGTATCAATTTTATGTAAATTTTTATTCTCATCTTTCCTTCTTTAAATCATATATATATATATATATATATATATATATATATATATATATATATATATATATATATATAATAACTTTAACTAGACGCATTAAAATTTAATTTTCTACCGGCCAATTTGTTTATTTCTGAATTAGATTTCGTTAAAATCTCTCTTTTATCTTCACATAGGAATAAAAATTGTTTCTTGGTGGTGCTTCATTACTTAAAATATGGCCCAACTACTAATCATAAGTCTATCCACCGGAGTTAGGGTTGGTGTTTGGTAACTTTAATGGTTTCAATATCTTTGAAGATTGAAATTATCCAAAACTAAACGACTACCAAAGATCGACGACATGTTTTAATATACCTGTTGCAGTTCAGTTACTTGAAAATGTTCCTACTGACTTGCTTGTTGCATTTACCATTACATCAATACAAACAACTCAGTCTATCAATGTATCAATAGGAAGTATATATATATATATATATATATATATAGTGACATTTTAAGCTGAAGTATTTCGCCACTTGATTATTGGGGAAATGGTTTTTGTTTTACTGTTAGATACTTAACCTCCCTTCTTTTTTTCTTTTTTTTACTTTTTATTTTTATTTATTTATGAATTTTCCAACGAATGTTAAGTCTGCAATATCTTGGATTTAGTTAGTTTCTCTGGGAATTTGAACTGCATTTTACTTTTTTGTTGTTGTTAAAATGACTCAAAGCTTCTTTAGACTATATATATATATATATATATATATATATATATATATATATATATATATATGCTATGTAAACCTTAGTTAATGATGACAGCAAATTTCCATGAGTTCATAAGCCCCATGTAAAGAATGGCTTTCTAAATTATATTCTGCAGTTTACGGACCGTGCTGAAATAATAACGTTATTATTTAGAAATACATTCTTAACATAGGGAGTTTTAAAAAACTTTTCTGTACTCTCACCTAACAATTTGATAAATAAATTAATAAATTGTAGAGACTGCAACTCTTGCTGGAAGTTATATTAGGGATCAACTTTAATATCAGTAACTAAATCTGAATGAACACCGTTTTATGCTGACTTTGAGTCGGAGACTCTTTTGTTTGCCGGTGACGTCATAGTAGACATTGCGTTTCATCAATGTGAAACTGATAACCTTCTTTATTCGAATGTGTATATGAATGTTTTATATGTGTATGTTTCTGTGTGTCTTTCAGTTACGTATATATGTGTTATGTTAAAAATTAAGTGCGGAGTTTTAATTTGTTAATAATTCGTGGTGTAACAATATAATCTCGGGTGATTGAAAAAGGCAGGACAGTGACTGAGTATTATAGACGGGTCAACATACTAAGTGACCCCCCAAAATTGCAAACTTTTGTTTTCTGGTGGTTTTGTACTAGGTTGAGTCTAGTCTACAACATACTGATAATTGGACAAGAGCGGAGTATGGGAAAGTTTCAAATTTCGAATAGGATTTTGTTTTGGTTTACAAGTCATTTCCATTTACAAGTAAAGCACTAACATGGTCAGTTTCCATGATAAATAAATACATCTTAGATTTTTACCCAAGTTTTCAGGGTCAATCGTTTACATGAAATGGTTACCAGTGATGCCAAATAAACGCTTATACCATATCTAGGGTTACTCTACCCTAAACCCTTATTGAACCCGCATTGGTACTCGTACTCCTTATTGCACAGGTGATTGTTTTTATATAGGTACCAGTGATGAATTAGTACTTCAATTAATTAGACCCCTTACCTCCGGATATAAATGAAATTGTTCTATAGAGTATAGGATTCATGAGAAAAAAACTGAAAAACTCAAAGAAACCACGTTTTACCCGAGCCAAAACTGCCCTAAAAAATAATTCACTACTTTCTTCAAGTCCGATTCTTTTGATTTTTGCATATTTGGCGTACTATAAAAAACGCACCATTATTGCAAGCCAAAAAACACCTAGTATTCTAGTCGGTAGAGCCAATTCGTACTGAGAAAAAGAAATATTTCCTATCATGTGCAATGTATGAAGCGTGCATTTTTAGAACGACTCTGCCCATGAACACCTGAGAACCGCCATACTCCGATCTTGTCCAACTTTTAGTATGTTTTAGACTTAACACAGCCTAACACCAAAACCACTTAAAAACAGAGTTTTGATTTTTTTTAAAGTATGGCCACTTTGGCAGTAGATTGACCCGTCTATTATAACCGACACGATAACGTGATGTAAGTCAGGAGTGTGGGTAGGCGTCGCGTTTGGAATACCACCGCGATTATTTTGATAACTTTCAGTTGGAAATTAAAATTAAAATTGTAACTTAAGATTGTTTTTCAAAATCGGAGACGTACAACACCGATTGAGAGAAGATCGGGAGCAATATCGAAGAAGACTTGACGGTCGAAGGTTTGGGGAGTTGGCTTTAACTATATGATAGTGTTCAAAAAAGAATGTCGACATCGTACATACAATAAGTTGTAACTATACAATCCTTTCTCGTTTTCGCTTTCGTATTTTCTGCTCCAACAAAGAATAGGGGGTGGGTCTTTTCTTTTTACTTTAGTTCACCCCAGACAAGGAACAATGACATTGAGAGGTAAGAGGCTACTGTGAATTAGATGGCATCTTAAGTGGGGAGTTGTGCAGCGAGATACTTGTTTGCATTACATTAAAACTGTTACAGTTGGTACAGTTAGGCAAGCAGGAAGGGAATTCCAAAGGATAGCAGTTCGAGGAAAGAAGCTATTAGAGTAGAAAGCTCTCCGACATCTAGACACCTCGACAGTGAAGGCGTAGGATCTCGCTGACTGACAGGTTGAGCGGTATATTTACGTCGAGAGGGCATCAGAGCAGCAAATTCGTCAGAGCAGCACACTTCGTTAAATTACTTGTACAACAAGCACAGAATGCATTGCGGCGATTAGACAGGGGCTGGAGCTTGTTAGATAGTATGAGACCTATTAGATTAGATGTTCTTTTTTGGATCCTTTCCAAGGGTTAGAGGCTAGTGTTTCTAGCTATATATATCTCCAACTATTTGGGATTAAACCAAAACTAATCGGCAACTTTTTTTTCGTTGAGAAATTATTTTTTCTTAATTAGTTTCCAAATTTGTAAATGGCAATCTTTTATTCCGCATGAGTTGAACTAATTAATTCCGGTTAATTATTATTTCGTTTTTTCACTTGAGTAACAGTAATTTCCGATTAGAAAATATTTCGTTTCCTTTAAATAGCTCATAAATATCGGTTGGCAAATACCGATACTCCACCCAGGAGCGCCCGATAGGCATCCTGTTCTCGCCAACATCTCATCTTACGTACGTCGTTTACAGTCATTACGTATTAACCCCGCCCTGTTGACCCCACTGACGAAAGCTACGTAGGTCTACACCCCAAACTTACAGCAATAATTACTCGAACTTGTTAAAGAATTAGGAGCGAAAAGCGGAATAAAAGTGTCGAATTTTCAATCAAGAAATTGCAATCTGGAATTACACACGGCACCACACACGGACACACCCAGATGCGCACACGCACATACACATGTACGCAAACATATATACGCACGCGTACACACTTTACAGTATAGATATGAATGCACTCGTATACATTGATACGTACATATGTACGCATATTATATATATATATATATATATATATATAGACACACGCAAATATACACAATGTAAAAATCACGTAAACACAGGAAAACACAAACGTCCAACGTCCACAAATGTACACACACACAAGCATACACACATGCCTACGTGTAAGAACAAACACATGTACGTATATACACGAGCACACACATAGAGGCGCCAAAAATGCACGTAAACATGTATGTACACGTACATATTAGTACAGTCAACTTCTTTATCATGACAAATTTTAGATAAAATAAATCCTAACTAAATCTTCTACTCTATAAAGACCAATATATATATATATATATATATATATATATATATATATATATATATATATAAATACTAACCCTGGACGACACCATTTAAAGTGGTGAGTAGAAGCGAGACTTTAAATAACATACCAGACGATCACTTCAAACTTACGCCGCCGCCTGAATTAATTTGGAAAGAAATTTCTTATACTATAATAAAAACAACGTTGGGTATTTTTTCTTTAGGTCATCAAAAATCATAAGAATAATAATCTGTATATCAAAAATAAAATTTCTGACGCAATGCTAAAATTTAATATGAATATTTTAGTAATATATCTAGATAAATAGCGACTGCGAAAACTGGCGAAACTTATTTTTTTATCGTTTTAAACAGAGTGCATACACTAATTGTATATCTAAATGAATAAATGTAAAATATGTTTCCCTCTATCCTAACTATATTCATATCAAAACAGGTTGTGCTTATTTAATTCTATGATACAACATAAACTTTTGGAATACAGTATATATAGGAAACTGCAAAAACCCTCAAGCATATTTAGAGCTTCTTAATTGGCATATTTATGATATAAACATCTTATAATAAAATAATATTCTGTAATATACAGTTGTAATTTTAAACTCTTATATTTTCTCACATATACGCAATGTTTTTGGCGATAGTAAAACGTCTGAGGTCACTGGGATTCTAAGAATAGATATTGAGAACAGATACGACACTTTGATTTTAGACAAAGCACCAAGTAACCATAAAATAATGTATTTATGGTTAGGCATTTTAATATATAAAAAAATGATTAAATCTATTATTATATTATCTTTCGTCATAAGACCGTCTTCCAAGGAATTACCTCCCTCTTTTTAAGTATTTGGAGGAATCGTCTCGAAATTACATTTTCCGTTGGGGAGAGGGTAATGTAATATCTGTTCTGGTATCATAAGATCATCTTCCCAGGGGCTACATTCTCCTTTTTTATTCGCCGGTTTCAGGCTGCATGAAACAGTACTGACTTCAAAAGCGTTTTGAAACTTCATAGTTTCTATTTTCATTTATTGGTCCCCCGATTTGAAAAATTGGGAGACCTATGTTTTGAGACATTTCCGTCCGTGTGTGTGTCCGTGTGTGTGTCCGTCTGGATTTTTCTCCGCAACCATCCATTGAATTTCTCTGACATTTTGCATGAAGTTGTAACTCTGGTCCGGTTAGAAAGTGACATTCTCCGATTTTTGAAAAAAAATCTGGTTATCCTCCCCAGGGGGTCAAAAGACCCTGAAATGGCCGAAAATGACATTTTTTGCCCCATAACTTTTCATCCATCCATTCAATTTCTCTGAAACTTGGTCAAAATGTGGAGGCAATTGTTCCCAATAGAAACTAAGTATCGCTGACCTTGGAAAACATTTGGTTCGCGCAAAAATTACCATTTTCTCCCATAACGTTTGATCCATCCATTGAATTTTTCTGAAACTTGGCCAAAATGTAGAGGCAATTGTTCTGGATATAAAATGAGCATCCTTGACATCAGAAAAATTCTGGTTCGTTTTTATCAGTTTCTGTTACCCTTATTTTACTGCGGACCTTAAGACTCAAACAAAATATGGGAATGGGATAAAAGGGACAAATAAAGTCATTTCTTCATTTTCACTCCTGATGACAGGCAGGCAACCCTGTAATTTCAGAACTCGAGATTTGCCCATTTCTTTCTTGTGTTTACTTTTCTATTTAAATGTATTCTCTTGTGCCTGTTGTTGATTGTTATCTAATTCTTGCTTCTTACAGTTTTTACATTGATTATTGAATAAAATTGATAATGTCAACCCTTTTTTTCTTTCGCGACTGGCCGGTAGTTACAGTGGGAATATATATATATATATATATATATATATATATATATATATATATATATATATATATATATATATATATATATATATATTAGTACTTCATATATATATATTATAATATTATATACTTCATATATATATTATAATATGAAGTGAAAACATAAAATAAGGTGTCAATCAAATTTTATTAAAATTCAAAGTTCAAGCAAAGTATCTTAACGTCCTTAGCTCATGAACTTTGAATTTTAATAAAATTTGATTGACACCTTATTTCATTATTTCACTTCATATTATAATATTAAAGCTCTATCCAGTTTTTATCCGGATGTTTTCACTAATTATAAGATATGAGTTGACACTTATATCTTTTGTTGGATTACTTTATATATATATATATATATATATATATATATATATATATATATATATATATATATATATATATATATAAGAGAGAGAGAGAGATTGAGAGAGGAGTGGGGGAAAATAGGACGAATAGGAAGAGAGGAAGATATATATATATATATATATATATATATATATATATATATATATATATATATATATATATATAGAGAGAGAGAGAGAGAGAGAGAGAGAGGGGGGGGGGATAAAGGGGGGGAAGATAAAAAGAAGAAGAGAGCTATATAGAGAGAAAAGTAGAGATACAAAATAAGCGCATGGGGAGATAGATAGAGAGTGTGTTGGGGAGATAGGAGAGAGAAAGGCAGAGAGAGAGAGAGAGAGAGAGAGACAGACAGACAGACAGACAGACAGACAGACAGATAGATAGATAAAGAGAGATACAGAAATACAGAGAGAGGCGAGAGAGATAGAGAGGGATGGATGTGGGGTACGATATAGCATAAACAAGAAACACAAACTTATTAAACTCACTTTTTCAAAGGTCGCCACGCTAATAAATAATTGTATGCTCTCTTTTTTTTTTACTTTGGCAAATAGTCCAAAAGTCACGTTCAATTAAACACTTTTATTTGAGAAAAGTAAAATTACTTACAGAAATTGTGTTGTTAAATTTAATTACATTTTTTTAAATCCATCCGCGTATCTGTGTCCGGCTACTCTTCTTTCGCGTTCAAGTTTGAAACAACATTTTTGATGCATCCACCCATTTCTCTAAGAGGGTCTGTCCGTTTATTAGTCGGTTTATCTAGCTAGCATTTGAAAAAAGCGATCCCATCATAAAACGCGTAGATTGAATGGACGCGTGTTAAGAATATCCGTTCGTGTTTAGAAAATAGACCCCTCAGTCTAGGGATCAAACAACATAAAATGTACAGCGCCTGACCAACGCGCATGATTAAAGGGGCTTTCGATACTCATTTACGAGAAGCGGCTTCTACACCTGAACCCACTTACACTCAAATAGCAAAGACAGAAGATCGATTCTAATCATAACGTACAGCGCCATGTCATGGTTAGTTTTCAACCAAGTGAACTGTTTAATACTAGAAGACGAGATAATAGAAAGTTTGGGAGTCGGAGAAGGTTGCACAGGGACAAAGTTACGCAAATCACGTGATTTCCCGTGCGACTCCTCTCACTCTCTTAGATGGGAAGATTTCAACGAGGATGAACACCTGACTACTGTCCCCAATAAAGTGATCGAGTGTAGCGAGACGGGCTCTCCATCTATCTATCTGTCTGTCTTTCTGTCTCTCTCTCTCTCTCTCTCTCTCTCTTTCTCACTCTCTCTCTCTTTCTCTCTCTCTCTCTCTCTATCTCTCTCTCTCACGCGTACACAAGTAGACTGTCGATCTGATTTTGTATGTGACTGTCTCATTTTTTAGATACACCTTTTTAAAAACTGAACATTGGCATCCACGTCGTTTTGTGTGAAGAGATGATCGGCAACCTGGGGTTGATAGGTGTATAAATGGGTTATACACCTATCGGTAACTTGAAATATAATAGCCATACCGAGATCTCCACGGTCATACGGTGCAACAGGCGAAAACAACCATATTCTGTCCGCATCGCTGTTCCATGGAACTGGCTTAACCATGATGTAGTCAAAAACCCTACAAGTACATTCAAGAGAGCCTTGGACGATTGTTTTCCGGTAGCACACTATTGTACATAATTTGCTTTGTACAACTCGCTCTTTTTACATGACAATACGTATTTTCCCGCGTTTTTGCTAATAATTGTTGCTTTAATTTGAATTTGATTTGATATAAAAATAAAGCTTCCCAAATTTTAATTAATACTTCCATTTCTGTCTATACCGGTTCCATGCGTCAAATTTGAACTATTGAACTTTTGAAAACACATACCTGTGTAGCTGTGTCCTCGTATTATATAATATAGCAGGACACGTGTCCTGGCGATGTGCGGGAGAGATATATAAGTATTAGAGTATGTATTCCTTTTAAGTAGCGGGTTATTTGTAAAAATAAAAACCACTATCCCCAAAAATAAATATTAGTATATGTGATTCAAAAATGTGCATGAATGTTTCCAAGTTCAGTGAAGGAAAAATCCTTCTAGACTGATACATTTTCCCCAGTTCGGAGTGTCCTTTCTGGTTGTAGAATAAATTTACCGACCATAAAAAGCAATGTTAGTTTTTAATGTGTTGAAAATCTATCTCCTGGGGAAAAATATAAAAATTGCCGCAGTCTAGAAGGATTTCTTCGTCACTGACATAGGAGAGAAAAGAATAAGTTTCGCCGTCACTGACCGAGAAGAGAAGAGATTAAGTAACATATACTAGACTGTAAAGTTTCTTATATTTTGAGACTTAAAACAAGTTAAAAATAAACCGTATCAAAATAACCTTTTTGTGTATTGTAGTAAGTAAACAAAGAAATAAAGAATTGTTGGGGGGGGGGGACGAAATCCATCTATTGGAGAAATAAGCAAACATTAGCGCAATCTATGAATGATTTCTCTTCACTATGAGAAAAGAGTTTTAATTTTATTCTAATAAGTAAATGAATACAAAAGAGAGAGTGAGAAGTAGAGAGCGGATACGTAAAAGTTAAAATGGAAAGAAAACGAAGAAATTCTTAGAAATTTAATAAAATAGGAATCACCCAAAGTATCGAATTTTCTAAGAATTATGAATGAAAAAATCATATGAAAGAAGAAGAAGAAGAAGAAGATGAAGAAGATGATGACGATGATGGTGATGATGATGATGATGATGATGATGATGATCTCATTTATTTTTTATTTTTCTTATCTTTCCGTTTTTGCAGGAGATAGGGGGCATACTACCGGATGCCAGACATTCACCGGCTATTTAAGACACTCCAGCCTAGAGATCTTTTTAAGATTCTAACCGTCCCTTTAAGTGCAATTTTTTGTATTTCTCTTGCACTTGGTTCACCGGGTATACTCGCCAGATAGCTAATGTGATGTTTTGTGATCGTTGAAATATTGTTGGGAAAATACGGATGGTCAAAATTAAAACAATTTACCTGTTTTGAGTGTGTTTTTATTGCTGGCCAGTTTCGTGAAAGGAAGCTATTACGGGTGTCAATATTGTTTATATGAGCAACTTGATGTTTTTTTAAAACGTAGATCGTTGTTCGTGTTACGCTGTGAGTTGTTTTAAATTCAGTTATATAAGATGTAAAAGTTTTATGGATGAAATTGCCGAATTGTTTAAGGTATAAAAGTATAACATATAAAACGAAAGTATACGTGTAACAATCGAAGATTCGCAACTGAAATGAATTGTCTCGACGAGATTGTTCAGTACGTGACGCCATTTTGAATCAACAGTCGGAAGTAATTATTTAGTTCGTTAATGTAAACCAGAAACCGGAATAAGTTTAAGTAACGACGGACAATAAATAAGCATATGTAATCTTATAATCTGTAAGTTTGCAGAGAATATCATGGAGCAGTTATTAATTGGTTTAGCAGTCTTGTATATTATAAAGGAAATTATTAGACAAATAAAAGGAAATATTTACGGTGATGATTCTATAAATTATCCGATGTAATTTATTTACCGGAGTTAAGTAGGAGAGTAAGAGTAGATGAGGATTAGAGAGAAAAGTGTTTGCTACTATCTTCATGGAGTATGTATTTGTGAAAGTCTTAGATAGCGGTCTAAATGTAGCATTTTTAGTTAGATGATGAAAATAGTCATAGATTTCTTGGAGCACGCTCGCGTGAATCAGGTGAATGGAGTGCTGGGTTTAGTGGCCTATGATGCATGTGGTGATTTTCTTACTATCGTCAAAAGTACAGGGTGAAAAAGAGTCAACTTTATACAGATATCTAATTCCCTCAGTTTATACCATAAGAATACTTTCTATTGCTTTGAGATTTTACGTTATCGTTCATTCACGGGTCCAAGTGAATCCCATTATTATGAAGCCGCGCTATATATATTACTGTCGACTAGATGATTGTAGGTTCGATAACTGACTTGGGATCGGTGCCAGTCTAACCGCACTACCGAGGTGTGATACAGTCTGTAAATGACTATATATATATATATATATATATATATATATATATATATATATATATATATATATATATATATATATATATACATATATATATAGAGAGAGAGAGGGAGAGAGAGAACGAGAGAGAGAATGAATAGTGATAAATAAATAAATCCAAAGATGTATAACATTATTTATTACAGTTCCAAGAATTACATGCTAACAATATATATATATATATATATATATATATATATATATATATATATATATATATATATATATATTATATATATATATGTGTGTGTGTGTGTATATATATATATATATATATATATATATTGCTTGTGTGTGTACTAATATGTATATTTATCAAGTTTAGCCATTTATTATTTTATTTCCATCTAAAATGTCTTTACTACACCCCGGGCAACGCCGGGTCTGTACAGTTAGTATAAAATTAAGTAATTATTTGTAAACAACAATAAACATTTCTGTACAGTTAGTATAAAATTAAGTAAGTATTTGTAAACAACCATAAACATTTCTGTACAGTTAGTATAAAATTAAGTAATTATTTGTAAACAACAATAAACATTTCTGTACAGTTAGTATAAAATTAAGTAATTATTTGTAAACAACAATAAACATTTCTGTACAGTTAGTATAAAATTAAGTAATTATTTGTAAACAACAATAAACATTTCTGCGTGTTTCAACAACAATCAGTTTCACCCACATACTTATTTAATATTAAAAAAAAAACAACAACAAAGCTAAAATGCTAATATATTTTCTTTTCTTCATAAATCAAAGTGTGTTCTTTATGGAATGGTCGAATAGACGAAACTAAATTGAGTCAAACATCCTGGACTTAAATAATGAGGACAAGAACAACCCCTCTGTAATCAAGTTGACACTACGTGTCAACTGATTACATTTCTCCTATCAAAATTGTCATCGGCTTATCTGACATCTTTATTGAAATCCATACCTCTCCTCCATTGTCATATGATTCCCGGATGACGTCAGATTAGGTTGATTTTCTTTTCTCTTTTAAATGATTAATGATTTGATTTGACATGTAAAATTCAAACAATTGGATTCCTTTTTACCTGGAAATATACAATTTCATTTCAGTCAGAAGTCGATATTTTTAGAGTTTAGTCCTATAGCATATGCTTGAGTTAATGACATATTTCCATGTGGAAAGGTTACCGAGTTATGTCAAATCATATATAATTGTAAAATACCAATGACCGTGACGAATTTACATGATACACTTTCAAGTATATATATATATATATATATATATATATATATATATATATATATATATATATATAAGGTGAGGCAATGAAAAATAATTAGACCTGCAGATAGAAACAGATCAATATCTTCAGTTGTTCAGAACAAAGAACATTTAGTAAATAAAAATATTTCTTCTTCTTCTCTTTCAATTTCTATTCCTTACGCCAGGCTTTTCAAAGATTAAAATCTTATCATCAGAGGAAGTAGTGATTGATAAGTTGACAGATAAGAACAGTCAATATTCAAAATTTGAAAAAAGTTTTTTTTTTTTAAAGTTCTCTTTAAAAAGTTTTAAAAGTTTAAACGGGTGTGTTACAATGTAAATGAAAGTCACCAAACACGGAGATCCAAGGGGTATGGGTTCAAATGTAATTGGTAAATCCAGAAGAATCTGTATGAAAATCCAACGACGACGATTCCACCCAAGGCCTTAGTCCTTAGAGGGGGGATCAGACAAAATTAGCCATATTAAGAAAACGCATTTCTTCCTGTTTTCAAGTAAACAGATCCAAAGGCCAAAAGCAACGAACCAAATCTCAATGAAAAATGGTAATCCGAATTGTTCTAAAGTGTGAAACTTACTTGGAATTGTGGGATATGTAGGGGAAGGTAAGAGAAAGAAAAGTGGAAATAGCATAGGAGGTGGGAGGGGTTAGGAACCGAAGAGAAAGAAGAAAAAAGTATATTAAGCTTTCCTCACAATAGCTCTAATTCTCTAAAAGTTACCTTTTAGTGATAAACCCTCATATATATATATATATATATATATATATATATATATATATATATATATATATATATATATAATATACATGTGTGTGTGTGTGTGTGTGTGTGTTAAAAAGGACAAACGGAAAAGAGATTTAAATACAGGAGAACAACTAGAAACGAGAGATTTTGTATCAACGAATGTCTTCAGAAAAAGTTTTCTAAAGACGTTCGTTGATACGAACGAAACCCGTAAAACTTCTCGTTTGTTGTTTTTCTGTATTTAAAACTGTTTTCCGTTTGTCTTTTTTCACAAATGTTGTCAATCGCGGCATTTCATTTATATATATATATATATATATATATATATATATATATATATATATATATATATATATATATATATAATCGAGGTAAGGTAAACATCCACAGGATAGGAATCCAAAGAATTTCAACCGGGCTATAAAAAGTGCTCAATATTAAATAGGGCTTTTATATATGATTACTTTTATTTATACAGATATGTACAGAATTTGCGAAACTTCTCGTTTGTTGTTTTCCTGTATTTAAAACTGTTTTCCGTTTGTCTTTTTTCACAAATGTTGTCAATCGCGGCATTTCATTTATATATATATATATATATATATATATATATATATATATATATATATATATATATATATATATATATATATAATCGAGGTAAGGTAAACATCCACAGGATAGGAATCCAAAGAATTTCAACCGGGCTATAAAAAGTGCTCAATATTAAATAGGGCTTTTATATATGATTACTTTTATTTATACAGATATGTACAAAATTTGCGAAACTTCTCGTTTGTTGTTTTCCTGTATTTAAAACTGTTTTCCGTTTGTCTTTTTTCACAAATGTTGTCAATCGCGGCATTTCATTATATATATATATATATATATATATATATATATATATATATATATATATATATATATATATATATATATAATCGAGGTAAGGTAAACATCCACAGGATAGGAATCCAAAGAATTTCAACCGGGCTATAAAAAGTGCTCAATATTAAATAGGGCTTTTATATATGATTACTTTTATTTATACAGATATGTACAAAATTTGCGACACTGGCATGTCGATGTTATCGATCAGCAACTGTTATAAACTGAGATCTCATCAGTTAGAATCCGATCTTTACCTCAGATCATATTTGGAAGAATGAAATGGGGAAGAAAAGAAAAGAAAGGGAATTAAAAATTTTGAAAAGTCACGTGGTTAGATTTGAGACCGTTGGACATTAAATATAAAATGAAATAAAATAAAATTAAATGGAGGAAAATGAAATATAAGATAGAATATAAAAATATAAATTATAAATTTATTGAGGATAGATAATAAAGAAGGAAAGAGGGAAATGTGTTGGAGAGAGGAGGATAGAGAAAATAAAAAAAGCAAAGGGAAGAGGAAGTCAAAAACACACAGCTAATGTCTGAATTTTTTTTTGATTTGTGTTGACGATGCGTCGATATGCTGTTGACACTTTTCCCGTCTGCTTTCAATTGGTGGTGAAATGTTAATACTTTAGGCTTTCATCTTGTTTGTTTTTCTTGTCTTACTTTTTTATCTTTTATTTTTAAAGTTTTCTTTTTTTGATTTCATCTTATTGTTATTAATTTAATAGTTTTATTAATTCATGTAGGCCGAGTGCAGCACATGATTTAGAAGTGCATTTATTAAACATTTACTCAAGTATGATAATAGCAGCCCCGTGACAATAATACTAATATTAATAGTGATGATGATAAAAATGATAAATATGATAGAAAAAATAATAATGATAAGAATAGTGACATCGATAATAATAAAAAAATGTTATAACAGTAATAATGATATTTGAAGTCATATTTAAGTGTGCGGGATAAACTAATGGTATATCGGGATAAGTTCATGGTGGTGGATACAACACCAACTATTTAAATGGGAAGTTAACGTAATAAGTAATCATGATGATAATAATGACAATAATGATGATAAAAGTAATAATAATTCTACTACTACTACTACTACTACTACTACTACTATTAATAATAATTGTAATACTAGTAATGCTACCAATAATGATAATAGTAGTAGAAAAGTAATAATAATAATGATAATAACAACAATGATGATGATAAATAATAATAATAATAATAATAATAATTATTATTATTATTATTATTATTATTATTATTATTATTATTATTATTATTATTATTATTATTATTATAGTTATGACGATGCAGCTTGTAATAATACCGATGCTAATAATAATAGAAATGATGTTAATAATAATAGTAATAATAATGAAAATAATAATAATAGTAATGAATTTAGTAAATATGATAAAAAGAATAATTCTAGTAATAATAATGATTATATCAAAATAAAAATAATAGTAATAATAATAATAATAATGATAGAATGAAAAGTCCACACTTGGACCGTTGATGAAATCGCAATCATAAGGAGAATATTTTGAAAAAAAATATTTTGAAAAATCTGGACAACGCATTTCTTCATGTTTTTTAAAATAAATTATTTATTTATCTTAAAAACTTGAGTACTTTTCATCCCAATCCGATGGCATTACAGTTTTATTTTCAAGATGGTGCAAGCGAACATCCCGCCCCCATCCCCGAATTTTTAAAATGAGTTTTTCGTCTTTTCGAGAAAAAAACAAACAAACAAATAGTCAATAAATAACTGTCTCAACATTTGTTTAACATTTACTTTCTACCTAATTGAAAGTAGAAAAGTAAAATAATCACCAGACTTCGTAGACGTTCGGCGATCGACTGTCAGCCATATTTGTTTTTTTTAGTCTAAGGTAATAAAAATGCTTTAAATATAGGCAGATAGGTAGAAAAGTAAGTTGTATACCTTTTGGTAACAGTTATTTCTGATTGACTGAAGTCAATTAATCAAATAAATTCTCCAGCCTTACTGACGCAGCCGGCAACTCTACGTATAATTTCTCCTTAGCTCACTCTCTCTCTCGAGTAGACCAACAAGCCTCACTTCTAGACCTTTTCTTGACCTCAATGCCCGAGGCTTGTGTGACGAAAGCTCATAGCCCACTCGGGAATGGTGATCACATTGTGCTAATGATACATATTACCCTAAAACGTAGTCCAAAAGCTGATGAACCGTTGCTCAAAACAACGAGATACTACAAGCAGGCTGATTTTGAGGCAATCAGAGATCACATCAGTGACGCCCCATGAAGGGAAACCTTCACACTCCCTGCCGACCAGTGTGCAAATAAATTAACTGAATGGGTCAAAGCAGGCATTGAAGCCTATGTCCCCATGCGAAAATTCTTTAGCAAGCCACACTCTCCCTAATGGTTCACTTCGGAATGCGCAGCTGCCATTGCTGAGAGGCAACAAGCATTCCGTAAATTCGGCCGCAATAAGTCGACTACTAATAGACATAAGTTTATAGAGTCAAGAAATAATTGCAAGGCCGTGATAGGCGAAGCAAAGAGAATGTATAATGAGTTAACAAAAAAAAACGCATTCAGTTACAGAAACTAGGTACTCGTGATTTCTAGAAAATCTATAATAGTGTAGTGAATAATGGTCAATGAACGATTCCCCCACTATCAAACCACAATGATGTCGTTTGCACGGCCACTTATAAGGCTGAACTACTCGCCCAGCGTTTCGCTTCTAACTCCACCCTCCCCAAATTCCCATTGCAGACCGAAGCCACACTCGATAACCTGGTCATCACCCAATCCCAGGTCAGAGACATCATAAAAAACCGTAACACCTCCAAAGCTTGTGGGCCTGGTCTTATACCTGTAATAGTAATAAAGAAATGTTCTGCTGAACTGGCCCCTGTCCTCTCCAAACTATACAACAAATGCCTAGCTGAATCTTGCTTCCCCGATAGCTGGAAAATTGCCGCTGTGGTACCAGTCTACAAGAATTCTGCGAATAGAAGCGATCATCAGAACTACCGCCCAATCAGTCTACTGAAGATCTTTGCTAAAATCTTTGGATCCTTAATCAATCTAGCTATAGTACAGCACTTAGTTAATGCTAAACATTTTTCTGACCGCCAGCATGGATTTAGACAAGCACGATCTACTGCAGACATCCTAACGGTCATCGCAGAACGCATGTATCATACACTCGACAAGGCAGGTGAAGCTAGGGCAGTAGCGCTTGATATATCCAAGGCCTTTGACAAGGTATGGCATAAAGGGCTTCTCCTGAAAATACACTCATACGGTATTACTGGTCAATTACTCAATATAATTAGATCCTTCCTAACCAAAAGAAAAATCCAGGTTGTCCTCGATCGCCGTTCATCTAAGCAACATGACATACATGCTAGTGTGCCCCAGAGGTCTATCCTTGGACCTTTTTTGTTCCTGATCTATATAAACGATCTCCCTGATGATATAGTGTCTGAGATTGGTTTGTTTGCTGACGACACCACGCTTTACTCTCGCCATGTTGGCAAAACACACGCGATCATATCCGAGGCAATGACTGAATCTATAGAAAATGACCTCCAGGCTGTAGTGGATTGGGGTCATAAATGGTTGGTAACTTTTAATGCCGCAAAGACAAACCTCCTTTCCTTCAATAACTACAAGAAACCTCTCCAACCACCGATTGTCATGGCAAATAGCACCTTACCTGAGAGTTCACCTTTCAAACTCCTCGGCCTAACCTTCACAGGTAACATGAATTGGAACAAATACATTGAAGACATTGCTAAGGCTGCCGCAAATAAGGTTGGATCCCTCTACCGTGCTAGTAAACTCCTCACACCTGACATCATCCTGTATCTCTACAAAGCCACCATCCGCCCATGCATAGAGTATTGTTGCCACATCTTGGCTGGTTCATCATCTACTAGTCTCTCCCTCCTTGACAGGGTCCAAAAAAGAATCGCCAACCTTATAGGTCCCTCACTGTAAACCAAGCTCCAGTCCCTGTCCCATCGCAATGTAGCATCTTTGTGCTTGTTTTACAAATACTTCAATGGTATGCTCCGATGAATTATTTTATTATTAAAGACAGAAATAAAAATAAAAACTTAATGACGATTTAAAAAAAAATATGTATATAGTTTTCTTTTGTAATTTAAACATTAACAACACACTTTGTTAAATTTGAGGATTAACATCGTCAGCTAAATTATTTACCTTCTTAAAAAATGAGATTATTAATTTTAGGGTAATTCTAACTTATTATATTAGAGCAGTCAACTAATATATTTTAACACTAACAATAAGTCCGACTGGCAAGGTCATACAACTGCACGTAATCGTCTAAAAAGTTGACGCCCTTAAAAACAACAAGGCACAGAATTTATCTCCAATAGCAAAACAAAATGGTTCCAGATCGCTATCGATCCGCAAAGTACGTAAAGATTAGGTCAGAGAGTGTATGCGGTATTTTAGTGAGAGCGTCTAGCGTGGGGTAAGTCCAGGTTATTTGGGACAAAAGGTATTATCGACCCACAAAGATTTTTTGTAGAAATTATATTACTATCGCTCTCCCCCGTCCCCCCCCCAAAATGATTAAGGCGCGACGCTTAAGATAAAGGAAGTCCAATTATAAGTGGCTTGTAAAGACGAGACACAAACTTTCACATTTATTCATGAAATAAATAAATATTAATATTTTAGTAATTTCGATACTAATTTATTTATCTTTTAAATAAGAAATAAATTGATAGAAAAAAATCAATTCGCTTGGGCGATGATGGGAAGCTGTATCTCCTGTCACGTCACCTCTCCTCCCACCATAGCTCTATTTATCAAAACTTAGTAGAACACAACACGCCAAAAAAAGATTTCAGGGACATATTAGTAAAAAAATACTGCAATCCTCGCTGTCTCAAATTGCAACTTGCGCCTCCCCATAATTGAAGCCTTGCTCATTCGAACAAACACACCTACCATCAATCAAGCTCGATATGAAGGGGGGGGAGACATACTAAAATGCGTTTAATATATTTTGAAAAACAAATTGTTTTAATCGAGTTTCTTAATACATTCACTAGTTTTAGTTTGCATAACTCCTGACGTGCCCGATTGAAGACTCATGATAGTCGAAAACGTTAGCAGTTTGGGCGAATTCCTGTTCTCACTCGAACAGAACATTAGTCCGTCAACATGAAAAGATGGATGAAAAAAGAAAGAAAGAGGAACTGTCCCTGTTGTTCAATCAAACATGCATCAATGAAGAAATGCTGTCTAAGTATACAAATATATACATATATATATATATATATATATATATATATATATATATATATATATATATTTGTGTGTGTGTGTGTGTGTGAAAAAGACAAACATAAAAATAAATTAAATCAAGAAAGGAAAGATTTTACCGGTTTCATTCGGATCAACGTACGTCTTCAGGAAAATACTTTTTCTAAAGACGTTCGCTGATCCGAACGATAACGGTAAAATATCTCATATTTTTAAAACGATTAATTCCTCTATTAAATTTGTATTTTATTTTCTTATATTCACACATCCTGTCTTCACTTCATTTCCTTTTATGATATATTGTGCATGTTATTCTCATATATATATATATATATATATATATATATATATATATATATATATATATATATATATATATATATATATGCTACTGCAACAGAATACACCCTAATTATCAAGTAGATTAAAAAATAATTAAAAAGTATTATACATAAACATATCTCCCCTACTGACAAAAACCATGAACTCCGTTTAACTATTTACTATAACACATTTAAAACCACTAACTTATTAATAAGAAATAACCCGACGTTGCGGGACGGTTTAGCCTGAAGATTCCCGCCTCCCCTCGGGATGAAACGCGGGAGCCTCTGTGTAGCTTAATTGCTATAAATATATTTTCATAGATTACTACATAGCTCTACTCACGTATCGAGCAATGTTGAAGTAAATACTGAAAATTGATTTATAAAAATGTATATCCCCTTATAAAATTCTATGTAGATACATGAAATAGTAATATATATATATATATATATATATATATATATATATATATATATATATATAATGCACAGTATAATTTTTTAAACTAATTAACGGATAATTATGAATTTTGAAATATATATAGTGATCCGTCAATTTTATGATCCGTCTAGTAAACACGGTGAGTAACGTGCGCACATTTTTTGTAAACATTTCCATTTAAAGGAAGCCCTAATACAAATTTGAGCCTGCCCTCAAAAAACTTTTTTAAATAAGTCAAATACAAAAGATTTTATAGAGAAAAGAATTACTCTACATGAAACTTTGAGTTATATTTACTAATACATCAGTGCTCGCTTGAGCGTCAATGATATGTGTTTGCTTGGTAAAATCTTAAACTACTAAACTCGTCATTATAGAATATGTATTTTAGGTAAGAGCGTGGGTAACGCAGCACATTATTTTATTTTGTAAACTTGATCATGTAGTGGGTGCCACCGAAACGGTACCATAGTCCCAAAGAAAGAAGAAAAAACATTAACATTTTTAACTTATGCTATATGTATTGCTTATACCTGGCTTTGGACGGGTATTCTACTAGTATATATTTGAGGAGGAGTTCAGGTTATTGAACTAAAATCATTCAAGAGGGTAACCCTGTAACTGAGTGAAAATAGAAGAACTTACATAACTGCATTTATTAGCTTATAAATATTTAATTGTGCTGAGATCCCCATTAAACGTTTTGAAATTTTACGAATCTATATGATTTTATAAATTTTGCACGTAGATATAAGTTAGAGAGAAAACACTTTTCAATGTGCACACATTACATACAACACAAAACTCATATTCAAAAAGTTCGACTGTACTAACAATTTTTTTTCCATATAGATGTTTTCGATCTTCTGTTATGCGTTGTGTCCTCGTATGTAGACCAGATATTTATTGGTCACGAATTCTGTACAAGGTTTCTCTTCGTTTCTCTTCGTTTCTCTTCCTTTCTCTTCCTTTCTCTTCGTTTCTCACCGCCCTCTGCTAAGTCAGCTTAGTTTGGAATCAGAGATCTTTTGGCATCGGGCCACACGCATGGCCGACACATTTTAAGAGGCTTACGTCGACCGACCTTGCACGACCCAACACAGAAACGACACAAAAGATCAAGATAGAAGAGCCACACCAGTTGAACCGCTCGCAGAATAAAGCACCAGTCTATTTGTCCTCTCTCCTCCGAACTGTGTTGTAAATGGATTGTGATGCTCTTCAAGTCGACTTAGTCCCACTGACTCCGTGGCCTGACACTAAGCTGCCTTAACAGACGGTGGCGGGCAAAGAGGGTGGATCAGAATGCGAGTGGCGAATTGGTTACCGTCACGAATTATGAACTCGACATGACGAGTTCGAATCTATTCGGATCTACCGTCTCATTTCTATAAAATAAAAATTCACCTTCAAATAGTGGAAAGCGTGTTAAATAAAAAGTCGACGGTAGGTGTTTTAGGGTGGTTCTTCAATGGTCTGATAATTGGGCGATCTGCTACTTAATCCATAGAAATCTATTGAATTATAAAAACGAATCAGTGGAAGGTTAGGAGGTGGCGGTCTTTAAGAAGATAATCACATAAACAAATAACCCCGGTGTGAAAAGTTCGAATCGTGTTTGTTTTATTGAATCAGTTTCACTATGCTTGTCGGCCAACTTTGAGTTGTCTTTTATAATTACCTGATTTTCGAAATTATTTGGAAAACCAATGCCAACAATAGAATCGAGCTAGTAAAAGACTCGTTTAACGCTGGTTCACAAGCGTTAACGTTCATGTTAATGGTGGCTTGTGCTGTACAGAACCCTCCAGAACAACTTCAATACATGACTTTCATAAATAAGCAATTCACAGATATCTGAAAATGAGTAAAAAATAAAAAATTGTAGGTCTTAATGAAGGGAAGGTGAAACTATTTAGGTTTGCAAGATTGGTTTTCCGTATATAAAAAATGGAATTGCTTTTTTTAATGTAAATAGAATAATAGTTTGTAAAAATATCAAGAGATTAAAAAAATTATTTTGCTTCTTCATTAAAAAAAAATGTTTTCGATAAATGCATAACATCGAATTATTTACAAGTGCATTTATTTAATCATAAACAATATTCGAAAACCATCTTCTTCAATACATGTCCGAAAGTAATAGCATTGGTTTATAAATAATGCCAACTACAACACTCGACAAAAACTATTTATTGAATTTAAAAAAAAGATTTTTCTTCGATTTTTGATTGGTTAGATTGCGAAGGCGATTTTGAATTGTCTTAAAGCAAGAAAGAGTTCTTTGAGCGGCACCTCTCCAGATGTGACAGCCATACTCCATATTAGAACGTTTCTTATATAGGTAGATAATTACATAATGAGCCAGGTACTTTCTAGATCTGCAGAATGATTCAACCATTTTTGCAGCAGCCTTACCAACATATTTAAAATAAGTCTTCCATTTTAGATCTGGAGTGAAAGCTGATCGTATCAGCTTTTTAAAACAAAGAGTGTCCTCAAAGAGAGAGCCATTCATTTCAGTTGGGCTAAAACAAGGATATGATCGTTACTGGTTAAAATGCAGAAGCTTCATTATTGAGGTTTTAAAAGTAACATCCCACTTTCTTCTATTCTAGCACGCATCATTTATTGTATACTGATTTAATGACGATTTATATTTTGTAACATTATTTTTGTAATGTTTCTTTAAACTATATTCTAAATCCAACTCTTAAAAAAACATTGTACAAAGTATTTACACGACAAATACAGTACACATATTCATATCAAATTCTGTTAAATATCACTTCCGATGGCATCAGCAGTCCATGTTAGTCACTCAGGGCTAAATTAATTACTATATAATAATAATCATCATCATAATAATAATTACCATCATCATAATCATTAGGGGTTTTGATCACTTCTGGAGGAGAAACCCCTCCCTGGTTTCCTTCCACCTTGCTTAGTCCATGACTGAAAGCGGCCACGAAGGGCCCAGTTAGCTGTCGAGGTCGTCTCTCCACCGAGTTATTGCTCTTCCTCTAGTTCTTTTCCATTGCATCGGCATACATTCTGTCGTTCTTGATGTCAATCTTGATGTCCATCTGTTGTCTGTATATCTTGAAAGGTTCCCTGCCCATCTATGTTTAGCCGTTCGTATGGTTGTTTATTCCAGTTTGCTATCTAATCAAGGTGTACTTTTTTCTTTTACGAAGACTGATACCGGGCATAATGCGTTTCGTTTCCCATTGTGTCACTCTTAGCTTTTCTGTCGCTTCATTATTAAGTGGTTATGTTTCCCTATCATATGTTATAACAGGCATGATGTATTCATGGAACGCTTTCTGTTTAATGTTCATAGTGGACTTTACCTTTCAATATATTGTCCACTTTGGGAAAAGCTCTCCATCAAACCGTAATTTGCTGTTTGATTTCAGGCATCTTAACTAAGTAGATGTAGCTGTCAAACTCCTCGACATATTTATAAAATATAGGTATTGAAAATTCAACTGAAATCGGATAACTTCCTGATTTTTAGTAAATTTCAAACCAATCTGGTAATTCTTTCTTGTTTGTATTTCAAATTATAAAACAACCTGATATATATTTAGAGTTACCTACGAAGATATGTATTTGTTTGTTCAAGATATGACTTCACTGAACCGGAATTACATCTTCAATTAACCGCAAATGTTATCTTTCCATGCAAATGTTATTATCTTTAGTCTAAGCGACGTTTATCTCGTCGCTTGTGTTGTTAGTTTTAGAATCAGGTTTCGAGCTTATCAGTTGCGACACGGTTCTTTCTTTGCACATTCCTCGCCAAAGATATGGTCAGAAAACCAATTATACATTGATATATGTATTTCCCGGATTATTCAGACTACTATTCTCATCTTGGTTTTTACATTCACAACGTTTTGGCCGATGTAACCTTCTACCTAATCTAAATGCATCTTTTTGAACTTGAAAACCTTCATATCGAACTTGGATATCTAAACGTCGAACTCGGAACTTCGAACTGAAACCTTTATTTAATCTCTGGAGATAGATTGTTCTCATTCCTTCAGTCATAACTATGTAAAAATATTAATTATGTGTTATGCTTTGTTAGTATCCCTCTGTGTTTACCATTCTAGAAGTAGGAATGAGTGTTCTCAGCACAATTACCATTTACGCCTGTGTATCTATGCGTACTCTCTGCTCTATTCCCATTATCATTGAAACTCGCTTGAGGTTATCACTCTAGCGATAGTTGTTTTTGGCAATAGCAGTAGTTTTCCTTAGAATCTGAATGACAATGTTTCTTTTCGATGCCCCGTTTGCTTCCAGTCTATGCCTTTATGGTGAGATCCATTTTTGTCTTTTTCATCTTATCAGACCCTTCGGTATTACCTAGTGTTGTTGTTAGTGCGTTTTTTTAAATTTCATCTCTGCGTTTCGTTCTCTGTCTACTTCATCTCATATAAAACAAATTTTTGTTAACAACACCAAAATATTAGATTCTGAAACTAACTGAAAAAATGTCAAAATACCTGAAGCCATCTTTATTAAAATCCAGCAACCTACAATAAAAAAAACCATTACGTATCAAACGAGTAACAGTATTTTAAAATGATTCACATAAATAATAAAAAGTGGTCGTGATACTTATGAAACATTATTTTTTTGACACAAAACAATTATTCGGAAAATTGAAAAAAATATAAAAGGTAAAATTAAACAAGAGGAATCATGTTATGTTTAACAATGCTTGCTAAAATGAAAGAATGGTGTCTAAAATACACACAATTCATATATATATATATATATATAGTAGCAGGTTCGATAACTCAGATGGTAAAGCATACGATACAAATGGTCACGGTTGATAGTAGCCTGACGCCAGGGTTTCAAATATCATTTTGATGCGTTCATTATGTCTTGTCACACTGATGAGTCATGAAACGACGGAACAGCTGTCTATGGATGACTATATATACGTTACGATTAAGTCTGTGTAAAAAATGCCCAACAATGTTGCTGTTGTAGTTTAATAGCTCTTGTATCTACGATTTAAAAAGCCAACATATCCGTCTCAGATTTCCGGTGAAAAAGGCCGATCGAATAACGATTGAAAAAATGCCTTGACTTATGAAGAAAGAGAAAAAATGGAAAGGAGGAAAGAGAAAATAAGAGTTACGATGGAAATGGTGTCAGTCGATTCAGGAAACCAGAGAGCTGTCAAATCGGGCAGCACTTGTGGGTTTAATGGAAGCCGGGCTTTGCTAGGGAAATATTGATTTCATAAGCACTTGGGGGGAGGGAAAGTACTTATGTTGAAGTGAACACACGCTGCACGACACCGGCCCTGTCTGTGCCAAGTTGCGAATGTCCGGGGGTCTGCCTCAGCACATATTAGCTGCAGGCTTCGTCTTCGGTTGTCAACCAGTCATAGAATTAATTAGTCCCACCCGGAGAGCGGAACGCTCAAATGCTTTTCCTGTTTCAAGTATCAAGTAAATGAAAAATGGACATACGCACGCATACATATAGAAATAAATAGACTAGCTGTACCTTACCCGGCGTTGCCCGAGATGCAGTGAATACGTTTTGGTTTTTAATTTTTATTTGCTTCTACAATTTGAAACACAAGGTAGAAAATTTATATTATATTTTTCAATTTAAAATAAGTTATCCCCCCTTGCTCATTTTTATTTTAGGTGGTTATTTAAAAAAAATAATTTTAGCAGTCGTTTTGACCGGACTAAGTAATTAGTGCAATAAATTGTAGCGAAGTATGTTATTATATTGCAAATAACATCGTACTACAATAACAAATATAAATTGGATATTCAGAATCTTGATTTGTCAAGCTTAAATAATCTTACTTTGAAAATACGACAAGATAATTTGATATTTCTAATTATACAATGTTAGAACACAGCTGATATGTGTAAAATGTAATAATATGAGTATATTTAGATTAACTTAGATTTAAAGAAATGGTGTAAAATAAGGAGTAGGAGCCCTTCTTGAAAATTTAGAGACCTTCAATGTTTGTTAAATTTCAATAATAAATACTAGACATGAATAAATAAATATTGTCCAAATTTGAGTTTCTTTGAAGTATATATATTTTATGGGTACGACGTTCCATTTAAACATTCAACCATTTTAAATTTGTATTAAATTGAATCAATAGTACTTATACCCAATTAAGCAAGATTCCATGAATTTTAATTTCTTCGGAATACTTCTTAAGCTTAAGCCTTACATTTTAGAAATTTTCTCGAATCAAAATCATATAGTGGGTTTTATTGAACTTGAAATAAGGTTTCTAGACAATAGGCTTAGTAGAATTGTATCTAGATTTTTGTCAGGGAACATGAAAGTGGTGAAAAACTGTTGTCTTCGGGGATTAATTTAAGCTGTCCTGGGACAGATATTCTTCATATATATATATATATATATATATATATATATATATATATATATATATATATATATATATATATATATATATATAAAGTAAACAACGGTATGTATAAATTCGAATGACCAAGTCTTTATTCATTTTTTTTACTGAAATTAAAAATAATTCAGTGTAGCTTAGCGACCGTTTCGCGCACAAATAAATAACCGGGTATAAACATGTAATTGCCAGGATCTTTCATTTATGAAGTTCTTGAGAAGACCAAGGATCGCTCCTGCAAATTTAGAGTAGGTTTAAACGTATTTTTTTACTCTGAATAATAAATCTAATATAGCTTACTGACTTTGTTAAAATCTTTGTTTGGTTTTGAGGAACTAGGTTCTATGTAAGATGTATGTAAAAGTTTTTTGTGTATTTTTATCTGTGTTTTTTCCGTTAGTAATCTATGGTATTCTGAAAAGCTTCAGAAATGAAAGATCCTGGTAATTACATGTTTATTCCCGGTTGTTTATTTGTGCGTAAATAACTTGACTACTGTTCGAGTCGTCGAGTTAAACTGAATTTTTAAAAATGTTGGTAAGAAAAATAACACGAATAATTTGGAATTTAACATATCATAATTTACTTATATATGCTTTGTTGTTAAATGTTAACATTCATCAAACTTTTAGCTTGAATCGATTTGGTAAATAAAAAAATATATATACTCAAATATATTTGTTCATATATATATATATATATATATATATATATGATAAAAATTATAGAATTAATATTCTAACGTCATATAAAATGAAAAACTAATAAACAAAATTAATTATGTATTTATCAAGCCGTCTCCAGGATTATTGATGTGAAGAAATGACATACAAATACAATATTTGAATATATTAGGTACATTTGTGACATGAAAATAATGTTTTTGCTCTATTTTCGAACAAACCATAGCCGTTAGAATTCAAATATATATATATATATATATATATATATATATATATATATATATATATATATATATATATATATATATATATATGTGTGTCTGTGTCTGTGTCTGTGTCTGTGTCTGTGTCTTTGTCTTTGTCTGTGTCTTTGTCTGTGTGTATGTGTGTGTGCATAAATATTTATGTTACGAGCAAGCATATAGAAAATAACAGAAAGCCGGACACACACGTACACAAATGTACTGGATATGTGTGTGTCCGCTAACTTCTTTTTATGAATTTTGAATTCATCAGCAATAATTTGTTGAACCCATAAAAATTACCCTCGTGCAGGGGGATATGTATCTTAATACTTACGAAGGTATTTCATTTTTATATCCGATTTTTATGAAATATTTACCATACTTAAATTACCTAAGAGTATGCTGGTCTTCAAATTTCGATGACATGTTGAACCTATTAAAACCTACTAATATAAAGTTTTATTTTTTACGTGTTTATACCCATAACTTGAATCATGTAAGCTGTATTGTGGCAGTTTTTACCGTAACAATCCATATATTTAATATAAACTGTTTTTATTTCAAACAAATATTTAGTGAAGTATGAACCCCTATATCTGAACATATTTACTCTCTGATTTTAATAGGATCTGAGCATGTTTATGTATCAAGTAAAGACAGATTTCCCCTATTTCTTTGACGTTTTTAACAAAAGGCACATATTTTAAACTGTTCAGTCATTTGATTTCGACGAAGTTTGTTCTGTGTTCTTAAAACTAACAAAAATAATTTACAATCGATTTCATCGAATTTCATATGTAATACGATCAACACTTTTTTATTTTTATTACAAATATCATAAAGGGAGTGGAAGCATCTAAAATTCTCACAGACCCAAATCCTCTTCCGGTTGTCAATGAAACCATGAAGAGTTATGGTAGAATTGTAATTAGAGCAAATGTATATATTTAACCGCGAATACATTTCTTTCTCTTCCTTTCTTGATAAACGATTTTTCTTAATTGAACGTTATTTAACCCTCAAGCAAAAAATGTTACCATGCCACTTTTGAAAAATCTGTTTAATAATAAAACTTGCGTGGTGGTCAAATTGATAAGATGGATGCCATCTTACTAAGACGTAATTCCGGGTTCGGTACTTGTCTGGCTTTTTTTTAAATTTGAGTGGGGCAAAAAAAGAAAAGATGTTTTTTTTTTTACTTTGAGTGGGGCAAAAAAAGAAAATATGTTTTGTTTTTTTACCTTGTGTGCTATCTTTGTTATACTTTTTCTAAACCCAACTAAAGATATTTTACAGGCTAATAAATCCTACTTCAGGCATTAAATTATTAATGAAAGTAAAAGACGACTCGGGCAACGACGGATAGGAAAGCTAGTTTTATCTGAAACTTTATTGTCAGCTTAACTTAAAGATATCACTTTATATTTATTCTTATTCGAAATGATTCGTTTACTTTTTTAATCATCTTCATGTATCTCTGTGATTACCCGACAACTAGTTATATCTTTATGTCTCTCTTGACCGGGCTGCTTCCCTGCTAACTACAACATGGGCTTCTTCAAATTCACGTTTGCTTCATTAGATCCATCATTTTAAATTATCTAATAATATTTTCACCATTCAACTGACAAAATATCCATCTTATGAACAATTATCATCGAGTGGCTTCAGTCTTGTTTAGTGGTGACTCATTAGTAAAACACATCCTTTGACTTTCTCGGTGAGTCACTTAATTATAGGCCAGTCTCATTTCATATGTTGACTACTTATCCCATTCACTGTCTAATTCTTCTGCCCCCCCCCTCGTTACACAGTGCCTTGCAATATTGTCTTCTAAATACGTGCTGATCGCGTAACGGCCACTTACAATTTTCATTTTGCGTTATTTTTTACGATTATCAGGAGATCTTCGTAGGCCCCAATTGCTTGCCGTATATGACTTTGCGCTTCATCCCTGGTAACCTGATCTCTTTTTTTTCTTATCTTTCCTTTTTTGCTGGAGATGGGGCATCTTACCGAATGCCAGACATTCACCCGCTATTTTAAACACTCCAGCCTAGAGATCTTTTTAAGATTCTAGCCGT
Organism: Sepiola atlantica; assembly: GCA_963556195.1. Taxonomy (NCBI): domain Eukaryota; kingdom Metazoa; phylum Mollusca; class Cephalopoda; order Sepiida; family Sepiolidae; genus Sepiola; species Sepiola atlantica. The sequence continues at coordinate 163,422,210 of OY744517.1, forward strand.
ACCTTTAAGTGCAATTATTTTTATTTCTCTTGCACTCGGTTCACCGGGTATACTCGCCAGGTAGCTTTTGAAATTATTTTTCATTAGTCCTGTTGCTCCTATAATTACTGGTATCATGGAGATTTTCCTAAGATTCCAGTTTCTTTTCATGTCGTACATAAGACCTTGGTATTTCGTAATCTTTTCCCTTTCAACTCTGTTTAATCCTGCATCATTAGGGGCACTGACTTCAACTAGGGTAGCTACTTTCTCCCTTTTGTCCCATATTACGATGTCAGACGCCAATGTGCTACCGCAAGCCACGGATCTCTGTGTTATATATCCGTCTCATGTGTAAACGATTCATATACGCGATTCAACAAAATAGCTGCTATATCAACCCAATAGCTGAGAGAAAATGGTGAGTTAATGCTTGAATGGATTTGAACTCGGTTTAGACACTGGAAAAGAATAGAAAAAAATATCCAGCAAGATGTTACAAGGAACTATGAAAAATGATTTTTTTATAGAAAAAGACAAGACATGAAGCCACTTGATATAAGGAGCTAAAAACGAAATACGGTTAAGTTTCATAATCTCTAACAGATAGAATCACATGTAAAAAGGCAGTCCTTTAACTTATTGTGAGAAATTTAAGGACATAATAATTGAAACTAAAGCCGAAACATCAGCGTGGCAGTGACGGACTTAGCCATCCATACTGGAAATACGTCAAGTGGCACACCTTCGTGCGCAACATGGTACGTGACAAAACCCCGGTATTTAGCGAGTGCTAATGGATAAACCTCTCAAAAGCCTATCCCTGTACTATCACCCTGGAAAGTGCCAACGAGGAACGCACTATGACCTCGCGCCCTGCTAAACATACTTAACTACCTTCATTATCTGTCAATTATCAGACCATCCAAGTCTGAAAAATATTGTACTATTAATGGTCCAATCATCTGGACTCCACATAGACTAAGCAAAAGGTAAATCCTCTAAGAGCCGAATAGGGAAGGGATGGTTTTCAAGGCTGGCTGACAAAAATGTCTAATCCTCAACTAGTTGAGGGATTGACTTATTTAAGCCAATACAATGACGACATAATCACGTTGACACACCAGTTCCCGTTAGATAATTTCAGTTAAGCAACGTTGAGCCTGGCCTAATGGATGACCATTTGGGAACAACATGTGATGTATGTGGCCTGGAGAGGATATAGGCACTACTAGATTCTATTATGCATATAGAAAAGTTAGGACAGATAGAGTATCTGCATGACTTCCCAAGGATGTTCTCGGACGTTATAGTAAAACAACACAACCAACACCAACAACAACAATAATTACAATTGATTATTGATTGGGGGTGGGGCGGCGATGACTGTGTCAAATGTTTGTTTTGCGCTGTTTGATATTATTGTTAGACAGTAAAACATTTTAATATGTGCATTCATTCAAATTTATTAAATGAAATATTTAGGTACTAGCAAGACTATCTAGCCTCGCCTGGGGTTCTCTTTCTCTCTCTCTCTCTCTCTCTCTCTCTCTATCTATCTATCTATCTATCTATCTCTCGCTAGTCTTTTCTCTTAGTTTATTCATCAACTTATGGAGAAACATTCACGAAGTTCGTGCACATGATGTTCACGCGCTCATTGTGGCAAGCTAGATTGTTATATGAGGCTGCCAGCCTTTTGCTTGACTTCAGTGGACAACAAAAGCACTTTTCTCGCAGATTCATCGTGTCGATGTATTTGTCCAACCAGTTTCAAAAGTGGGCGTTAAACATCTGCAGATATGCGTGGAAGGCAACCATACAGCATTTTATCTGTTACATGGTCTCGCCACCATATGGTCTAGACAATGCGTAGCATTTTGGTGTATGATCCATCAAGTCTGTAAGATCCAGCAACATTTCAAAAGTCCAAAAGTGTCTGATCCGTGGGTCCTAATTTCCATAAAATACGTGGATTACATAAAAATAAACCGAAACAAATCTGCTTAATATTGTAATTAAAACTTTTAAAGTTTATTTTAAATAAAAGACCAGATTAAAAATACTTATGCTCTGATGAGGTTCACACTCATAACCTCAGCCGAATATTGGTGTAAACCAGAACTGAGAGTTCTCTTTCTATCTTTCACCTATCTCTTGTTTTATTTCTCTTTCTTTCTTCCAGTCAGTCAAAGGAGGTAACGACAGAAACGAGAAAAAGAAAGCAAAAACGACAAGTTAATACTTCCTTTCGCCTTTTTTCACCGGTGAATGTTTGTCTTATTAGTTTTCCCCCGGTGTCCATGGGTAAAGAAGAGGTACACTAAATTAGGGAGTGAATAAAATCTGTTCCCTCTTTCTTTATTCATGACTGAAAAAATATAAAACATTGTTCGTGATTAAAAGTGAAAATCGATTAAATTGATTTAAAATATTATTTTTGTTAACACGAACAAATATTTGGAAAAACTGACTGAGGAAAGATTTTGTATGCACATTTGTGTTAATAAAAAATTCACAAATAAATATTTAAAGAAAATCGACTTTACATCATAATTAAATAAAAGTACATCCCATGGAAAGGCGGTAAAAACTGACGATTCGAAAGATTCAAAAGATTACAATACGCAAATTACCAGTCAGAAATAAATACAAATAAATAGCAAAATAAAGAGTAAATATATTTAGTTACTGTTTCTGTCGTTATATTGTATTTTTATTGTTAATTTGTGTTAAGTTGTAGGCTTTAATTTATTAACAAAATAAATTAAATTATTAATAAAATAAACAATTAAATTAAAAAGTGAAAACAATGCAGTGGGAAAAATCCCCGTCAAAAAAACTACAAGAACGTAAACAAACAATTTAACCAGTGAAAACCAGATAAACGATCCATTAACAAACCTTTCAAAATGATATGAATTAGGCAGGCACGAGGGGGGAAACTACATGGTTCGGGGAATGCCAAGCGGAAAAATACGAGTCACTATGCTCCATGTTCTCGTGACACTATCGCCGATATCGAGCACTCTAAACTATAAATAGACCAATTAATATGCTTCCTATCTAGTTTTATCTCAGAGATTTTAACGTTGCGTCGGATCGCTGTGTAATTAAAAAATGTAAAAAGCTGTTTCTATTTGAAATTATTTTAAGCAATAGAAGACCTTAACAATGCAATTTAAGTAACATTTTTTCTCAAATTCTCGAAGAGAAACCTTGTTAAGAGATATATTTATAATTGTTTAATCTTCTGTCGTTTGCCGTTCATATTATTGGCCACAAGATCTTAACGGGCGTCCGTAGTTGTATTTCAATCCTTAAACTCTTTAACTTGACGTCGTTCGTTGTTGAGTTAAAAATTAAAAAAGTTGTTTATTAAAGGGATCTTTTCATATTTGAAATTAATTGAAGCAATAGAAGCGGTTACAATGTTACTTTAGTGACATTTTCAATCCAAGTCTTCGAGAAAAATCATTTCTTTAGAGGTATAATTAGAGTGGTTTAATTTCTGTCGTTTTTGCTGTATTTGTTGTTGTTGGCCCCTATATCTTAACGAATGCTTCTGATCTAATTAACGCCCTAAACATTTGAACGCGGCGTCGGTTCGCTGTATAGTATAGTTAAAAAATAAAATAAAATGTGTTCTTTTAAAAGGTATCGTTTTTCACATTTTAAATTATTTTATGCAATGAAAGCCGTTAAAATGCAATTTTAGTAACATCTTCATGGAACATTATCATTCTTCAAAGATATATTAAGGATTGCTTCATGTGTACTCTTTGTTTGCTGGGGTTGCTGTTGTTTCTGTTGGCCGTAAGATCTTAACGGATGCTGAAACATTTGACCGTGGTGTCGGCTCGACGTATAGTTAAAATAAAACAGTTATTATTTTAAGAAGAGTAATTGTTTATTCATCTAAATTTATTCTCTAATTATTTATTTTAGCGAATAGTAGATTGTAATAACCGTCAAAATCGTTTCGCTACACTATAGCTAGAATAAACAAATACATGATTACGGTAATTACAACCGAATACAATATCATAGATGACATTTTCTTTTTTAAATAAACACTTTGGCTTCTCAACACGCTCTACCTTTGCACGGCTTACATTTCAATAATTATCTTCATAACAGATTTGATCTATCATAACACCTTTAAAATCACGACCCCATTTGGTTTCAATCTCTTCTCTATGTAACCAAATTCTAATAATATCTGCTATTTATGTTGGTGCTTACATTACGTCATACATTAATCTTACACTATTTAAACGAAATGTGTATTTGTTGTTCATCTGTGAAAAACACATGTGCTCAGTCTTAGTTCTGTATCGTGTGCGCGTTTGGTTATTGCAAATTAGATTTTTGTGCTGTTAATTCGTGGTTTAAAGTTATCATGTGTGTAACCAGTGGATTATTAGTCGCCAGGATATATGTGTACGCTGTGCGCATGAATTCTCTTTTCGAGACACGCTGGTTTTCGACGGATTTATACATTGTTGCAGATTGTGTGCTCATTTATTATGTTTGTTGAATATATTTTTATGAATGGTGGGCATTTATGGTTCTGAAACAATGTTTGAATAATGCGGTGATTGTTTTTTTATGTTTATAGGAAGGGTGATAGTTCTGACAATTGAATATTTTATTGTTGTGTTGTAGAAAATACATATAGCATTTTATCTTAAATTTAAATAGAATTTTTTCAGATATTAACATTTTTTCGGAAGATTCCATTATGTAAAATTCGTTTGTTAGAAACTGGTGGATGCACCTTGTAATTGCTCTAAGATATAGATCTATAATGAGCCCGTTTCCAATTGTTTAGTGAATAGTAATATATACTAGACCACCCGTGACCCGTTGGGTCAGTTTGTTATATTAGCTATGGAATTCATGTATGAGCGTGACACTTGTGGCATAAAGAAAATAGTTTTTTTTTACATAACAGAAGCATTTCTATGAAAGTATATTAAAATGGAAGAAGAATATGGATAGATTTCTATGCGTCGTTCTGTTTATTATAATTGTTTTTTTTTTAAATTACAGTTACTGAATTATAAGTGGTTGGCCATACTTATAGGTAAATATGCACTGAACAGGTACCATAATACTTATTATAGTTAAATTCAAATTTTTATATATCATCTTTTAAATGAAATTGTTAGTTGAAAGTTCAGAAAAATAAAAGGGCGATTTGAGAAAGGAAGGGGGTACAGCAAGCTTTCTCGCGTACGTAACGAAAACAGAGGGAGTAGGAGTGGTGAAATCTATGAGAGGGAAAGTGGGAGGTGGTTTCGTTCACCGACCGCTATTATGGCTGATATTAATAATGATTGTTGTTGTTTTGTTTGTTTGTTTTTGTTTTTTAAAAGGGAGGAGGTTTTTTGAAACTGCGACAGACTTTACGAAGTCCTGCCGTTGAATGTTTTTAGCCGTGGAGAAAACAAAAAAACTATTTGATGAAATTAAATGTAATTGTTTTATATTAAAAGCGATATAAACATTTCCAGAATGAAAAATGTCATGCGTTCGTTAATCATAATAGAGAATAACGGAATTGGAATAACAGATTGTAGACGATGCTATTTACGCATGGGCAACCGGATGTTGAAAACCGGAAAGCTGAAAGCTGATTGCAAACAGACAAGATCAATAGAGTTTTAGTATTATATAGATTAATATATTTAATTAGGTTAATAATAAATACATATTTTAATATTCATAGACATATATCTGTTCCGTGTTACATTACACTTGTCAGTATGGGTGACGTAACCGTATCGCCAGTCGGGCGATTCGAACACCTGATTCAAACATATTGAACCCTGATTTCTTACCGCTACGTCATTGTGACGATAACGCTGTCAAATGCGATAGAAATACGTATTGTATTCATTTGTAAACACAAGTAAAGAGATCGAAACAATGTTCCAATCTCCTAACGAGGTAGAATTTCGTAAAGAACGTGACTAAATTTACATATTCAATTTAATTCCTCTCAGTGCTCAATTTTACACAGTTATATAATTATTTTTATAATCTTTCTCTCACTCTCTCTCTCTCTCTCTCTCTCTCTCTCTCTATATATATATATATATATATATATATATATATATATATATATATATATATATATATATATTGGTTGTATAAGAGTTAAAACAAGGCTGCAAAGTCAAATGTGACTTGTATTGGGGCTCGAATCATTCGACCGGCAGTTAAAATGTTTATGTAAAATAGTGTTTCGCCCCCGTACGAGGATGAACCCCTTTAAAATAATCATAAACAGCTGCCGTTCTAAGCGTAATGCAAAATTCCATTCCCCCGCCGTGTAATACTATTGATTAGCTGACTGTGATTTTCCACCGCTTGTCATTACATAGAAACTGGGTTATCTTCCTTTCCTGTGCTAATTCATGCTTTCCTAATACCAACCTGCAAAGTCAATGGTGACTTTGTAACGGAGTTCGGATCCTTCGAACGGCGGAAATTAACATCTCCTACACTGAAGATTTCATGAGCATGAAACACTGGTGTATGTAAGAAATAATTACAAATATTTATTTAAAATAATATATATATATATATATATATATATATATTAGTCTGATTCGGACTATTGAAAGTATCTACCAAATGATATCCAGTCATAAAGTGTCTGTTATATTCAACAATACTTGCCTGCAAGAGAAGATGCTGCCTAGATATGCATATATATATATATATATATATATATATATATATATATATATATATATATATATATATATATATATATATATATATATATATAAGCAGGTAGAACATTTTCTTTGCGGTTCAAGAGTACAAGTTCATAGTGGATCTACGGAATTGTCATCAAAAGATTGAGCGTTATTCAAAATGAAGAATGTCTTGTGTTTAATAGTCAATTAACTTCAAGCAAAAAATACATTTTTTGACGAAGGACATAATATTGTGCAAAATGTTAAGATTATATTAATTTTTGCATGGTTTCCATATTTAGATTTTTCAAATTCGAAGAAATTCTTTAATAAAATAGCTATTAATACAATTGATACATATAAGCTTTGTTAGGATTGCACATACAAGTCAAGGTTTCATTCTTTGCGATTCATCATAGCCAATTTATTAGTTAACTCGTTAGTGGAGGTCAGTGAAAATTGACTCTGAGGTGGTCGAAAAGACTGAAACGACGATTTATCAGTATCAGCTTTGCTAACTGTGTATGAAGATTTAGAGTACTTCCTAGCTCAACTAGACGATTTTTTCACAGTTTTCTTACATTGTCGGTATTAAGGACTAATCGACAATTCACTGTAAAGCTTTAGTCTTAATAAATAAATAACGCTATTACAAACGTAATTGATGCGTTTATGTTTATTCTGCCTAAAACTCATGACTATAAATATATATAGATTGTTGACGCCATTCCCTGTCGGCCGTATCTACAATCATTTCAGCTTGCTGATGATTCCACTGGGCACGGAGATTTACTAAAGATGTCTAAATCTGTCCTTTTGGATGAAACCGCGGTACATTGCTGAAATATGTAATATACAGTATCTAAATAAATGATATATATATATATATATATATATATATATATATATATATATATATATATATATGTGTGTGTGTGTGTGTGTGTGTGACTAGCAGGTGTTTACTGTCATCCTACTCCTCCCCCTAATATAGATGTAAGAAACTGAAATGTTGGAAAACTCCCTGAACTAGTGTTATATACGTATGGTTTTAATTTAATTAAAATTGGGTATGCGTAGTTGAAGTGTTAAGGTGGTTCTGTCCTCATGGGTCACTTAGAGGACACGTAGATATTAGATATATAGAGACTACTATAGAGATTCAGGACTACTTTCCTTCAGAATAGGATATATTTGAAGCTTTAAAAGAGGTTCGGCCCCCATAGCTCAATTGGGCTAGGAAGGCACTTAGAGATTCGGGACCATTTCGATTGCCTTTCTAAGAAAAAATATGCATATTATTTAAATCTCATGAAAATAGAATATATTTGAAGTTTTAAGAGGTGTATAACTTCATAGAGGTGAACTTAAATATTTTGAAACACTTCCGTTGTCTTCCCGGTAAATTTTACATGAGAATACACTTTTAGACTTTATGTAGTTTTTCTAAGCTTTCTTTCGATAGAAAACACACATACATCAAACACACACACATACATGCAGACACTAAGTTAATATTTTTAACTAATGCGTCACCACTTATCAATGCCCAAAGACCATTCGAGGATAATGGTTAATGAGTTTGTCATGTGGACGGTGAGACAACACCGTGATGCTTGGTAACGACGTTTGAAACTGGGCAGAATTTGATATTTAAGAGGACGGCTCAAAAAGAATTTGTTTATATTTGAATTGAAAACACCCATGCTATAGTCAGCTGGGAAGCAGCCCCGCAGAATTGTGTTCCACAGAGGGGCGGATATTTCTAGGTAATAAACTTACATATATATACATGTATAAATATGTATATATATATATATATATATATATATATATATATATGAAATGTTGGTCCTTCTTTTTATAAGTATCGTTTCGTATTTGAATATTACATTTTGAGGAAGCCAAGAACGATATATGCTTTTATCTCAAACAGAATATTTACATCAAAGTATTCATGCTGCAACCTTTCGGTTTAAAAAAAAACAACATTTTAAAGCAATACTTTTTTATCTATTAAGTATTGCTTTTTTTTCTTGGAGATGTAGAAATCTCTCGTGAGTGTCGGTTGAGATGTTGACTGGACGATTTGGAAGTCTATAGTGCCCCACGTTGCTCGTGTTTATTTTGAAAAAATAAAGCATATATTGTTCTTGGCTTTTTCAAAATTTAATATACACACACACACTTGCGAGATCCAACACGATTTGTTGTCGTTGTTGATCACTCTTCGCCGCTTGCTGTAAATACTCGCCGACTATATATGGGTGGGTGTGTGCGCGTGTGTGAATGCTTCATATATATCTATATATATATATATATATATATATATATATATATATATATGGATCATTCACACACGCACACGCACATATATATACGTATATATAAATGCATTCGTTAAATATACAAATAGAAACGAATCGAATAAAAGCAATAAATCGTAACTTGTGAGGTACTACATTTAATATTCTTTGTAACAGGAGATCAATCAGATTTCTTGAGGTTGGGAGTGGGAAAGCACTTGTAATTTCCTAAGAAAATAAAGACCCCCCCAGATTGTCACGGAGCGGTCGACCGTAACTACCCCATCCGCACCCTTTCGCTTTATCTCTCGTCCTCACTGTCTAATACACTTGTCGACCCGGCTTTTTGTTTAATATATTTCCTATTGCTCTGCGAACAAGCCAATACAATCGACTAAAAACTTGTCTCATTTCACGCATACGCATTGCTTTCATTATATAACATAAAATTACTTTGTCGGACTTTAGAATTAACACCGACGATTATCGCATCTGTCTCATCGATATTATATTCTGCCTAATTATTCTGTCTTTCTTCCTTTCCAGCATGTTTTTCTACACTACCAAAATGTATTTGGCTTCCGTTTAGTTGAAAAAAGATATTCCGGTTAGGAAGATTGTTACGATTGATGTGATTTTAAATAATGACTGAAATAATGTTAGGGAAATAAATCTTCGCGGATTATAATATAAATTATCTCCCTCACATTATTTATACGGCACAATCACGTTGACACACCGGTTCCCGTTAATCACCGAAGTTAAGCGGCGTCGAGCCTGGCCAGTACTAAATGGGTGACCATTTGGGAATACCAGGTGCTGTACGTGCTCTCTGCTTATCTCGGCATTGTTTCCAGTCGTCCTGTATTACTACTTGTCATTGGAATCAAGCAATGCCGACTCAGGAGAGCGGTTGTTGGTGATTGCGCAACCCTTGCAATTGTAAATTCACACGCGGGTCGCCCCTGGCGGGGCACTCATACGTCGAAAATCGACGGGAGAGAGTCCTATATACATTATTTGAGTTATTATTTAGCATTTTTAATCTCTTCTTTTTTATATTCTCTATATCAATAACATTTTGTAACAACTTCACGTGTTCTGTGCATGTGTGCGTTTCTCGTCATTATTATTATTATTTTATTTTACTTTGTTTCTCGTATTTTCTTTTTGTATTTTCTAATCTAAATCAATTTAAAATGTGCAACTAAGCATAGGTCGGATAGGTATATTGTAACTCAGTGTATAGATGTTTATTCATCGAATCATTTAAAATGATGAATAAGCAGTGTAATTTATATATATATATATATATATATATATATATATATATATATATATATAAATTACACTGCTTATTCATCATTTTCTTTTTCGCTTTTAATTCCGACCTCGTGTGTACTCAAAAACACAAATACAAACATGGCGGCTTCAGTGTTGGAGAAGAGACCTCAATACGTAGGTCAAAATAAAACATGAAAATAATAATAAAATCTTCCTGTTTTTGACAGATGTTTTGTTTAGCGCAATATCTAACACGTGCATTACACACGTGATGACAGGTTAAAACGATGATCACTAAAACAAATTCTGTTCTCGCCGAGTAACCCATCGAGAAAAATCAATATCCAATTTAGATGAACAACAGCAACGCGGATGATAACGATTACATGTGATTTCGAGCTAGGAAAATCAGCATAAACTGATGAAAAAACACACAAAAAACTTAATTAAAAAGAAAAAGACACACAATAGTTTTGCCCACATCTTGTGACGTCATCGCATCAACACCTACTAGAATTTAAAAAAATGAATTTTTTTATGTTTTGATTTATGAATTGTAAATACTTGAATCTTTTGAAAATAAATAATTTCTTTGTAAGCGTAAAACTAATTGTTAGGTAAATAATCCTTACATGAATAAAACTATTGTCAGCGGATCAAAGTAAGTTGTGCTGATTGATCTCGGGGGACCATTCTCCCAGGCATAACCTCTTTTTTGCGAAAGAGTTAGTTTATTGCTAATTGCAGGAGACTTCTATACCAGGACTTGCCGATGGGGTTGATAATGGAAAATGTTCTCCCTATTTTGGAGTTGGATTCCCCATATAAACTGACCTTTTGTCTAACTTTTCTGCAGTGGGCGGCAGGTAAGTAAACACACATGTTTGGAAAACACTTATGGGAAAACAGAAACTGTTTGTAAACCTTTTACACTCTTCTGGGAAATATATATTACCCTGCCTCTTGGGCTATTAAGATCCCCTCTATATCTCTCTTCCGTCTCTCCCATCTCTCTCAAATTGCAAGACCATGAGCGTAAACAATAACGCCTTGTTAATAATATGTGAGCTGCACATAAACACTTAAATATCATAATTACTGGTATTTCTAAATGCCTTTCGGCATAGATACAGGAGATTTAATTCTGTGCACAGCAAAAAATAACTTTCTGCAATGAATTCAATAGTAATGCATACGTATATATATATATATATATATATATATATATATATATATAAGTTCCATGCAACAACAAACAGAAAAAATGTGAAAATATAAAAACCCTCTTAAGAATAATTGAATGAATAAAATCTCCAATGAAATAAAATTCCTGCTCTTCAAACGTTTATACTAACATTCCAAAATATTAAATTTCTCACTGTTACACCTTATGACGTCATTCTACAATAATTCATACCATTATAAATTGCATCCTCATCACAAAAAAAAGTTTGTAAGAATTGGAGAGTCAAAGGTGCACCGCGGGTTGAATATCGGAAGCTTTGTGACTCTCGCTTAAGCCTTATTTTATCTTTTAGTTCTTGCATTCCATGGTCTATTTTTACTGATAGAAAAACAGGACTAATTTTTGTTTTCTGAGGCTCCTGTCTTTTCTTCAAGTAGGTTGTATGTTTAAATGTTCAATCCTTTCACAGTATTCAGTATCATCCAATGTACATATATCAATCCCGTTAATTGTTAACCTCAAGTGGTTTTAGGTCTTGATAAGTGATGACACATTAGTAAAAAAAATGGCGTATTTAATAATAACAAATAAGCACCACAAAAACAATAACATATATCATGTCTCAATTTTTGTATTTATTCCAAAGTATGATATATATATATATATATATATATATATATATATATATATATATATATATATATATATATATATAACATTAATAGAAAGTAACATCTTATTTAGTTTCAGTTGAAACCTATCAAGTAGACAACTCTTACTATATTCTTTAATCTTAATATGAGTCATCCCCCTTGTTTATTTTTATTTTAAGTGATTATTTAAAAATGTTTCATATCAGCAGCAATCTCAAAATGGATCCGTATTTTTTAAAACTAAATTATAGCGATGTGCCAATAATACAGTACAACAATAACAAATGAAAATTGGCGAGACCGAAGCAAATTTTGATTTTTCAGCTATTTGGCTCTGACTTTGAAAATACGACAATATAACTTTATATGTTAAATTTATTTTATATCAGGGCCACCCACCTCCTGAATTTCACCTGTGACTGGAAATACCTAGAGCGACATCCATATATCTGTCCTGGATGTTATCAAATTTATAAAGAACCTCGATATCAGCAAAGAAACTGACCATAGCAACATTCAAATCATAGTGCTTAAACAGCTGCAATCGGAAATAGCTCCCATTCTTATAAAGCTATTCAATCGTTACTTAAAGTCACGTGATCGCTAACATGAGTCCTACTAACTCGGCATTGCATATGTTCAGTCGCACGCAAGGAGACTAGAAGCAATACTTTAATAATTTATTTTACCTTTTTATAGACTAGTGTTAGATATTCAGTTAGGTCAGCCCATGTGTGGTTTTAAACAATTGCCGCAGCCGAGTCATGCTGGACGTAAGACAATTAAGGACAACACAAGTATACCAAACTAGTTCACACACTTGAGAGTCTAATCTTAGCTAATATTTCACCAATATCTAAGGATGAGACGTTAGACGAATTCATACCTTTCCGATGAGTATCAGAAATAGTAACTTTACAGCTATTCCAACTTTCTAACTTACCCCACTCGGTATTCCCAAACAGTCACTGTATTTTTTAAACCAATTATATAGCGAAGTGCACGGTATAATTACGCGAATAATACGGTAAAACAATAACAAATGAAAAGTAAGAAACAAATTTTGATTCGTCAGCTTGAATGTTAGTTGTGTGTGACTTCGAATATACGCTAATATAATTTCATATGTTAGATAAATTTCGTATCATCTGTATAATGTTGAAAGCACGTAATATAACCTTCCACACCCAGTTAAAAACGAGATCGTCCGAAATATAACTGTTAAGTAGTTGGTGTCGCTGTGTAGCAAAAACTAAGATTTCAAAAGTAATTGTTGCAAAATCATATAAAACGTGATAAATGGACTTATGTTGCTTAACTTCGGTGATCAAGGAACTAAGAGTGCTACTAAGAATAATGCAACGGGTATTATTTCGAACAAAGTAATTATCTTGTGCCACACGTACGATGATTGACCGTTGGTTAAATCATATTTTCACCACACTTGCGGGAGGTGGTAATGGTGAAGTGGATAAAGGCGCGAACTGATAATCTGTGTGCGCCCAGTCTGAATCCAGTCAGTTCCATAGCACCATTTCCTTCAATTAATCTTGTCAACTTTTACGTTGACCTTTCCTGGAAATATCTGATTCTAGAAGGAATCTAGGAAACCAATGCCGATAATCCAATCGAGCCGGTCAGGAAAAGTCGTATTAATCATACAAATTATTTTTTTTTTATCACACATGCATTATCCAAAATATTTCTATTTTGAATAAGAATATATATATATATATATATATATATATATATATATATATATATATATATATATATATATATATATATATATATATACACATATGTTACACCGGCCGTTCTAACAGAAGAGAAACTACACCGGTTCTCACTATAAATAGTGCGAGTCACCAGAGTCACGAGAGAGAGAGAGAAAAAGGACAGACAAAGGTTGAAGGTGTGTGTTTTTTGTTTTTTTCTTTCCCTTCACGTTTTTCTTTTCCTCTGGTTGGACTATTGTTAATTCCCGTTATTTGTTCCTGTTGTTGTTATTGACTTTTATTGTTACACGTTAATGTTTTTGTTTTTTTCCAACTCACTTTATTTTTTCCCCCTGTTTTTTATCATGGCGGCAGCTACGAGCTCTAAGCCAAATGATGCAATGGAGACGGAAGTAAACACGGAATGGATTAGACCTCCCATAATAGTGATTGATATTGAACAATTCATTGAAAAAGAAAAAAAGTGTGCTCACTTGGTGACAAATGACGGCCTTCTCGTGGATTTACCCAAACTGGAAGAAATAAAAAAGAGAAGTGTGATTATGTTTGTCTTTGACAAAAAAATCAAGAAAACTATAAGAGCGACGGCGGATTTAATCTGTAAGTTATTGGCAACAGCCGGGTTTAAACCCCAAAGAATTATTCGCTGTATACGTTATAACAACTGGAATACTTTATTTCCCAATGAGGAGACTTGCCAAAAATGATCCCAGACGGAAATAATCACACAGGAATATATATTAAGAATATATGGGGAGACGAAGAACAGCAGTAACCATCTTCAACGTGCCATTCCACGTGAATAGGGAGCATCTTGGAGCATTTCTACTACAATTTGGAGAAATTACCTCAGTAAATTGGGACGAGTACGCCGGGGTTTGGAACTTCGAAATTTATCTTAATAAGTCCGGATTTGACACCATGCTCCATTTTATTCATATAGGTGAAGACAGGCTTCCGATAATTGTGGCAGGTAAGAAGCCTGTTTGTTGGACTTGCGAAGAGGTAGGACACCTCACCTTCGACTGTTCCCTAAGAAAACCAACAAAACCAACAGTAATAAAAGCTAGAGTGGGCCAACATTTAGGGGTTCCTCTGACCCAAAGAATGGGGTGGCCGTTAAATCCCCCCCCCCCACCGAAGTCAACAACAGAAGACTACCCTGTACTCCCGTATCTTTCCAAACTCGACGAAAGAGAGGAAAATGAATGGATCTTGGTGCCCGGGAAAAAACGCCCGGTCGTGAATCCTTGGATAAGATGAGAGAGGAAGCCATGTTATCCAAGGATCCGGGCAAGGACAAATATAATGAGGCAAAGAAACTCAAAAACAAACTAGACCAAAACAAAAACCTTCAAACCCGCAGTCTCCCACCAAAACTCCCGCTCCAAAAGCAAGTTCAAGTCACTATCCCTCCCCTACAGAACCAAAAAAGAACCCCATTAGCTCTCCCTCTCAAACAAAAAAACGCCCGACCCCAAATAAAATGCCCCCTCCAGTTACTGGTCCCATAAAGGACAGAGCATACAAACTAATTCCGCTAAGCCCTGTTAAAAAACCTACGTCATCTCCCAAACCTTCCCCATTTGTCTCTCCACAGAACACCCCTAAAAATACTCCCCTGCATCCCCTATGAAAACATATTCTCCCGCCTCCCTCTCAGCTCAAGAAAGAAGTAGTAGTACCCCTTCCCAATGGAAGATATACCGGAGAGATTAATGAACAAATGGTCATGCATTCTTTTGGGGGACCGTCGGCATCCTGACCTCGTCAATGTTCGCTTCTGGTACCCAAACCTAAGATATTCTCAATGGCTCTCTTTCTAGCAAGTGTGAATGTCCGGGGGCCGAGGGCCCACTTACGTACATTTCGTATTACACTGGATCTTCAGCAGCTTGGAGTGAATGTATGTTGTATTCAGGAAACCCACTCGGTTTCAGGCAACCATTTGGGTGCGTTGGCTAAGCGTTTTCACGTCTATTCAGCGTATTTAATTCTTGTTCAAGAGGTTATCCTGGCTGGTAAGTAAATCATTAGATGCGTCGTGCGACCCTTGCTTCATGGATCCAGAAGGAAGGATATGTGTTTTGGATGTTACCATAAAGGATAAGGCATTTCGACTCATCGGGGTTTATGCGCCCAATCGCCGCACTGAGCGTGCTCCTTTTCTTCGACGGATCGATCAATATATGAATATATCTCGGATGGTTATTTTAGCAGGGTACTGGAACGCGGTCTTAGACCCTGATTTAGATCGTAACACGGATAGGGGAACTAACGATGATGGGGATGCTAAAGTATTTCGATCTTATCGATAAATTCCGGAATGAGAAGCCTCACGATAGAGTATGGACTTGGACAGCTAGGCGCGGCTCCGGTTCGGGACAGCTCTCGAGTTATCCCGACCGGTTCTTAATTAGGAGAGTCGACGTAGAATTATTACAATGTTCAAGTTTTCATTATATAGTTTACTCGGATCACAGACTCGTTCGAGTTCGAGTAAACTTAGATAGACCTAAGCCTAAATTAGCGGGTTACTGGAAGCTCAACACTTCGTTGTTCGAGGCGAAGGGCTTCCAGGAACAATTAGAACCTAAACCTACAGCAGGAATTGACGGAGACTATCATTGGAAATAGGAGGTGGAATAGTCTTAAGCATTTAATAAGGTCCTTTACTGCCGATTTTAGCAGACGACTCAATCTAACAACTAGGGCAGTTAAAGTGAATCTAGATTAGATAGGCGGTAGAGGTGGGTAATATCGTTAAAGTTACTATAATTAAGGCAAATCTGGCGTCCTTGACTACTCAAGAACACCAAGCTTTAGTAATTAGGGCTATGTGAAAAAGAAATCCCATGGAAGCAACAAATATGGCCGCTGAACTGCGTGCAGAAGAACGTACACAAGCTACCGGTCGACATATCGCCCGTGTCTCATTGTCGGATGGGCGTCTCGTGGCTACAAACGAATGTATTCTGGAGGCGTTTCGTTTTCATTTCCAGAAGCTCTTTACCAGGGAGCCCGGTTTGTCATTAGCACAATTCGACCCCTATTTAGCCTACTTTTCTCGTCTCGAGGCAATTGAAGCGGCTAGGTGCGAAGATTACATAACAGAGGATGAAGTTCGGGAAGCCATAAAGCGGGTCGGCCTTAACAAGTCCCCCGGAATCGATGGTTTACCCTACGAGGTGTATTTGAGGTTGTCGCCCTTTTTTGTTCCCTTACTGACTGCTTTATTTAACTCGTGGTTTAGGAATGGGACTATCCCCCAGCACGTTACCATGGGTATTGTGAAGTTGTTACGTAAAAGCAAAACTGGTGAGGATGGGTTAGATAATTTTCGGCCCATAACGATGCTAAATGCAGAGTTAAAGATTTTGGCCAAGATCTTAGCCAATCGACTGCAGCTTGTCTTGGCTCGTCTTATAAGCCCGGAACAGACGATTCAAGATAATTTGCACTCGATACGCTTGATCTTAGATAAAGTCGACACTGAAGCCGCGCTGATAAATTTAGATCAGTCCAAAGCATTCGATAGGGTTGATCATCGTTATTTGGAGGCTGTTTTGTTTGCGGCCGGTTTTGGCCGGCAATTTCGCTCCTGGATTCGCCTCTTGTATGAGAATCCCGCGGAACTGATAGAGGTAAATGGTATGAGGTCTGGACCCTTTAGTTTATCCAGATCTCTTCATCAGGGATGTCCACTATCACCGATGCTCTATGTACTTGTGTTGGAGCCTTTCCTCTACAGGCTAAGGGTGACCCCGGTCCTTAATGGGATTACTTTGCCTGGTGGTTGTACCAGGTTAAAGTACTCCGCCTTTGCCGACGATTTAAATGTGCTTGTAACGAGCAGTGCCGAGATAAGCGTTGTCGACAGAGAAATCAGATTGTATGAGACGATAACAGGGGCCAAAATTAACTGAGAGAAATCTATTGGCTTGCGCATCGGCGCCTGGGAGGGTGTTCCCTTGCAGGGGCCCTTCAGCAGGACAGACGGGCCTTGCAGCTACTCGGCGTCTGGTTCGGTCCCAATCTTCAGCTGGTGAAAAATTGGTCGGAAGTATAGAAAGCGATTCGGGGCGCAGCTGGTCTGTGGACCCGTAGAAATCTTTCATTAAAGGGGAGATCGGAAGTGTGTTGCTCACACATCTACCCGATCATCCTATATCGTCTATCGATACTCCCACTTCCGTCGGATACGCTGCTGGAAATGCAGCGGGCTCTTTTCAAGTTCTTATGGCTTGGTAAGACCTCCATGGTCCGTCGCGAGACTTGTTATCTGCACCCTTCTGAAGGCGGTCTAGGTATGCCATGTATAGAAATCCGTCAGCACACTTTGAGATTATTCTACCTAGTTCGAATGAGGTCACAAACTGACGGAAGCGGTGTCTTCTGGAGGGAAGACACCAAGAAACCATTCCCTGCTTTTAAAAGTGTGCACTTGGACAAGGGGGAGGCACACAGGTTTCCCCGAGGGTAGTGTTCATTTTTTCGCGAATGTAGACGCGCTTTGAAGTTTTTCTCAAGGGTGAAAGAAAGCCTCTCTGACACCCTGCTGTTATCCCGGAAGGCATTATATCGGGGCATGGTGAGGGGAACCTTTCGAGATGTTAGGATTGAGGGGCTCGGTTTGTCGTGGGGGAAGCTACGCTCAATCTGGCCTTGGGCACCTAGGTTAAGGTGCTTTGATAATGACGAGACATCGTTGATCTGGCTGATGATAAGAAATGCTCCTCTCGACCTTATTGCAATTTTCAAATATTACCTGAAAGCTCGCATTAGGGCCGAGAGAGTGAGATTTTGATGAAAGGTGGGTGCGAGGTGCACGACTGTGTAGAGTGACTGGTGCTAGAATAGAGTGGTATTTAGACGTACCTTAGGTAGAGGATTTTGGGTTGCAAAACCGAACATTGTCTTTTGTTATATAAGTTAAGACTAGGAAATGTTTTAGTTATTATAAGTTTAATAACTTAGCTAGTGTGTGAATGATTTCATTATGGCCTCTTTTACTTTTTGCTCCCCCCCCCAATTTGTTTTTATCCAGCCCGAACCCACCTAGGTAACAGAGCACCAGATTTGTCAGGATGCAGGTCACCCTTCGGAATTTTCGAAGGTGGTGTTGTTAATAAAGCGTTGGGACCTGCATCAAACCTTTTTTTCGAGTTTTCGTTTTGACTGGGAAATCTGCGCATCTGCCGTAGCTTAGTAACGGGGGGTCTTTTACTAACTTTAAAAAAAAAATGTTATTGTATATATTCTCATGTATTGTTTTTGTACATAGTGTTTTCTCATATACCCCCCCCCCTTTGTTGCATATTTGTAAATATGGGTTTAAGTAGGTTATTCATGGAGCGATTTCTTTTGGAGATTGGAGAAGGATGTACAGTATAAATGTGGTATTTTGATGAATGATGGTCCTGCATGGAACTAGCTAGGTTAAAAAGTTAGAATCGGACCGATCGCTTTCCCCTTCCCTTTCTTTGGCCTTGTGCCGCATTTTGTATGATTTTTTAATTTTACAAATAAATATTGAGAGAAAAAGGAAAGTCTTGTAACTGTCTAGCCAAGTGCCGGTCAGTTTCCTTACCTTGTACCTTTTATGTTAACACACTTGTTATCTTAACCCAACCTCGACTTGACTTTTTCTTTCTACTGTTGGACTACTTCACAACAGATTGGCGACGAGAAATCGAAACGATATCACTACAGAAAATCACCCAAAGTTATTGATATACAAGGATCCGCAAGATCTTCACGGAAAAACATCCTCGTCTTTTCAAACAGATATTTGGATTCGCAAGGATTAACAGCAAATGAACCACTACAAGAGTAGTTAAGCAACGAAAAGAAACAAAAAACACAAACTCAAAACTTGCTACCAAAAATCGAAAACTAGAAAACGCGAAAGACATTTTTAATTATTAAAATAATTGAATACACTGACACCTTTTTTTATCTTCAAGTTCACTGACTCGTTAAGATAAATGTTATCCGCGTCAACTATTACAGATAGTGTAAGTTTGTCGTTATTATTAGGACAACATCTGATATTTGAGCATGATTCGGATTGACTATTTATTATAAAACGGTCTACCACAGAATTGTCGATGGCAAAGAAGGACGCGCAGTGAAAAATATATATTCGCGTAAGTCATTTGTGCTTCTAACAAAGAACTGTTAAATAAGCAAGTAGAATTTTTGCAAAATGCAAAAGGGTTAAAAAGATTTCCCATAAAACAAGTCTTATTAGGCTTATAGCGACGGACTTGGTTTTGTAAAACTACGTACACATATAAAAAAAGGATTTTTTTCCTCAGTTTTGTTTTTCAATCAAAAGAACTGGGATTGAATTTTTTTTTTGCTAAGAAATAATATATTTCTTGCTTTTTGTGTTGGTTGAGCAAACTAATTATATTAAGCACGTTGTGGGGAAAACTGATTTTTTTTACAAGTGTAAATTGTGTGGTGCATAATTTGAATTCGTGAATGATGGACGCTGAATTCAAAGATTCTCTTTTTCAATTAGTTAAATTCCAAACGGAACAAACTGCTACGTTACAAAGACAGCAAGTTGAACAACAAATGGAACTTCAAAGAAAACAAGTTGAAATTGAGGAGAAATTTAAAAGAGAGTTGTTGGAACAGCAAAAAGCCCAAAGAAAATGCATGCTGAACAAAAAGAGCTGGCGACCACACGAGAAGAAAGATTCCAAGAAAGACTGCTACAACAGCAGAAATACTTCGAAGAACTCTTGATAAAAACACACGAGGAACAGAGAACATTTCTGGAGGCAACACAGTTAACGAAAGCAAACGAGAATCATAATGCATTCTCCCAGACGGCTGTGTGGAGCGCTATCGAAATTTTCAATTATAATCCAGAAGACGATGTCACTTTTGCTCACTTCTATAGAAGATATGAGGATATTTTTGTATCGGACTGTAGTACATGGACAGACTCTAAAAAAGTTGGATTTTATGAAAGGTAGGAGCTGCCGAGCATAAAAAGTTCGTGAATTTTATCCTTCCAAAAAAAGACCAGTGAGTTGAACTTCCAGGAGGCAGTTACTTTACTAACAGAACTGTTTTCTACAAAAACTTCTCTTTTCCACAGGAAATATAAGTGTATGAATGTCACTAGAAGAGAGGAAGACGACTACATTACGTATGCAAGTATAGTAAATAAACTTTGCGACGATTTTAAATTAGAGGAATTATCATCGGATAATTTTAAATGTGTAATATTCATGCAAGGTCTGGTCTTAAATAAAGAATCCGAAATCAGACGTCGTGTTTTAAATAAACTCGAAAGTGAGCCATTTCTAACAATATAAAACTTAGCGGAAGACTGTGAATGTTTAGTTGCGTTGAAACAGGGCAGTCGTGACATAGAGGAAAACGGAGTGTCGCACATTAAAAAGATCCATCAGAAGAAAAAAATGATTTCAATGAATAACCAAAGAAAAAAACATGGGAAAGATCCACCTGGACCGTGTTGGAGGTGTGGAGATAACCATTGGTACAATGAGTGTCCCTACATATTCAAACAATGTGACAACTGCCACCAGAAAGGACATAAGGCATCACGTTGTAGGAAAACATCAGGTAGAAAGCCATTAAACTGACAAAAATTGAAACTGACGAACAAAATATCCGGAAATATGTACAGGTCAAAATGCTTAAAAAAGTAAGACTACAGTTTGATAGTGGGTCTGACATTTCCATCATTAATGTACAGACATGGAAGAAGCTTGGGAGACCCACTATGATCAAATCACAAAAAACGGCGAGAAGCGTCAGTGGTGAAAAAATAACATTCGAAAGGGAATTATTGACAAATATTTCTTTCCAGAATAAGACCGAAAAAGCCAAAATGTTTGTTATGCGAAAATAGTATAACCTTTTTGGAACTGATCTAATTGATAAGTTTATACTATGGGATCTGCCTTTAAGCTCCTTTTGCCAAAAGGTTGAGGATTCGAATGTGGAGGCGGAAAAACTCAAGAGGGAATTAAAAGAGAATTTTTCAGACGTATTTTCAGGCGGTCTTGGAAGGTGTACGAAAGCGGTAGCAAAGTTTGAAGTCAAAACAAATGAACTGCCTGTGTTCAGAAAGAAAAGAAATGTTCAATACGCCGCTATAGAGCAAATAGACGGTGAATTAGAAAGACTCGAGAACATGGCTGTCATTTCAAAAATTGATCACAGTGAGTGGGCTTCACTTACAGTTTATGTTGAGAAAAAGAACAAGAAGATTCGAGTTTGTGCCGACTTCTCCAAAGACTTGAACAAGGCATTAAAAGATCACCATTACCCTCTTCCGAGCCCTGAAGAAATATTTGCGAAACTGAGTGGAGGAAAATATTTTTCTAAAATCTACCTCAGCGACGCTTATATTCAAATCCCTGTCGATGAGGAGTGTTCAAAACTGCTATGCATCAATACCCATCAGGGATTATACAAATTTAACCGACTTCCTTTTGAGGTCAAGGTCGCCCCTGCGATTTTTCAACAAATTATGGACATGATGTTAAATGGGATGGATTTCGCAGTAGGGTACCTGGACGATGTGTTAATGAACAGCGTAAGCAAAGAACAACACAAGTCTCATGTAAACCAAGTATTCAAAAAAATCCAGGATTATGGGTTTGAACTCAAAGATGAGAAATGTACTTTTTTCATGGAAAAAATAAAATACTTTGGGAAAATCATCGATGAACTAGGAAGAAGGCCAGACCCAGATAGTGCAATGGCGATAAGGAACATGCCTGCTCCAGAAAATATTGCGTCTCTACAAATCTTTTTAGGGTTGGCGAATTACTAAAATGTGTTCGTACGACCCATGCATAAAGTAAGATCACCCTCAAATGAACTGTTAAGGAAGGACCAAAAATGGGTTTGGACGCAAGCGTGATATTGTAGTTGCAAGCGATGTCAGCAACTATGGCATAGGAGCATGCATATTGCACAAAATGGATGATGAAAAATTAAAACTCATAGCCCATGCATCTCGGACACTTCTACCAGCCGAAAAAGTACTCTCAAATTGAGAAAGAGGCCCTAAGCATTATATTCGCGGTAATGAAATTTCATCGTTTCCTGCACGTTAGACAATTTCTGTTACAAACAGACCACAACCCCTTATTAATTATTTTCGGATCGAAAAAGAGACTACCACAACACACTGCGAATAGACTCCAAAGATGGGGTACCATTCTTCTGAACTACAATTTTCAAATGGATTTTGTACCATTTAAGAAATTTGGTCATGCAGACAGGTTATACCTAAGCAGTCAGAACCATTGAAAGATATGGTGATGGCAGCCATTCAAGCGGAAGCTGAAGTAAAAAATACGTTATGTGACACAATAAGAGAACTTCCAGTAACGCTTGATGAGATTAAGAGTAAGGCAGAGGTGAACGAATTCATCATAAGCACGAAAGAAAAAATCAACAATAACCAACTAGATGAGGGAATTTATTCAATTTGCGACAACGTCCTGTTATATAGCGACAGGGTTTAATTCCTATGACATTACAGAAAAGAATGCTCAAGGAATTCCATGTAGGACATCCAAGCATATCGAGAATAAAAAGCCTTATGCACTCTTTCGTTTACTGGACAAACATGGATAAGCATATCGAAGAAAAAGTCAGGGTGTGTAGAGGATGCGCCTTAGCTATGAAAGCTCCTCCGACTCAATTCGGATCGTGGACTAAACCGGACCGACCTTGGTCTAGAATTCACTTAGACTTTGCGGGACCACTGGATGGGTTCTACTATCTCATTGTTGTAGACAGCCTAGCTAAGTGGCCGGTAGTATTAAAATGCAAGAACCCCACATCCGGGGCAGCTATCAACTTCCTATACGAACTATTCGCTAGGTTTGGAGTAGTAGACTGCATTGTCACCGACAATAGTACTCAATTCACGTCTTCTGAATTTAAACACCTTTGCGATGATCATCTCATCGAGCATATAACAATTCCTCCATACCATCCAAGAAGCAATGAACAGGCAAAGGGATTCGTTGACACATTCAAGAGAGCTCTGAAAAAAGCTAGTGGATCACCGACGGATAAGTCAATCCAACAGTTTCTGCAAGTTTACAGAGTCACTCCGAATGCAAACATCGAAACGTCGAAGACACCTGCTGAGGTCATGTTCGGACGCAAGGTTAGATCGATTTTCCACAAGTTGTTACCAAACCGGGAAAAGGCAAACCTAAAAGAAACGATAACGAAAAAACGGTACAAAGTTGGCGAAAAAGTTTTTTATAAGATTTACAGAAACAATAAGGCTTTCTGGGAGTCCGGCACTGTGGATAAACAAATAGGCAACATGGTCTATATGATTAAAGGGACCAGATGTCGTGCACAAACGTCACACTAACCAAATCCGTAAAAAATAATCGAACAGTGAGGTGACCAGATCGCCCGAGGAGGACATCATGGGCACAGTGTTTGATACTTTTCAGGTGCCCATACCAGAGACTGCTCCTGAGATTAGGAGATCAAAAAGAAAACGGAAATCGACTGAGTTGATGATGGTGATTCCCAAACAAAAACATTATTAATCCCCAGATGGGATATTTTCAAAGGGGGTGTTACACTGGCCGTTCTAACAGAAGAGAAACTACACCGGTTCTCACTATAAATAGTGCGAGTCACCAGAGTCACGGGAGAGAGAAAAAGGGCAGTCTTGTAACCAAGTGCCAGTCAGTTTCCTTACCTTGTACCTTTTATGTTAATACATTTGTTATCTTAACCCAACCTCAACTTGACTTCTTCTTTTTACTGTTGGACAACTTCACAACAATATATATATATATATATATATATATATATATATATATAAGAGACCATTATTAAATAACATTATGTTTGACGAACGAAGTCACAAGTACTCGCAAAAAAGGAAAAAAAAAAGAAACACGAACCCCACGGAACTTACATACACCAATTTGACTGAATAACTCAATGGACTATTCATGAAATTTAAATTATAAAAAAAAGTCTTATCAAGCAAAAACACTCCGTGTTATTTAATAATGTTTGCCTAAATCAATATATTCTGCCTAAATACACAATATATATATATATATATATATATATATATATATATATATATTCGACTTTCGCCTAAATATTATAAACAAAATCTTACAATTGAATGTTTTAAATTAGGCTAGTTTTTTTTCTGTTTTACGAAATATACACAACTTCCTTTTTAAAGTTAATGCCAAAAAATAACTTTCATTGCCAACGACTAATTGCATTGAAACATCACGTCCCTAGCTTCCCGTGCCTGAAATCTAAAACTTGCAGATGTACCGTGTATTATTCAGTATTGGATACTTGACCGACAGAGATCCTACAATCCTATCCTCAAGAAACATCATCTTTGTATTGCCGGCAATGTAAGACTATTGCAGGCTGTCTTATTGACAAGTCGGAAATTTTCAAAATGTGTCTACATTCACGACGAACGTATTGAACACAAATTACTATTTTATCTATAGCTGGGGTGAAATTATGGGTTTATCTTACAATTTATAAATGAAGCACTTACTAAACACAGTATGCACTAATTCTTGTAGGGAAATAAATTGTATACAATAAACGGAGTCATTCACTAAACAGTAGTTGTTTTCTTCGGGAGATTTAATCACAAATGAAGACTCAAAACACAAAAAGACGTTTTCATTGCTTACATTTATTGCTGATGTTGTTACACATTATCTTACTAACCCACTCATCTTTTTAACTACCAATCTGTCAATATAACATCTGAATTCCAAAAGTGTATCGAGAATTAAATTACACTCTTACACTATGCTTTAGCAGCCTAGTTTTCTAACAAAAATCATCACGGCTTGCTTTTATTTATCATCTTATCTATATAATAACACGCAAAGCATTTATGGTAATCGCCTTTCATACATATTTAAAACAAATGAGATTTTCCGATTGTTGATGGTGATTAATCTGACGTCACTAAGAGAAAAATTCTGACTTTACCCATTTTAAAATGTAATGTTTCTAAAATCAAATTTTATCGCCCCGTCGACTAAAACAGTACAATTTAAAACAAATACATTTAGAAAAAAGTTACATTCGTTATATTTATTTTAAAATATTTAGCTGGCAATAACAATTATTTTTACGGAAGAAGAAAGAGTAATTTTCTTTAATAGTATTGACGCTGAGAGTCATTTATTATTTGAAAAAAAATGTTATTATCAACAGTAAAATATGCAGGTTTATATAGAAAATACCATGGAATTTTCTTGGAGTCCCGTTATTTATCATTATTATCTTTATTGTCATTAATATTATTATTATTACTCTTTCTACTTCCTCATGGGTAATCTCGTTACACTGATAATATTTGATTAATATTTCGTGCTTTTGCGGGCGACTTGTCTTCGTATCTATATTAAAGTTCGCTGTTGAAAGACAAAAATGTTAAAAAGATAACGAAAATATTCAATTGACTATTACAGTCCGATTCTCTTGTTTTTTTCAGTTAGGGAGATGATAATTTCATTTCAATAAAACGGTTTTAAAAAGACAAGAAAGAAAACAAATCATTAAAAACAGTATTTATATTTGGTTTGCGTTCGAAAGAAAGGTCATCGAAGAATACAGCCAGCAACGGACAACTATTGTTAAATCAGTTTTACGTTCATTCAAACGAGACATATTACGAAATACATACTAAAACGGATGTGAAACGTCAGCTAAAATTCGTTGTAAAGAATCTGAACGCTAAATATACCAACCAAAGTTTGCCACGAAGGCTGTCATGACTTGTTCTTAACAGAGGATTTTTGCGCTTTTCTAGTGACACAGCTTATAACATGTTTAAATTTACTATCGATATACTTTTTAGATATATTATTTAGTATATATTGCTGAGATATATATGTCAAGTGATGTTGGAAAAGAGTAAACAATTACGACACGGGGTCAGGAAAGTGTTAAGAGGTTGACCCTACTCAATCCCGAGAGATAGAACCCGATGAAGCGGGCGAACATAGCATCACCTATTCTGAGACTAACGGAAATTTAGTATAATAATCAGTCTTTGTGGGAGCTTAAATGAGAGATGTCGAGTTTTAAGATGGTCTAACAAAACGGTAAAAAATTAAGCTATGTGCTTAAACGATATGTAACTCTCACAATTCCCCCACACTTTATTATTTCGGCTGCGAAACGATCACCAGCCGAATAAATCTTTATTTTTTGAGGAACGTGTTTTTGAATGAGTTGAATAATTCTATTTAGAGAGCATGTTAACGGCTTTTGATTGCAGCTAACAGAATTGAATTCAGTTATTGGAGGAACCTGAGACACACGTACAAATGATGACGTTTGCTAGTAAGAATGGTAATGTTTTAAGTCATAAAAATGTTAATGATTAAATGTCTTTTGGAACTACATTATGACATAAGGTCATATCGATACATCTTATGCTATGTGACATCTTAAACTGGATTAGGTTACGCTTCAATGATTTCGCTAACATATTGTACGTTTTATTGGTGGACGTCAAGATATTTGTATAATGCTTTAATAGTTCTGCAGAAAAATAAGGCGGTTGAGAATACAATCGAAATGTCTTTGTAAGTTTGAAACATAATCACGAACACATTTACTAAGGTGTATAATGAAATTGAATTCTCCTCGGTTAGCGACAAGGTCTGATTTTAAATGATTAAAATATTTTGTGGAGCTAAATTATTTAATAGAGTCATCTCAATGACTCTCTACTATTTAATATATTAAATAAGACGTGCCAGGCGTTCCAAAGATGGTGTAATTCTGCTATGATTTCGCTAACATCTTGCACTGTTTGAGGTAACAGATTTCATATATGTATCTAGATTAATCGAGCATGCGACCCCCCCCCCCCCGATTCCGCTAGCACCCCGGGAATAAATTTTGGCTGAAGATGTCTGGAAATGTGTCTCTGTGGTACCAGTCTTCAAGAATTCTAGAAATAGAACTGACCTTCAAGATTATCGTCCCATCAGTCTACTCCCGCTCATCGCTAAAATCGTTTAATCCTTAATCAATCTAGCGATGGTCTGGCAGCTCGTTAATTCTAAACTTCTTTCTGACCATCAGTATGGATTTAGGCAAACGCGGACCTAACGATCATCTCTGAACGCATATACCATATACAGGACAAAGCAGATGAAGCTAAGGCGGTAGCGCGTAACATATCCAAAGCCTTTGACTAGGTCTGGCATAATTTATTCTCATTAAAAAATAATTCATATGGTATTACTGGACGAATATTTAATATTAGATCCTTCCTAACCAAAAGAAAGGTCCAGGTTGTCCTCGATGGCCGTTCATCTAAACAAAATCGCATACATGCAGGTGTACCCAAGGGATCGATCCTTTGACCTTTGTTATTCCTGATTTTCATAAACGACCTCCCTGATGACATTGTGTTTGAGGTGGGTATATTTGCTGACGATACCACACTCTACTCTCGCCGTTTAGATAAAACGGACGCACACATATCCACGGCAATAGCTGAATCCTTGGAAAGTAGGCTCTAGTCTGGTGTAGGATTGGGTCATAAATGGATGGAAACATTTAATGCTGCTAAGAAAAAACTCCTTTCCTGCAAAAACTACAATAAACCTCTTCAACCACTGATTGCCATGGCAACCTCGGCCTACCATTCACAGATAACATGAATTGGAACAAATACACAGAACACATTGCCAAAGATGCTGCAAAGAAAGTTGGCTCTTTCTACCGTGCTAGAAATCCTCTCACACCTGACAGTATCCTATATCCTTTTAAAGCCACCATTCGCTCATGCATGAAGTATTGTTGTCACATCTGGGTAGGTGCACCGTCTACTAGTCTCTCTCCCTTTAGACAAGGTCCAAAAACAGTTGCTAATCTAATAGGTCCCTCACTATCCACCAAGCTCTGTCTTATCGCCGCTATGTTTCATCGTTGTGCTTGTTTCACAAGTATTTAATGGAATGTGCACCAATGAACTTGCCGCTATGATGCGCCCTCGGCGTAAATACACTCAACTACCCGACAATCAGCCCACTCCCATCCATTCACTGCGGAGGTCCCAAAATATTAGAGAACTTACTACTTCAATAGCTTCTTTTCTTCGTGCTGTTGGCGTTTGCAACTCCCCTTTTGCTCCCTGTTTCCCCAACTGTGCCGACGTGGAGAAATTTGAAACTTATGTGTACAAGCATCTCGCTTCACAGTATCCGATTTAGGATGACCCCCAAAACTTTCACCCTAATTCTCAGTAGCTTATTACGTCTACAGTGGCAACTTTCATTGTTTGGGGTGAACTATGTTTAAAAAAATATATATATAAGCGACGTTGGGCCTGGTCAGTACTAAATGGGTGACTATTTGAGAATATCAGGTGCTTTATGTGATCCTCATCTCGGCATTGTTTCAGTCGTACTGGACTTTTATTTGCCACTGAAATCAAGCGGTGCTGATTCAGGAAAGGTGTGGTTGGAATTGCGCAACTCTTGCTTTACAATTACACGCGGGGGTATCCATTGCCACTGAAGACTAACCGACGGCCATAATTCATATATATATATATATATATATATATATATATATATATATATATATATATATATTTGTCGAAAACAGGGATGTTGAATATAAAACCAAAATGTCTCCGTGGAATTAAAACATAAACAGGAACAAATATACAAAGCATATAATAAAGTAATACAAAGCGAAAAAACAATGATAATAACTGCTTTTAGTTGACCTTTACATTTTTTAGGTTTCCTGTGTACCTCAGTTCATGCCGGGTGGAGAGGTCAAACGTGAGGAGACTATAACATCAGCCCCGAATTGCCGCATCTCTCTTCATATGGCTTACGCCTTCCTTGCTCGCCGTCCACCGTTGTGAACTGAGTATTTATGTCCTGACATTTACTGTAATTGGAGGAAAAGAGTGACAGTAACAGACAAGTCAAAGGAAATGGTGATCTATGCTCACATTTAAAAAATTCCTAGTCCTATAAAGAATGAATTTTTATGTAATTTGATGTTTTTACATTTGCGCTCGAATATACAAATACTAGCTAAATTTACCATCTACACCAACACGATTACCCAACCATTATTTGTTTTACACCCCCCCCGGTTAAAATATGTTTCTTCCTGTTTCATTAATGAATCTATGTTGGTCCCCTGTCAGTCTCCAGGTATAAATGATATCATATGTGCATACGCATGGAATCTATAGTCGATGCAAGATTTGCGCAAATACAACCACATCTCTTGTAAACCAGCATTGCTTAATTTCAGTAGCAAGACGACTAGAAATAACGCCGGGAGTGGACCTTAGGTATACTTTCAGCAATGATATAACTCTTGCTTCCCCAAATTTCTCCTTTAGACGTCAAATTCCTAGAGAGATGTGTCTGAAAAAGTGGAGTAAATTGCTGTTTTCCGACTTGGTTGTTGTTTTGATTAGGTGGTATGTTATGATTTTCAACTATCACAGATTATCATCGTTCACTGACAATCTAGCCATCTCATTAATCTTCATCCTCAAGTTGTTTCTAGCCTTGAGAAATGGTCACCCAGCAGATTGAATCAAGAATTAAGCAGAGAAATCCTCGTGTTATATCGACATTTTGCTAATAGATTATTTGCGAAAACGAATCCTGGAAGGTCTAAGCTACCTTACTATTTCATCAATAGTTAGAAGACATTTGGGTTAATACTTTCCCCAAGTGTTATAGTGAAATTGGTGCAGTAACCCACACTCGAACCCGGCAACTTGCTGATATCCTCTGTAAGCATTGCCCCACGCTGCATCTAAAATGACATGACACTACATGATTAATACACGAGAATAAATATATAAATGAAAGAAAATGGAATTTCCCCAAATCATCAATCTATATTAATACATTATTAGACAACTTCATGTGTCTATGTTTTTCTTGCGTGCAACGTAATTTTAGTAATTAAAAAAAAATTAGTATTTTATTTGCAACTAGCTGACCCGTGCCCCGGCTCTGCCCGGGGAAGTCGAATAACTCCAGAAATGTCTTGCAAAATATGTAACTCTTGAACTATTTGGTGCTTATGACTAGCCAGCGCGAATTCCAAGCCCACAATCTTAATGTAAAACAGCAGCTGAAACAATGCAATACATGGAGTAATAACTCCCTTGCCATTGTTAGTTGTTGCAATCTTGCCATTGAGAGTAATCCTTCTAGACTGCGGCAATTTTTATTTGATATATAAGTATTAGAGTATTAATTCGTAAAAAAGAAGTTGAAAGAACTCTGTAAGTAATTTAAGAGATTCAAATAGAATTTATCAATGTCTGATCAAACAAAATATAGTTTTCTCTGTTTTGTGTGACTGCCCCTTCCCAAATACGATTTTAAGTAGCGGGTTATTTGTAAAAATAAAAACCAGTCCCCCCCCCCCAAATAGTACATGTGAACCAAAAATATGCGTGAACGTTTCCAAGTTCAGTGAAGGAAAAATCCTTCTAGACTGATACAATTGTTATCCCAATCTGGAGTGCCCTGTTTAATTGTGGAATGAATTTACCAACCATAAAAAGCAATGTTGGTTTTGAATGTGTTGAAAATTCATCTCTTGGTGGTAAAATTAAAAATGCCGCAGTCTAAAAGGATTTCTTTTTCACTGACAAAGGAGAAAAAAGAATAAGTTTAGTACATCAGTGATCGAGAGGAGAAGAGATTAAGTTACATATACTACACTGCAAAGTTATCTATATTTTGAAATTTAACAAAGAATAAGTAAAATAAACCGAATCAAATTAACGTTTTTGTGTATTGTAGTAAGTAAACAAAGAAATGAAGAGTGTTTTTGTTGGGATGCGCCCTCAATCCATCTATTTGAGAAAAAAAGTCAAAATTGGCGCAGTCTAGAAGGATTTCTTCTACAGTATGAGTAAAGAGTCTCAATGTTATTGTAATAAGTAATTAAATAAAGAGAGAGTGAGACGTAAACAGAGCGGATGGTTATAATAAGTTAAAGTTAAAATAGAAAGAAAAAGAAGAAAAGATTAGAAATTAATATAAAGAAAAATTACACAAAGTATCGAATTATCCGAGAATTATAAAAGAAACAAAATCATATGAAAGAAAAAAAATAATAATATATTGTGATGCTGTGTGATTGTTGCAATATTGTTTTGAAAAATACGGATAGTCAAAATCGAAATAATGTACCTGTTTTGTCTGTGTTTTTATTACGGGCCAGTTTCATGGAAGGAAGCTACTACGGGTGTCCATAAAATTTCTATAAGCATTTGGATGTTTTTACCCGTGGATCGTTGTTCCTTTTACACTGTGGGTTGCTTTAAATTCAGTTATAAGCCGTAAAAGGGTTATAGGTGAAATTGCCGAATTGTTTAAGGTATAAAAGTATAACATAAAAACATAGTATACATGTAACAATCGAAGATTCGCAACTGAAATGAATTGTCTCGAAGTGACTGCTAAGTACGTGATGCCATTTTGACTCAATGTTTGAAAGAATTTATACTGTTCCTTAATGTAAACAGGAAATTGAAACAAGTTTAAATGTATGTGTAATAATTATAATTAACGGCGGACAATAAGTAAGTATATGTAACCTTTTATTCTGTAATTATGTAGAACTATCAGGAAGCGATTGTAAATTTGATTTAACAGTCTTTAATGTTATGTAGTAAATTGTTAGAAGAATGAAATGAAATATTTACGGTGATGATTCTATAAATTATCCGATGTAATTTATTTCCGGCGTTAAGTGGGAGAGTAGGAGTACATAAATATTAGTGAGAAAAATTTCTGCTACGATCTGTATGGAGTATGTTTTTCTTAGAGTCATTAATAGAGGTCTGAAAGTAGCATTTTTGTTAGATTATGAAAATAGTCATACATTTCTGGAAGCACGCTTGAGTTAACAAGGTGAATAGAGTGTTGGGTTTAGTAGCCTTTGATGCATGTGGTAATTGTTTTAGTTTCGTCAAAGGTACAGAGGAAAAATGAGTCCATTTTATGTAGAAGATTAATCGAATATGTATTGAAATAAAAATCGCGAATTCAACTACTCTAATATGATGTTATGATTCTACGAAACTTTAAATAAACTTGAAAGCATTTCAATTGTCGAATAGAAAGTCATGTAAACTAGATTTAAAATTCTTATCGTATCTAAATGTATTAAAAGATTGAAAGTTTTAGAAGCCATTTACATCCAATCCGTTTATAATTCGAGATTAAAACAATAAATTGGTTATACTTTTATTTAAAAAATGGTTATATTAACAAATTAATGATCAAACGATATCGTAATAAAAAATGTAACTTCAAAATCGTATTAAAACATAATTTAGTAAGAAAGATCTATTAGAATAAAACAGCGACACAAAATGAAAGTAAAACAACTCTCACGCACCGCCGGATAGATACAGCGTGTAAAACTAAAGGTGATAGAATACCGATACAAAGTCGGGTTTATAAAGTACAAATTACATTTATTAAATAATTAATTTTAATTTAATTTCGTACTCGATCGATTAGTCATGCTTTCTGGGGTTGTGTTACTTTACATACCAAGTCGAGGATACGTCCTCAACAATCAGTCCGACAAGGTCTATGCCATTAGAGTTCGTGGTCTTTTTTCTGTTGGTCTAATGTATGGTTCTATGCAGTTCTAAGAAGTCTACCTTCCCAGGTTTTACCTTCACTCTTTGATATGGGATTAGTTTATTGATAAGGCGTCCCTACCAGTAAATGTCAACAGGTCTGATCTTTTGTAGGCCAGAGTTCTCTGCCTCTTGGGTGCTAGCTTTCAATCCCCATCTTCCGACCTTGTGTCACATTTCCCCGTAGTGGTAGGGAGGTAAATACTAGATCCCTTAAAAGGGGCACGCTCGTCCGGCTGTAAAAGAAGCCTGGTCGGTGCCAAGCAATGAACTTATCCTCTAGCTATAAAACGTTATCAGCATGGCTACCATGGGCAAGGATCAAACCTACGATTTTACTGATTGGAGTCTGGCGTTTTTAGGTAGCCATGCTGATGACGGGTCATAGCTAGAAACACGTGCCTATAGATTCCTTTTATATGTACGTAAAAATTAATTAATACGTATACATATCAAAAGTCAGAAATAATTACACGTCCTATTAAAAAGGCGATATAACACAATGTTTTTTAACGCTTAGCAAGTGAAAAATACTAAGAAAAAGCTATGCTTCTATCGTCAATAAAAACAATAACAAAAAACTACGTAACATTATAGTGATAAAAAATCGTACATATTTCGACAAAATGTTTGTGGTCTAGTAGCAAAACGCCAGACTGCAAACAGTAATATTATAGGTTCTACCCTGAGCCATGCTGATGACGAATAATAGCCAGAAACACGTGTCCATGGATTTATTTTATATGTACGTAAAATTCAATGAATAAATACATATATAAAATTTAAAAATATATAATTACACGTCTTATTAAAACGGGTGACTAAATGCAATATTGTTTACCGATTAGGAAGTTGAAAAATACTAAGAAAAAAGCTATGTCTAAGTTTGTCAAATAAATTGGAGCCAACAACAAAATAAAATTGGCTTGTCAGAAAAAAAGTTTGCTTTGCCAACTTATATGATACTTGAGTTAACAAGATCATCTTATATTTATGCATTTGTCTTCAAACCAATATATATCCATCTCTCGCATTATGTTAATGGTATATTTATCAATATGTTCATCTCATTTTGTAAATTGTGAATCAATCTATTCATACATATATGTCGTGTTTGTAGTCGTATTTGTCCATCAATCAAAGTTTACCACTTCTATATTTGTACATTTGTTTTCAACAATATTTCGTCAATTTTCTATCTATCTATCTATCTATCTATCTATCTATCTATCTATCTATCTATCTATCTATCTATCTATCTATCTATCTATTTACCCTCGCGTTACTCTATTTCTTTCTTTTCTTTGTTTCTGTGTGTTAAGAAACCTTTAAATAAGAAAGCATTTACAATAAAAATTCGCCCGATGTTTTTCATTTCCTTTGACATTTCACCCCGTTCCCCACCCGATTCGTTCTTACCCAAATGAAATGAGAAAAATAGAAGGAAAGTCAACTTTATTCTTCGTCAACGGATTTACTAGGCATTATTCATAGTATCAGCTTTTTTCTTTTTGCTGTCTTACTTCCGTTTTAACGTCCCCTCATTGTCTTAAAACCACAACCGTTTTTATGGCATATAAACTAGCTGACCTCACTGACATTTTCTGGGTGTGAAATATGTAAAACATACACTTATTTTTCTATTATTAGCCTAATGGTTAGAGCGTTCGCTAATGGGCGAGGAAACCTAGGTTCTACCTTTGGTCGAGTCATACCAAAGACAAAAATGGTACTCGATGAGCCTTTGCTATACACTCAGCATTATAAAGTGAGGATCAAAGGTAAGCCGAGTCATTGTGGAAAGAAGTGGCGCCCTCTCCTACATCTCGGTTTAGTAACTAATAAACAAGGATCGTTCAGGTCACCCTCGACTATGATCGACCACTTTACTTTACTTTTTTATACTAAAGTTGCGATAATAAACCTTTGTTTTCCTAAGGCTTTATCTTAAATATTTTTATCACATGCCAAAATATTCCTTAGTTTCTCTAATTATTTTTGTAAAAAGTTATATTTTAATTGTTCTTAATAACCGTAATTTGCAATTAACTCATGAAGTGACCTGGCTTTTACAAAGTTTCTGTCTATCACTGTCACCCTTATTTTATGTTGTTGGTGAGCTTGTTAGTGTTATGTTGCTGGTTACTTCATTATCCATGCTTCTTATGCCTCTATAAAAAGCTAGCAATCCTTACGTTTCGCGAAGGAAATAAGTCACTGAACAGATAATCAGCACGATCGATTGTATACATTGGTATAAATTGTCACTTATATACCCATCGATTATACAGGATATATAAGCTATATATATATATATATATATATATATATATATATATATATATATATATAGGCATAACGATCGACAAAAAATTTGAAATAACACATGAATAAATCTTGCTAAAATCTACTACTATATTGAGCTATATAATCGAGGGCCCCTTCATATAGCTAGCAAACCCATCAGTTTGACTAAGAGCAACGATTGACAAAGAGGGTTAAGCAATTATAGAATAAAAATGGTCTGTCCATATATGGGTACGTATGTGTTAACTTTTATACGTTTGTGGAAGTACACGCGTATGATTAAATGTATGTCACATGGAAAAAAGAAATACATTTATATGTGTGCTAATCTATTATGAAATTAAAAGTTATAAGTATGTATATGTTAATGTATGGGCAGGGATTCGTCTATGTATATCTCGTGTATATAGTTTGGTATGTGTATATCTTTATACATTTGTATTACAGGATTTACTTTTAAACTAATTAGTCTAGCATTATGAATTTGGACAACTGCTAGGCGTAAGAAGTCGTAATGTTGGCTATATTTAGTTAAATTTAGTTTCATGTAAAGGGCATGGAATCCCTTCGTGAAAATTCACATACATCTGACTTTTGTGAAATTTTAATAATGAGTATAAATATGAATGAATAAATATTCCTCAATGTTCATTTTCTATGGTGTATTTTAAAGAGATTTTAGGGTTTGCTATCAAATTAATTATTAATTCCTCGTCAAGTTTTTGTTAATTATTTATGTCTGTCTTATGGAAATTCCTCGTTTTATCTGTGTAGGCGTAAATTAAAAGCCGTCGTGTTGTTGTTGTTGTTGTTTATTTCTGGGGAGATTTGTTATTTTTGAGTACTGGTTCTTTTGTATCTATTGTAAAAACTAGTGTTATTATTATATATTGGCTTCAACGAAGCATTAGGTTGCTGAGACATAATTGCATGTGCATAAGCTAATGTAAATGTTTATATAAGTGATAATTATAAAGCTCTACCTAGTATTGATAGCTTTTGAAATAATATTGGTTTTAAGTTAATTTAATTAATATATTTAACTTATTAAATTACTACATATAATCTATTATATAAAGGGTATTTGTTTGTGTGTATGTGTGTCTATATCCAGCTAAAAGTAATAAAAAAACTACGAAACTAAGATCCACAAAGTGTGTGTTTTATTGATCAGCGTTGCCCGGAATGAGAAATATCTTAAATTAAATAAAGAATAGCCATCATTTAGCCCTAAACTGGCGACAATTTCGTCATAGGGGGAAGGTTCCAACCACTAGCTAAAGGGGAGTTACTCGGACTTTTTAACGGAGTTAATTCCCTTATGCTGATATATTCCTCCAGTTGTTTGTTTGTATGTTTGCATGTGTCCAAAGAGAGGAATGGGCTGGACGGAGAAGAAACAGAGAGCGAAAAAAGTGGGGGATTGGATTGGATAGAAGTTTTAAAAGAAATATGTTACACCTTTGGCCCGATACAGTGGCATATATATATATATATATATATATATATATATATATATATATATATATATATATATATATATATATATATATATATAAACTCAATAGGTTAGTTAGATGTGAAAAAGGTGAAAAATATCAATAAGCAAGATAGAATAAAGTTGTCGCGATCGTCTAGTGTTTTGTGATTTTTTTGTTATTATTCGGTTTAATTTGTTTTTCTTTTCTATTTTCTTAAAGGTTAAAGTAGAACATAATTTCGAAATTGTTTCGGTACGATTTCGGGTGAGATAATG
The DNA here is from genome assembly GCA_963556195.1 of Sepiola atlantica. NCBI lineage: Eukaryota > Metazoa > Mollusca > Cephalopoda > Sepiida > Sepiolidae > Sepiola > Sepiola atlantica. The sequence goes on from OY744517.1 coordinate 163,459,847, forward strand.
TCAAACGTGCACCTGACAAAAACAAAATGGCGCTCTGTAGCGATTAAGATATATACGCAATATTATTCGTTAGTTCCAGTAAAATGCAAGTTAAGAAAAAATATATACGAAAAGATCTACATGAATCTCGATACTGTAGTATTTCTGATGTGCATAAAAGAATGACGACATACCGATATACGAAAATGTTATGATATATCTTTATTGTATGTCGTGGTGAAAGAGTATGGGTTAGTGAGGAAAGAAGACGCACGCACAGAAATTGAACAATTTATGACTGCACTGTAGATGTAGCCACGGCCCCAAAGTATTTTCTTTTCAGCCGCTAACGTTTGCGAAATGTTCCAATCAACGATTATTCTATTTTTCGACTCTTCACTATATTTGTTTTCCTGACCAGGTGTCCGACTTCAACCAACGTTTTTTTAGTTTTGACAATCAATCACGTTATGTTGTTTACATATGGCCAGAGTGGCTGACTTCAACTAGCGATCATTTTAAGTTTTGAAAATTAATTATGTTATGTTATTTTCTTTCGGCCATGTGCGTGTCCAGGCTCAGTGCACATACTTCTGTCAAATGATCTTTTCGGTACACCCGGCTTGGATATTTAACCTATACAAGGTCGTTTTAAACATCAACGCTTAAAAATAACACAATTTATCTGTTTTTATTTACTGATTTTCTTTTTAATTATTATTTTTCTGTATCTTTTACATTTGTTTATTACTTTTACTTTACTATTTTACTTTTCCTTACTCTCAGAATTCCCACACCAGTCGTTAACATCTGATGTATTTTTATGAAGTCCGGGTGACAGCAATCTCTTCAAATTTCCAGTATTATCCGTCACATACTATTATCATTGTACTCACGTAGTGATCTCTCACCAGTTGTTTACTATTGAATTTATGCTGATAACAGCCGGTGAGTTTCTATGGAATTTAGTGACGAGAAGCTTTCTCAAGATTCCAGTACTTTTTATGCCCTTTTCATTTAAGGTCTAGATAGGTTTATTCCTCCATCGGTGTTTACCTCAAACCAGACAGTCCATGCTCACTTTCCTGAACGTAGATGTTCTATGTATGCACCTCTGCTTGGGAGTACGTTAAACATATATTTCTTATATATTTATCCAAATAGAAAGATCTTTCTTTAGTTCGTTATTATAATTTGTTTTTCTAGTTATTTAAACCATAGTACTATTTTATTTGAACTTTCCTGAGGTTGATCAATCTCATCTACTTGTCTCAATTGGTTTCCGCACTCCCTGATTTTTCGACAAAAATGTGAATGTATATATATAGTTCTCACATGTTACCTAATACTTTATGTTTAGTTGTGTTATTTTTTTTTTTACTTATCCTTGGTTAGTCGGTGACATCTGATTATGTGGGTTGGTTTTCGAACTTGCAGATGTTTCTAAAGATATCAGCCATTGTATATACTTTTAATCCTTCATTTGATTGAAATTTCTCTTAAACTTTTTACAGTTTCTTTTGCGGAACAGTTTTCTAAAATCATTGGTATTAATTTAGTTTTCTTTATTATTTGTGACCACTAGGAGTGACAACAAGCCCCCACCCCCGAATTACCGGTACTCTCCACCTCTTTTCGATCACCACCTCAAATGAGCTTGCAGTATCGCAACATCCGCCTACCATTGATTTCTCGCTGACAACGACCATTGGTCTTCCTTTGGGATTTGGGTGGTAATATGCCTCTTCAAAATCCCAGCACTCTCTGCACTCTTCCAGTGGAGGTCTGGTTAGTGCTGCCACTTCTAGGTCTTTCTTTTTCCTTGACCCCCTACGACTATTTTGTGTAGTGTCAACCGAGGCCGGTGCCATCATTTTTTTTTGGGGGGGGGGTGGGGGCGAGGAGGGGCAGCTTCTGATATTTCTTGCCGTTTCTGTTCATTGGTTCGTGTGGTGGTGTTCTTCCTGTGGTTTTATTTTCATCCTATTGTAACTTCTATGTGACTGCTTATGCGGGTTGGTTTCCGCATTTGGAAGTTTACTATAAGATTGCGACCGCTTTTATCATTGCCGTCCTTTGTATGGTCTCAATGATTCTTTTGATTCTAATGTTTTCAGTGCTTTGTTACATTAAGAGGGACCCTATATTTCTGAAAAGGTGGTCTTCAACTAGTATGAATTGTGAATTTGGTAGAATTGATAAAATGAGTTCGAGTTAAACTGACATATATTTTTGTGAATTAATCATTCTCCATGAAATAACAGAATAGACAGTTGGGCCGAGACTGGTTCAGCAGGAGTTAAACACAAATCGAGAGTGAATTAAGTCTCGTGATTGGTTGACGAGAAAATGGAGTATGACGTAACACTTGTCACTGTGAGGAAAACCATAGTTTTTGATCAGATCGTCCATGAATTCGATGCGGGACGGATACAGAACAATATAAGCCGAAAACTTTAAGTAAAAGAGTCCGTTATAAAGTTCGTGGGTGGATCTTACACGACACGGACCTAGAAGATATGTTCTGAAACTTTAAGCTAAGTTCGATGGGACGAAAAAGAGTCCACCCTATCTCTCCCCACGCTCAGTCAAAATCTATGCATTAGTTAAATTAGAAACTTAGAGAAACACAGATAAATTAATCTGGGAAACGGTGGTCTCTTTCTCAGGCGTTATCTAAAGAAAGGACGAATAAAACCTATAAACTTACCTCAAGATTTGTCTTTAGAATTCCTTTGTCGTATGAAAAGTTTAGCCACAGATACACTACTATGATGAACGCGTCGTTGGAAGAGAAGTCCACTAGACGAATCACGACGAAGAAGGTAAAAAATCCACGACACAATGGCGACGTATCACGACGACGAAACAAAGAAAGAATCAACGGGACGATATGCCGGGGAAGATAAAAGTTAAATTTTGTTTCAATTTGAAGTGGACACTGGATATGTTTGCAAAATAAGAAAAATGAGAAAAACGAATTGAGTTTAAAAACAGACAGAATGCTCTCTTCCAAGAAGTCACATTCTCTCGAGTCACTTTCTGGTGTCACCTCTGACCCCTAACTGTCGCTCAAAAATTGTAATTCAAACTTACGGCTTGATGTATTGGCAGTATATAACTCTATTCGCTTTCTGCTAGCATGGACTTTTTCTTTCACATACTTTTATTTACCCATCTTACTTTCAAGTCGTCCAGTTATGTGGTCTGAGGTATTAGCAATGAAAACCAGGCAACGAATAAAAAGAACATCACGATCATACTGGAACAACCGCCCTGTTGACGTAATCTTGTTACATGTGACATTTTATTTTCCCAAGCTAGAAAAAATCATGGATGAGTTCAATTATTAAGGCGCGTAGATCATTTAGAGGGTCGTAACGACGGAACTTGTGGACACCCCAGAAAAATAATCCCGCCAGTGCATAACAGTTTGGAAGCGAAGGATGCGAACGACCATCGAATTAAGAGGAAATAATGACTTTACATTTTTAATAAATTGCTTGTGACACAAATCCTGTTACTTTTGAAAAACTCTTCGTAGGGTTGTTTATTTTCTTTCGCCATATCAATCTTATTCTGATATATTTAATAGAAAGAAGAAAAAAGGAAAACACCTTGTAATAGACATAGATTGAAGGCGGGGGTTTCTTACTTGCAATTCGCTTTCTCAATTCCTCTAAATACTTTTAATGGATACGTCCAGCATTTTATTGTACGGCTAAATTTGCGTGACCGGACGTATATATATATATATATATATATATATATATATATATATATATATATATATATAGGAAGATAGAAATGAAGATATGGTGTATACTTTTAAAGTAGAACATATCATGAAAAATTGATGCTCAATATACGAGGTAGAGTAATTATATAAACAAGTAAAGGATGAAAATAAACATTGTACAACATAGAATACCTATTTAATCATCAGTTGCTTATGAAAAGGTGATTAAAATAAAATAAATTTTAATATTTCTTCCTTAATCCATGGCTTTTCAAAGAATGAGTTCTCGTCGTTTGAAAGGTCATGGCTTAAGGAAGGAATAATAACATTTATCTTACCTAAATCCCTTTGCGTTGAACAACTGGATACTTAACAGATCTGTATTTTGTACAATTTTTATTCTCATCCTTTACTTGTTGATGTTTGTTTATCTATCTATCTATCTATCTATCTATCTATCTATCTATCTATCTATCTATCTATCCATCTCTCTCTCTCTCTCTCTATATATATATATATATATATATATATATATATATATATGGATACAAAAAAATACACAAAGCTTTTTTTTATAGAGTGCAAGATTCAAAACGTATAAAGCACATGATGTAGTTGAACTTCATATAAAGGTCTTATTCTATTTAAAGAATATATGGTATTCTGACATTTTGTCGGGTCAGAATAAATAAGAAAACATAATTCCAGACTCTCTAAAGCTTTACATTTGTGACCTCATTGGTGGATAGAGTTTAATGTAACAGCCAGGTCATTATATATACCATTATTATTTTCCACTGAGTTTATCTCGAGCAACGGGGTCCATACTGGATCTCTACCTCTCTCATACACAATCAAATATTTTATCAGAGTGTAGATCAAACATTTTGCGATCTTGGTCTAAGGGATCCAACCACTGTCCTTTCGGTCGTCATCTTGTCTTTACCTAAGGACCGCCATCTTGAATCCCGTTTTCGCTAAGGTGTTGTTGCTTACGCGCAGTAGTGGCCTCGACCAGCGAAACTGATTTTCCTTCATTTTGTGTAAGATAAGTGTATTTCTGTTACGGTCAGGTTTCAAGTTTTACTAGATCAAAGTCTTAGAAAATCGTCGAATTCAAATAAACGTTTCGTTTTCCTGTTTACAATTTCTTTATCAGAAGCTTCAGATGAGATTTAAAGTTACACTGGTAGTAGTCGATGTCCTGATGAATAATATATACCTCGTTTAGATCTTCTGACAATTATTTTTAAGAACTTATCCTGATGCTTGTACAAAATAAGCAACACATTCGTCTTGATTGCATAGTGGAAGTGCTTCAAATACAGCAAGGAAACCAAACAAAAACACATGTGACAATGTCGTTGTGTGTGAAAGGATAACCATCAGATGGATTTCTCATTTCAGAAAAAAAGGTATTTCCTTCGAAAGGATGAGTTAATGCAAGTTGACTTAATTCTAAAAGACTGGAGGCAGCTGTTCGGGGCTAACTCATCAGATACTTCAAAATAAACTACATGGTTAGTCGTTGAATACTCACCCTACCTACTCGACGCATCACCTCCATTCAGTATAAATTATACACCCTATTTACTATGGTATATATAATTTTCAAAAAACTGTGTTATTTTGATTATTCGGACTACTATACTAATCTTAGATGTTATTCTCACAATGTTTCGATCTTTTTCAGGTACCTCTTGTCGAACTCAAGATTCTTTTTATCGAACTCGGGAATCTGTATGAAATTTCAAACGAAACTCGTTATTTAATCCACGGGGGTAGCTTTCTCACGTTGCGTTAGCCATAACCGGGTAAAAGTCTTAAGTAGTTCGTAATTGTATTCTTAGTATTGTCCGTACTGACGATTAAACCTTCAACCCCCAGAAGACTATGACTTAGAAGTGATTATTCAATAGCACTTACGCCGCAAGGACGTGTGGCGTAACGGATATAAGTGCTATGGTTAATCACTTCTAAATCACAGTATTCTATAGTGATATTATGAATACAGTTACTTGATACTTCTACCTGGTCATGGTGGACGAAACAATAGCTAAATACCCTCTTTTTCGAAATTCCGTACAAAACTGCGAGTATATATATATATATATATATATATATATAAAGGAAATGTTTAATTAAAAAAGACACGAAGATTTGGATACTTCAAGGAAGTAACATAACACGAAATGTATGAATGAATACGCAATTATGAATTCCCATAATATCTTAAATACTGCTAATGACATTAAGCTCCATGGTTAACACGTTATATTAAACAGAGCTTACATATTTTAATTCAGTAGATTTTCTGAAACACGTGGTCAATGTTGATTTTTAAAATACTAATTATGTCGTAAATCTTATTTTATTTGTAAATTTATATATATATATATATATATATATATATATATATATATATATATATATAGTTATATTCAGTCAACAGAAAATCATAAGCGTACAAGTTGGAAAAGAAGTATAATAATAGAGAATTAGAAATAAATAAATAAACGAGCAACTTACAATTCCGCGCTGAATTTATTTGACGATTTTAGAAGCTAAGTAAACTAATTCCCAATTTCAGTTTTTGTTGCTTTTGGGGTATAGTCTGTAGGAAATTGTCGGGAATCATTCCCTTCATCAAGCCTTATATGAGGTGTGAACAGAGTTCTTATATATATATATATATATATATATATATATATATATATATATATATATATATATATATATATATGAGAGAAAGAGAATAATAGATAGATTGCAATTTGGATCGGCACATTATTATGAAACCATATTGCGAGATATGCAGACATAATATTTTCATCATTTCCGGTCAGTCTAGACCGAAGTAATGCTCTTTCATGAGAGATGGGGTCGTGATAGCACAAAACTAGCTTTATTATAGACACATTGTGCAGACATATGTTCAGCTAACTATTGCTCTAGATAGGGGTCTATTATATATATATATATATATATATATATATATATATATATATATATATATATATATAAGGAAAGAAAGAGGGAGAGAGGGACAGATAAAGGGTGAGAGAGAGTAAGAGAGAGAAATAGATTTAGATCAGCATACAATATCAATATGCATATAACATTACACTGTAAATAATATATCATTCAATATCATCGCTGATGCGAATGACGTTGGTACGGCTGTGGACAACTTCTTAAAACTAACCTGCCATTGGATCGAGATGGTGGACAAAGTCGGGCAGATCTTCCGGGGATCCTTTCTCAAACTTACAGCAGACATTTTCCGTCCCTTACACATAACTCTGGTAGGGTCTATTTTTTAGTATGCCATCCAAGCAACATATCCGTTTCTACAAAAAAAATTATATCGTACACCTGGAGCATGTTCAACGGCTGGAAATCAGGATTCTTCACGCTTACTTTCAAAGAGCTGCTACAAAGACTAAATCATTTAAGCAGCAGGAAATGCGAGGAGATTGGATTCTGGCGTACACCATCGTCAACGGAATGTAAATCTATATTTTGTGGAGTTTTCCACCCCAGCGCCAAGTCATGGTTTTCGTGGTCATCCGCAAAGGTTGTGGCATCGTTGCTTTTGGCTCAATAGAAGAAAAGCAGCATTCTCTGTCCGTGTTTCTGCTTTTGTGGAACAACCTACCAGAAAAGGTCGTGACAATGACTAACATATCCATGTTCTAAGCGGCCTTAGACAAATATCCAGACTGTATGTGAATGTTAATAGCTTCCTCCTGTCTCTTTACATGGCTTGTTGAACTTTGCTATTTTTTCCAAATACATTTGATTTGACTTGATTATTATCGGAAATAGACTAAAATGACGAAAACTTTAAATAGGATATATTACACAGTCCTGTGCTCAGAAGTAAAGTCAGGGATGACAGTACCGACTTAGTTCCTGTGAAAATGAAGCGTATAGTGCGCGTAACCATTCGTTTAATTTTCTATATTATTAACGAATTTGTCTTCGGATATCTTCAATTTCAGAACGGATAAAGAAAGCTCATATTGGCTGGTTTTTGAAACACACTTAACCTGTGCCTTCACGTGTGTCTCCTGGTGTTGCGCATGCCGATGCCTACAAGGAAATAGGGTGTTTTTCTTTCTTTCTGTCTTTCTATCTCTTGCTTCCACTTTTTCATTCAAGAACTACTCTTTTGTTCATCAAGTCACAGTGGTTAATTTATTTACTGTCTTTAAAACACCTTAAATTTAGACCGCCTAATCAGCTTAAGTGTGTCAAAATATTCATCATTTTATTCAAAAGAATTACACTTGTAAGAGATGGACCACCTCTACGGTTCATGGATATTTTTGCAAATAGCAATGTTTACAGACTGGAAATGAATTTACCTTTGGATTTTCGCTGCACGTATATTTCTATTCCTTATGGTTTTAAAGTTATCTTGTTCGAAATTTCAGAAATTATGGAATTACAAATAAAAGTTATTTTTATGTTTACAATGTCTTTATCAGGAACTTAAGATGAGATTTAAACTTCAACTCGTAGTTTTCGATGACACGACGTATGATATATCCCACTTCGTTTAGATCCCGCGACAATTATTTTGAATAAATGTTCCTGGTGTGTGTCCTAAATAAGCAACACATTCGTCCTGTCATACTCTATGGATTTCACAGAAGAAATGCTTCAAATACAGCAGGAAAATCCATCAAAAATACATGTGACAATGTCGTTGTGTGTGAAAGGACAACTATCAGATGGTTTTCTCATTTCAGAAAAAAAGGGCACTTCCTTCTAAAAGATGAGCTAATGCAAGTTGACTTGATTCTAAAGGACTGAAAGCAGATGTTGGGACTAATATATCTATTTCTCTCTCTCAGTATATATATATATGTAAAAGAAATATATGTGTGTGTATATATATGTATGTATATATTAGTATATGTATATATATTCTATTATTATACTAAATGTGAGTCTTAGTCTTTTTCCTATATACTTTAATAAAACAAAATATATGCTAAAGTAGACATTAGTTCGATGCTTAAGTTATGTTCTAAAACAATTAAAGTTTAGTTGTTCGTATTAATCGTAATTTTTAATTTACTGAACAAGTCACCTATCTCCCTTTTTAAGCTATCTATGTATAGTCATAGTCTTCTACTAATACAACCACTCTCTAATATTTCTTAATGTCTCTGTGGACATTTAGAGAAAAATGTACTCTCTGTATTTCAGCATCGTCATCTAATTTACATAAATGTGTCTGTACATAAAACGAAGACGTGTGTAAATAAGATGGTAAAATAATTTGCTTTACTTCTATATAAGAATGATAAAGAATAATTGTAATAATAATAATAATAATAATAATAATAATAATAGAAAAGGAAACGTATTATTTTTAGTTATGTAAGTTAATGTATTCAAATATATGTCACATATATTTAAATGAAATTAAAGTATAATAAACGACAATCGTGGTTGTAACGCATTGGGTCACACATGTCTAGTATACTACTGCAATGCAATGCCCTCCGTTCAGTCTAGAGAGACTATGGACACCTCTGTAAGGGGCTGGCTGCGCGTGTAATTGTTAAGCAAGGGTTGCGCAATTACTAACAACACTTCTCCTGAATCGGCACTGCTTGATTCCAATGGCAAGCAATTCAAGACTGGAAACAATGCAAAATACAGCACCTGGTATTCCCAAACGGTCACCCATTTAGTACTGGCCAGGCTCGACGTCGCTTAACTACGGTGATTTAACGGAAACCGGTGTTTCAACGTGATTGTGCCGTACAGTATATACTACTACAACTGTGTAAATCTTGTTTTTTTTTATCTTGATATCTTGTCACTTTGTCCCTGTGCACATTGGGTGACGTCATCGTTTTATGACGCCATCTATTAAAATATAGGGGATACCCCTATAAGGTGGATGACGTTACTAGAGGATCGTGGCATCCATTCAAACAGAGACATGAGGGGCAACCATGCACAGTGTATATGGCTTTACAAAATGATGATGCCATTGATTAAACCAGAGATAGAGAGAGAGAGAGAGAGAAAGAGAGAGAGAGAGAGAGAGAGAGGTGAAAGGATCATTTATGACGTGTTATCTAGATGAACCGTCCAAACCACTGGTTGACTAATATAAATGACTAAAAATCTGTGGATCGTGTTTCTTTTTTATGTTGTTATCCCCAAGCAAGTAGAATACGTCATCATTTTGTGATGTATCCATTAAACCATGTGTGAATAACCGTGCACAGTCGATGAGGTCAATAAAACATCACATCATCCATAAACATGAGAGATTAGTAAATCGGTGCACAGTATATGACGTCAAAAAGGCGAATGTCGTCATTTATGAAACCAGAGAGGAATAAAGAGAAAGGGGAAAGAGATTATTCTGGAGGACGAACCGTCTCAATCACTGAAGGTTCTAGTATACTTATGAAATGATGTGGACCTTGCTTGCTTACTAACTTTGTTGCCTGTTTGTATCTTTGCACAGTAGATGACATCACAAAAGAATGATGTCATACATTAAGAGAAATAGAGAGCGATGGAGGGAGATTATTGATCACGTCATCAATGATGAATAATGGACCTACTTGCTTACTTGTTTTTATCTGTACACAGTGGACGTCACAGCTGGATGATGTCATTTGTTAAAAAGAGAGAGAGAGCGACGAATGGATCACTGATGACGTCATAAATAGTGAATGGGGAACTTGATTGATTGATTCTTTGAAATCGTGTACAGTGAATGACGTCACAAAATTATATGGTTTCATACTAAGAGGGTTTAAGAGAAAAGGAAAAGCTAGAAGGAGAATGAAGAGAGAATGAAATGGAGCCAAAAAAAGAGATTGAGAAAAACAGATGAAGGAAAGGGTGGGAGAGAGACAGAGGGGAGGGTGAAGAAAAACGAATGATTATTATCAATAATTACTTTATAATAGATGACGTCATAAAGAATACTTGGCATTTGTAGCAACTTTATAAATGAACTAAAGGACCCGTACTACTTTGAAGGGAGGTGACCGTGGTTAAGCGGATAACGATATGGACTGAAGACCTGGTTGTTCCGAGTTCGAATCCTTTCACTTAGAGATGTTGGCAACCTTCTCGTAGTCCTTCCTGTAAGTACCCGATGTCTTTCCAGAAAGATTTCTAACTAGAAAAACGTCGGGGAAACTAATGCCAACAACAGAATCATCTGATTCACACGAAAGAAGAAAAAGACTACTTTGAAGAAGTTTATGTTATTAAAAGAAGCAAAATATGAGACTACCGATTGTGTTTTCAATGTGATTTTGTCTTTTATAGTTTGGGGCTTGTCCAATGTTTGCATTATATTTTTCTATACTTTCTATTTCGACATTTGAGATTTAATAAATAGAATCAGATTTAATTCAGAGGAATTTAAGTTTTCTACCTTTTAAAATTGTTTAACTAGTGTACAAATTCCGTCAGAAATGATGGAACATTTATACTTTGCCAGTATTCGCAAGCATTTCTATATAAAATCATAGAATAACGTGAGTAGTTCTATGATTTTATATTTGAACTTATTATTATCATTTCTGATAAACTAAATAAAAATACACTTACTGTTGAATTTTTAGTTAACGTGAAAGATTTTCCGAATTCATTTCAGACTACGTGGTTGCCTGACATGCTATTTCCTTTCCAATGTAAGTTTTTCTAATGTTTTTATGTTAATTTCAATAGGCTAATTATCAACTGAACTATCGCGCGTTGATAAAAAGCGAGTTTATACAAAAAAAGGTTTTAACCGTTGACTTTGCTTCTTTAAATAAAAATCCTTTAATGTTCTTCTTTTGATGATTCGGACGTTTAACATATCAGATGTTAGCGAAAGTCAAATGCGAACCTGGGAATTTAAAAAAAATGAATAAATCGGTATATAAAGCAGAAAGAGAAAGGGAAGAAAACGTCTCACTATGAAAATAAATATGCATTCTTCCTTTCCTGATTCGCCGGGTAGACTTGTGTGACGGGACAGATATATACTTACAAATAAATACACAATTCTATTTATTATAGTAGAGTATTTTTATTTTATTATGACTGTCACTCGTTACTGAACATAACAAGGACCGCATCAATTATATTATAATATATAATAAATAATTGTGTACTCTCTAACTTTTGTGTCACGGGACGGATATAGATTTACAAATAAATACACATAGTTCTTTAATATAGAATGCAGGATTTTATTTCTGTTTATAACCGACACACTGTTTTCAGTTCTTCATCTTTCGATAATCGTCAGACGAGTATCCTCACTGTTGTTGTTTGTTTATCCAAGCCTTAATGTTTATTGTATTAATGAGCAACTACGTACAAACGCCAAAGGCCACTGAATGATAAAGTTTAATGGGAATGTCAGTTGGATGAAAAACAATGTTATGAGTGGATTGGGAACTCTGGGTGAGATGGGTAGAATTTGATTACATAAGAAGGTTTTTTGTTGACATTGAACTTGAAAACGATACTGTCACAGTTAGCTGAGAAGAAGCTGCCCGGTATATGGACATATTTTGAAAAGTAACTCTGTTCATGGAAGTTCCGTTTGGTCTTAGGTACACAGAGGAAGAAATGAAAAGTCGTTTGCAGTGGTTCTAGCTAGACGAGTTCCTGCTGTGTTATACTAGAGAGTTGAGCTTAGTCAAGCGAACCTACAATGAAAATACTGATAGAATCGAGGAAGACTTGCACCGTCTCTTCTTCGTTGGCATATTTATTTGAAATAAAATACTTGACTTCACAAAAAATAGTGTATATTTATTTTCGATCCCGCGGTGTGCGATTACGTGGGAGTTCGGGAATGTTTTATGTTTTGCTGTTTGAACCCTTGTTTTTACATGCGTTTTCAATGGACCCGCAGGGACGGGTGCGTACATCACAACAACTGCCTGAGGTTTGATTCCTTCTTTTGATGAATGTTTTCATTTGTATTTCTATGAATACGTGCGTCGTCGATGTGCTAAAGGTCATGTATATGTGTGACTGCCATGGACCGCATCTGCTGGTAACATGGGTTGGTGGTATATATATATATATATATATATATATATATATATATATATATATATATATATATATATATATATATATATACGTAGATGTTGTAAGTATGTAATTGCGTAAACAGTTGAGTTGAACATTAACGGGCGGAACTTTTCTCAAGGCGATGCTTTTGCAATTGTAAAAGGGACTGTTTAAATCCTACGACGCACATCTATGCCAAGTCGAACTGATATTACTGATGCTACTACTACTACTACTACTGTTACTATTAGTTATTACGGTGCTACCAGATTAGTATGTATGAAGATACTGGCTTCCTGGCCAAAAATCCACCAACCATTTATGTTATTGTTTTTCCTTTCCCTTTGCAAAACTCAATCATGTTCTGCAAAGCAAAAAAACAAAACCAACAATTTTCTTCTACAAAACACTCAAACCAACTACCATGAATAAATATTTGAAGATATATTGAACTTGAAGCATAAAAACCTTTACCAAAATGACCGTACTCAGCATTAAATAACACAAAAAGGGTTGATATGCCGTAAAACAAAACAACTAAACAAAACACCATGAATTAATATCTGATGATATATAGAACTTGAAGCATAAAAACCTTTCACAAAATGACTGCACTCGGTATTACATAACCCGAAAAGGGTTGATATGCCGTAAAGCAAAACAACCAAACATACTATGACTTATCATAATGATGATAATAATAATGCACAAAATAATAATATATACGCATTAGTATTAATGTGTTTACAGATGCAAATTCTCTCATCCGACTCACATTTTCACTTCGATTTAATATATATTTGTATGTATCGTCTGAATCGTTTTAATCCGCACGGAGGAAGGTGAAAGCGTTATTACTGTCAAACAGTGTTCAACGCTCGTGCGAAACCCGCTTTGTCGCAAATGACAACCAACTTATCTCAACAGTGTTCTACTTTCAAGACTATTACATATTATAGGGGCTTTCAACTATAAATATTTTTGTATTATATATATATATATATATATATATATATATATGTGTGTGTGTGTGTGTGTGTGTGTGTGTATGTGTGTGTGTGCGCGTGCGTCCATTTATGTGGTACACAAGGCCCGTTCCAAACACCATATTAAGATTTTGGAGGCCGTGAGTGTAACAATGCGAAAGCCACTACTCTGTAGACAAAAAGAGTTGTTTCACAAATTACAGTCATTTAGAGACCTCTTTGTCTCTATCATGTCCATATATTGCGTTTTCTGTTTATAATGACGATATTCAATCTCCCTTTTTTACTCTCCACGTTACCCTTTTCCCCGTTTTAAGCGATATTCGCCGACGTTTCCCTTGAAAATGTGTCGATTGAAAGGTACTTGGGATTTAGTTTGCTAATTTTAGTCGAACTTTTTTATTCTTTTTAAAAGTTTTTAATCGAATGTCTTCCGACGATTAAATATATTACTATAATTGTCCTCTCTTTTTTCTTCATGTGATATTGTCCTCGACTCGCTATGACTCCGTATATTCTATTTAAAACTTGATAAAATTATGTACCACAAAAAATCTGTTCAAATGTATATATATATATATATATATATATATATATATACAGGGTGATTCATAAGTCACTTCACTTAGCTATTTAAAATGTCATTTACAATTGAAGAGCGAATTTTTATTGTTAATCGTATGGCCAAATTTGATGAATCTCCCACACTTGTGGAAAAGCAATGGAAACGTGATGTGAACAGAAAGCCTCCTTCGCACAACACCATAATCCATCAAATATGCTACAAAG
>OY744517.1:163479411-163516911 GCA_963556195.1 Sepiola atlantica
AATCCCAACAGTAAATCTGGAGTGTAGCCCCAAAGGCAGACAAGCGCTGTACTTAGCCCTTCTCTAGCAGCTACTGCAGTCAACCTTGTGCCGAACGTACTGGTACTTCCATTCCTCTGGGCAACATCAGCAAGACCGGGAGGGAGATTCTGACGATTGGGCAACTCAGTCTCTCCATAGATCTGCCCTGGTCAGCGCCCTGGAGAGAAAATTTCAGCTATGCATCTGTATAGGACTAAACAGGGTAGCAGAAGTTACCGGTTATAAGCCTATAGCTCAATTGGCGTACAGCTGGGCGCCAGGAGTCGATCCTAACGGTGGGAGAGGTTATTTAACCTCATTGGACAGCTACCACCCGCCATAAAGCTGAGCAGCCCTCAGCCAGTAAGGTGCCATCCCACCACTGGTCACTTGCTTTACTGGGTGTGTAAGGCATAGGATCATTCCAACAAGTGGTCAGCAATCATTGCACCAAACAAAAACAAAAGAAGTACAAGGAAACTAGCACTTCGACTAGGGTGCTGGAATGTCCGTACTATGATGACAGACCTATCTACTGACATACTCAACATTTCCGATGTCCGCAAAACTGCTATCATCAACAACGAGCTACTGAGACTAAGGGTAGACATTGCTGCACTACAAGAAACTCGCTTAGCAAATTTCGGATGCCTAAAAGGATCAGACTATACTTTTCTCTGGCAAGGGAAGAAGGAAGAGGAAGTTGGCGAATACGCTGTTGGTTTTGCAGGTAGAAACTCACTGCTTCAAAATCTACAACTCTGTGATTCAGCGACTGAACGCCTAATTTCACTGCATCTGAACACCACAGATGAATCAATTAATCTATTGTGTGTGTACTCCCCAACACTCGCGGCACCTGACGACACAAAGGTGAACTTCTACACTCAGCTAGATGACACCATCAAGGCATTTTCACAGAATGAGGACCTGATCATACGTGGGGACTTTAATGCGCATGAAGGTGGTGACAACGATACATGGCCAAGCTGCCTCGGTAACTTTGGAGTGGGTAAATGCAAAGATAATGGTCAGCGACTACTAGAACTCTGTGCCTACCATGACCTATGCATTACCAACACATTCTTTGGTGCCAGGCCGCTTCATAGAGTGTCTTGGAGACATCGCAGGTCAGGGCGCTGGCACCAGCTTGACCTCATCATTACAAGACGAAGGTACCTAAAACATTTCCTGACGTCTAGAGCTTACCATAGTACCGATTGTAATACGAATCATTCCTTAGTATGCAGCAATGTTAAACTTTAACCTAAAGGTTTCTACCGCACTAAACAAGAAAGTATTGCGCGTATTGACGTTTGCAAGACTCAACACCCAGACTGCATGGCGGAATTCAACGTGATATTTTCCTCCACCTTCAAAGAAAATCACAGTCGACCTGCATCTGAATAGTGGGAAACACTCAAAAACGACATCCACTCTACAGCTCTCAAAGGCTTTAGGAAGAGGACAGGTTGTAAACGCAATGACTATTATGATGCAAATTCTGCTACCCTTGATTCTCTGATTGAGGCAAAACGTTCATCTTTGCTTTCACACAAGGCCAACCCATCTCCTACATTGGCTTCACTGAAGTCTTCGAGAGTTGCAGTCTAAGAAGCTGTCAGAGAAGCTGCGAACAACTACTGGACGGACCTTTCTAAGACTATTCAGCAAGCGGCTGATACAGGCAACATGAGAAATATGTATGACGGGATCAGGAGAGCTACTGGACCCATAATCAAGAAAATTGCACTACTGAAACCCAAGTTGAGTTAACCCATTCTAGACAAAGTCAAACAGCTGGACAGATGGGTAGAACACTACTCCGAGCTTTACCCCAGGAATAACGTGGTACATCAATCTGGCTTGGATTCCATTGATCGTCTCCCCCTGATGCATGGGCTCAACGAGCAGCCTTTCATAGAAGTACTATCCTGGGCAATAGACAGACTGCCATCTAGAAAAGCCCCAGGAAATGACTATATTCCAGCAGAGGTCTTAAGAAGTGCAAAAGCTAGCCAGCTTCAGCCCTTTCATAACCTTTTGATACAGTGCTGGAGAGAAGGCTCAGTGCTTCACGACATGAGCGACGCAAACATAATAACACTCTACAAACACAAAGGGGACCGCAGTGACTGCAACAATTACCGCGGTATCTTACTGTTGAGCTTCGTTGGTAAGCTATTCGCACGCAGAGTACTACTGCGACTGCAAGTTATTGCCGATCGAATTTACCCAAAATCCCTATGCGGCTTTCGTTCAGAGAGATCAACCATCGATATGATTATTTCTTTACACCAGCTGTAAGAGAAGTGCAGAGAGCAAAACCACCCTCTGTATCTCGCCTTTATAGATTTTACCAAGCCGTTCCATCTTGTGAGCAGAGACGGTCTATTAAAGATCCTCCCACTAATCGGATGCCCACCAAAACTCCTCAGCATCATAAGATCCTTTCACGATGGCATGATGAGCACTGTACAGTTTAACGGCGACATGTCTGCTGGGTTCGGGGTGAAGAGCGGTGTCAAACAAGGCTGTGTGTTGGGCATGACACTCTTCGGCATCTTCTTCGCCGTACTCCTAGAGCAAGCTTTCAAGAACACAGCGGATGCTATCAACTTTCACTCCAGATCTGACGGTAGTCTCTTCAACATCGCCAGACTCCGCTCCAAGACTAAGATCAGGTCAGTCCAGATCAGGGACATGCTGTTTGCCGATGCTGCAGTCATAGCAACGCATCAGGAAGATGGTCTCCAAAGACTTATGGACAGGTTTGCTGATGCTTGCAGCCTGTTCGGCCTAACCATCAGCCAGAAGAAAACCCAACTTATGGGAAAGCAACAGCCTGCCCACCCAGCATTTCAATCCCAGGTACATTACTAGAGGTCGGTCACAAGTTCCAGTACCTAAGCTCTACTGCTTCAGAATCCTCTCATTGGGCGTAGAGCTGAACAAAAAGTTTGGTAGGGCATCCACAACCCTCTCTAAACTAACTAAAAGAGTCTGGGAAAACAGCAACCTTACCACTTCTACCAAGATGGGCGTCTACAGAGCGTGCGTTCTCAGTGTCCTACTGTATGGGAGTGATTCTGTATGTGGATGACTATATATATATGTATATATATATATATATATATATATAATGTACTTTTATATAGTTGTTTTTATTGATGATTGTGGCGTTTATTGCTTTTCGTTTACTACTATTTCGATTGTTTCACTTCCTAAGTGATCAAAATGCATATATATATATATTTAACAAAAATTACGTCATATAAAGTTAAGGGCAACTAATAATGCAATCTTCTGCATTAATCTTTATCACTTAGGAAGTGAAAACTAGAAGTAACAGCAACAAACAAACAAGCTGAATGAATGCTACCATTCTGAAGATCGTCGGGAGGTAAACACCTTTTGAGCTTGAAACCAATGATACTGATGTTATACTGATTTTCTGTACTAAATAATAAATATATATATATATCCATCAACAAATGTATATATATATATATATATATATATATATATATATATATATATATATATATATATATATATGGGTGTGTGATACTATTGCTTGTCGCCTGCTATTGAAGTTCTAAGTCCGAAAGAGTAGTATAAGTGCTTTAAAAACCAGTTTCACTTAAAAGCCGCAATGTACAGATGTCTCTTGACGGTCATCCAAAATTGGCATTGGAAAGAGCCTCATAGAGAACACAGGTGAAAAAGAGTTGTGCAATCTTTGAAAACATTGCCAGAGAACATGAAAGACTGTACCGCAAAAGTAGGCACAAAAGGGCTTGAACTGCTACATGTGACCGTATTCTTCTGTCAAATTCTTTCTATGTCAATTATTTGATGTCTCATGCTAGATCAGAATCACTATATACCTTCCCCTCAAGGCCAAACATTATGTCGTAATGTGTGGGAAGATTTGTAACTCAGCATCAGGTCTCAAAAAGCACACTGTAGTGCACAAAAATAAATTGCACATATGTCACCTATGTTCCCAGCCTTGCAGGCCAGAAACTGGTTTTCAAAGTCATGTACGAAATCATGCAAGAAAAGACTGATGCGTTTGACAACAGTTGAGGACAAAAACGGCAATTATCTGGCAAGATAGACAATCACTATATATTATACTTGAGAAGATTTAATGAATGTTTGTTCTACTGAGGCTTTGTTTCTATATAATTTTTTACGCTTAATACATGATAAATATCCTTTGCATTTTGGATTGTGTCAGTTTTTTTTAATCATTTTTGTTGGTCATATTATCCGTATTTTGAAATTAACTCACCAAATGACCTATTTCGTACTAAGTTTCTACTTATCACTCTCACCCTCTTTCAATGTATGTGGTTTGACATCCCGCTCTTTATTCATACATTGTTTATCGTTCGCCCGCTCTCTCTCTTTCTCTCATATGAAAGAAAAATAACTATGACTTAGAATATATAAACAGTCTATTTAAAACAATAGCGAATATTACTAAAATATTAACACTATTTAACCTATAGCCGGGAGGAGAGAGAAAGAGAAAAGCAGATATAGTAAACGGAAAGACTAAGTTGGGATTTTGTCTTTTTACTTTCGTCCCTCTGTCGTATTTTAGTATCAAATAACATATTAATTTAATTGTCACCCGTGCTTATGATGTATGGCGTCCGGTGGGTCAGCTGCTTATGGTTACACTGCTGAGAAATAATTGAGACGAAACCTGTATTCCTGTGGATATAATTTATATTTAGTAAATAATATATATATATATATATATATATATATATATATATATATATATATATATAAATATATATATATATAAAATATTTTTTCACATTAGAAAATCATTTTTTTAAAGTAAATACAATTTTGTTTAAGAAATAGATAAGATGACAATATTTATTTTATATAATAAATAAAATGTTTCGAACGGAACCGTTGTTTTTCAATGAAAATAAGAATCCGACATTGGTATATATTCGGATTCTTATTTTCATTTAAAAGAAACGGTTCCGTTCGAAATATTTGATTTATTATAAAACTGCTCCGATGAATTGGCTACTCTTGTGCCTCCTCGACGTAATTTCACTAGACCAACTCGACAATCAACTAAATCCCATCTATTCACTGTGGAGGTCCCCAGAATGCCATAGAGCTTTCTACTCAAATAGATTCTTTCCTAGTGTTGCTGACCTCTGGAACTCCCTCCCCTGCCCCCTGTTTCCCCGACAGTACTGACATGCAGAAATTTAAAATTAATGTAAACAGACATCTCGCTGCACAGATCCACGTTTAAGTTGACCCCCAACCTTCTCCCCTTTTCTTTCTTCTCAGTAACCTCTTACGTCTACAGTGGCAGCATGCTTTGTTTGGGGTGAACTACGTTAAAAAAATATTGGCATTTTATCGATTTCCTAAACAAAATTGTATTTACTTTGAGGAAAACATTTCTAATGTGAAAAAATATTTTATTATAATCTATTAGCGTGTGGACGCTTGTTTTCACTACTGCTATATGTACTACCATAATACAATCTCGACACGACACTGTCTCCACATTACACCAAGGAGAGCGTCGCCGTTTGGGAGTTCGATCCCATACAGTCGGCGTGGTAAATAGTAAAAAATATATATAACAATGTCGGATTCTTATTTTCATTGGAAAAGAACGGTTCCATTCGAAATATTTGCATCTTATCGATTTCTTGCAAAAATTTATATATATATATATATATATATATATATATATATATATATATATATATATAAAGAGAGAGAGAGAAGGAGAGAGGAAGGGCGATTGACAAACAGAGACAGAAACAAACACAGAGAGTAAGATAGACACGGCTAAAATGATACACAGCTAATTAGCAACTCTTAATCTATGTAATCAAAGTGAACTCACATGTGTCCGGCTAACTTCAATAATCATGTAATAAAATTTAGTTTTATGAGCAAAGAAAGAGAGGCTTAATCTTAATAATAACTTATAATAATGAAAAGTTAGAAAGAATAATCACGCATGCAAATTTTTATTTTAATATTCAAAGGAGGAGATGCTTAATCTCAATAATATCAATTTATAATATAATGGGTACTTTCTCTTTGGTTGTGTGTGTCTGTCTGTTTGTCCGTCAGTCGGAATATTTTGTAACGAATATCTTAACTTCTTTGAGAAATATAAAATATTGCATTAATTCTAAATACTAAATTCCCAACAAATAAATCGGATACCATGAACGGAAATGAAAACCGAAATCTTGACATCTTCGGTTTGATGTTCTACTTACTGAGCTATTTGCACTTTTTTATAAATATATGTTCAAACATTAGCTTAACAAAATATTATTAGCTTTGGCGTGAATTCATAGATTTAAGATTTCCGTCAGGTTTTAAAACATGAATTCAAACATTAGTGATAAGAAATAAAAAATAAATCAATGGGTAAACATTATCAATAGCGTTGGAAATTATTTTAATAGTCCAAAACAATGTAGTTATATTTTACTATGTATTGTATATAGTTTTATCACACTAAGAGTGAAGAGGGTGAAGCGTTAGCCTATCAAAAATATGCGACCGGATGGAGCATATCTTTGCTAGTTTGATAATAATAAAATGGAAAATAAACAATTATTTCACTTGTAATACAGATACATAAATAATCCATTATTATTAGTATCATTAAAACAGAATGAAAAGAGAGAGATAGTATATGTTGTGTCCTTTTTCTTATCGATTAGTTTTGTCTCATTTATTAGTTTTGTCTTTTTTCTTATCTATAGGTTGTGTCTTCTTATCTATTACTTTTGTCTTCTTATCGATTAGTTTTGTCTTTTCTTACTGATATATAGAGAGAAAGAGAGAAAGAGAAAGAGTTTGGTCTTCTTTTCCTTATTGATTACTGTAGGTTTAGTGATTTCAAATAATGAATAGGAATAAAATTGCGAAGTGATAGCGAACCTGCAAAGCGCTTTAGTATAATAATAGCTATACCATATGTATTAATTAAGTTTTAATTAACTTGTTTATAGCATTTTGATTTATTTATCCTGCTTTACATTTCTCTGGAAAGTTTATTATGGTTTGGTATTATGTAATAATCTCTTTATTTTCTTTTCAAGTTTCGCCAGGGAAAAGTGTGACATTTCTATAAAGAAAACCAGATGCCCGTCTTTGCTGTTTCTCATAATGATCAATCGTTGTATCCGACCAACAATAACATATTACATACGATTTAGCAATTTAGTTTTATAAAGTATGAAGCAGTTTGAATATTATATTAAATTAATTAAAAGTAAAATAGTATTATCTGCTTAGATGTGTTAAATTATGTCTATACGCGGCCATATTCGCCAGTCATGCTATCTGTCAGGTTAAGTCTAAAATAATATTATTAGATGCGCTCATGGCTTTCTATACAACCCTGTATCCGTGGCTCAGCAAGTTTGTCGATGGGTACATTGGCCAGTTATGCATAAGTTTAGTGTTGATAACATTTACTTCAGGCTTTCAGGCATAATTTAAAAATATCGTCAACGCATATATATATGAAGCTATGTGCGTCTTCCATTAGAGGCCTCGGTCAGTTACGCTTAGGTTTAAAAGATTATCTTTGTTGGTCTGTTGCTTTTGTATGCATCTATGAGTATTTGTCTGTCCGTCGTTGAGCCCGTCAATCTGTTACGCTTCGGTTTAGAATATCAATTTTGTCAGTTTGTAGGGATTCAGTTTGAAATAGAAAGTGTTTGTGTCGGTTATATTTAAGTTTGGAATAGAAATTGTGTCTGTCTTTTATTTTTAAGTTTCAAATAGAAATTGTGTCTGTCTGCTATATTTAAACATAAACATCAACAGACCAAACACCCGCCATCATACAACTGGCTATACATTTTGGACAAGGCCGTTTCGCAGACGAGACAGAGACATTAAATAAGCATGCAGCAGAAATAGCCTGAAAGAGCTGCCAGACATAAACTCAGACCGTTAATAGAAGAAAACTGGAAGAATTGGTTAACCAACAACGTGCCAAATAATTTTCTGATAGAACTATCCCAGAAATATATAAATAAATAAAGGTTCTGTAGATTTGCTCAGAAGAGAATCGCTCTATTATGATCAAGATATGATTAAAACTAACTAAAAAAACATCCGGCGAATATACCCGGTGAGCTAAGTGTAAGAGAGATCCTAACAGTTGCACTGAAAGGGACCGTTAAACTCATGATGAGCAATGCTTTTAAGAAGATGATAGGTTTTCGCAGCGACAACAGGTGCAGGTTCTACCACAGCGAAGTGGAGAGTGTGAGCCACCTGCCATCCTGCTGTAAGGTTCGGCTGGGTGACAGCTACTACACAATGCGATACAATGGAGAAGGTAGATATCTCCATTGGACAATTGAACATTCAATGTAGTAAGCTGGGAACATATACAAAAAACGTGGGAAATAAATCATACGCCATCAATTATCACTATGCAATTCGCACAGCTGCACACTTAAAGAACGCATATGTTTAACCTGACTTAGTTATATGGGACAAGATAGACAGCGTAGCAACCTTAGATAAATTCAGTGTCTTCAATAATGGCAGCCTAAACAGAGGTGGGGAATAGAAGAGAACTGACTATAAAGGTATTATCTACGACATGAAAGGTAACTGGAAGCATAAGAAGATTCAAATGTTCCAGGAATCATAGTAGCCACTAGATCCATGGAAAAGACTAACAAACTACCCGATGAGCCAAGTGCAAGAGATATCACAACAATTGCACTTAAAGTGACTTTTCAAATCCTGAAAAAGATAACTCGGTTGGAATCCCTGAAATAGAGGTTGAATGTTTGAAATAGCATTGTAGTCGGTCTATTACGCTTTAGTGTAAAATGACATTTTTAGATGCGTCCACGTAACTCCATAAGAAGCTATGTCCGTCTCTCCCTGGTTTCTCCGGTTTCTTACGCCTGAGTGTTAAATACTATTTTTCTAATTGTCTTCTTAGTGACATCAGGCGGATATACAGCTTTCAGGCTAAGATAGTTGGGTCTCCGGATGACCAGTGAGTATCTCTTCCTTCTGAAGCGGTGAAGGAATTAACACACTTATTCGTCTCATTCTTACGAGGCAGCCTTATCCGATACCGACTTAGCTATTCTTGCAAAGTGATCCACTATTTTGGGAGTTGAATTCCTATTATAAACTGGAAGGGAGACAAGTAAAAATACCTTTTAACACTCAGTGATGTACATTAATATTAGTTCTGTCGTCTCCAGAGTTCAATCAAGACTCTTCTGGAGAATGCCACTGGCCTTTCAGTATTGGAGTTTCTGACCGCAATCACTTAACACGCATCACGGCGCATGAACTTCGTGAATGTTTTATCATCAATTGGGATATGACCCAAGGCAAAACAAGAAAAATAATGGTACGTTCAGTGACAACATATTTTCGGTTATTTCCTCTACGTGTCTGCTTTATCTCTCCCCTGTATCTCTTTGTCACTCGAACTCTTTCTGTCTCACGATCTCAAAATCTCTCCTCCTATCTCTCTCCCCCTCTCGTTCTCTTTTTTCACACGTTCTGTTACGTAGTCAAGTATGAAACCAATGAAAACTGACGACTCTTTCATGCTGTGTTACTGCTAAAAATATAAACTAAACCATCTGAAGCAGCAATTTGTAAATGAAGGCGAGGCCGACTTTACTATACTGTTTCCGCATTTCCATATTCTCGACGGGTACTTCAGTGTTAATGTATAAACAAAGGTATTTTCGCCTTATTTTCATCAAGTACATTACAGAACAAGAACATAAGTCAGTCGTGCGATTGCATATCTCCACCTAATAAGGTAAGGAGGAGCCAAAGTCTTATCTGGGCGTTACTTTTCAATATTGTATGAAGTATTCCCGAAGTTATTCTATGGAAACGTTGTTAACGTAAAAACTATTTATCTGATCGGGCTGCAATTTTGCACGGTGGTTACTGTTATAAAAATCATAAGGTCCATACATCAAATTTCAAACAAATTAGAAATTGAAATTCCGTAATTTTTCAGAGTCAATGGGAAATGTAAAAGTCAAGGTTATAGAAGATTCATTGAC
Organism: Sepiola atlantica; assembly: GCA_963556195.1. Taxonomy (NCBI): domain Eukaryota; kingdom Metazoa; phylum Mollusca; class Cephalopoda; order Sepiida; family Sepiolidae; genus Sepiola; species Sepiola atlantica. Next base: position 163,489,533 of record OY744517.1, read on the forward strand.
TACCATATGGCGAAATAGTGAGTGTTTATAATGCAGAGAACCGAAGATATTTAAAAATTAAATTAGATACAAGTTAGATCATGAGCGTCATTTTGACCAAGTTTGGTGCCGATTGCTTTAGCGATATAAATGCTAGGATGTACACAATCACACATAGTGACAACCAACGCGACCGCAAACATAACCTCCTAAGCAGATATAATAACGTAAACTGTTGATAACCTTCATTAACATGGTGTCTGTCTGCCAATATTTTAAATAGTTTTGATATTACCATAATAATTAACATTCTTTTGTAAAGAATTGGCAATCACCATATATGCATGTATATAACATGTAATTATCGGAATGACTGTTAAGGATCAGCTCTCGTCACATATCACAAACTATAAGCGTAGCAAAATATCTTACAAAAAACTCATAGTTATCTCATGACGAGAATACTAGTAACAGACAAAAGAAGAAGTGAAAGGCGGGTTACTGGTGTCTGAAAACTAATTTGCTTCAGGATGACAAGCTTGTCAGTCTTGGATGACTCTCACTCCCCCCCCCTTACTCTCATTTTCTCTTTATATATATGATCACTTTAACTTCATAACCGAAATAGTGAAGGTTCTGCAGCCAGGTCTATGGCAACACAGCTAGGAAGAGTGAACTGATATAGAACCTGCAGCTATAATGATTGTCGGCCATCTTGACTGGCATGTCACACTGCCACAGTTCTGCAGATAGGCGGAAAAGATTTAAAGCATGCGTATATTGTCACGTTCACTACAAACCATGCAGACCTGCAGCTGGTCTAAAAAGCTACCTACAAAGTGACGGGCGATAAAGACATGAAATTGCAGGTATGTGATTTAAAGGCAATCCTCTGTGAAGAAACAGCGAATGTATGTGAAGTGATGGTAGTTTAGTGATTATTAGCGCGAGCCGAGATACGTCCGAGATAATCAGTACGATATAGTCTAGGCCATTTGGGCTGGGTGGCCTTTTTTATGTGGCTGAGATATGGATTCTGTGTAGTTCTAGAAAGTCAAACCCCTCTTATTTTGTAAAAGAGGCTAGTTTATTGCTAATCGCCCGAGACGCATCTATCAGGTAATGTCGACAGGGTTGCTTAGCCCTTTTTATACAGTTGAGCTCTTTTTGTATTGGCTACTGGCATTTCTAATCCCTACAAATTCCCACGATCGGAGGGGTAAACACTAGCATTTGATGTTCACGTATTGGCGGGATTATTGCATTACGTTCACAAAGACCATCACACCCCCATCAAGCCATGGGTTTAATAGTAGAGTGGAAAAAACTGTCCACATAAAGTAGGGCGACTCGTATGAGAAAAAAAACATCCAGAACAACGCATACGACCGGAAGAGTCAACGTTACGTGGAACGCGTCGTGCAACTTTATAGTCATGACTTATCTAGTAGATGGAGTGGGTCATGTTCTCCACGCTTCTTGTCTCATTTAAAACAAATTCAAGCGCGGAGGTAATCCGATAAGTTAATTCATCTTCTTCGTGCTCAACCACCTATCTATTTATTACGCATGTATAAAGGAACGCCTATACTTGCGTAAATATACCCCACCCCAAGTACAAAAAAAAAACTTATTTTAACTGAGTTAAGTTTTCGTATATATAATGAAAACATGCATGCAATCCGGTACGGATCATTTCACTCGGTATCGAATAATCAATATTTATTCATCATAGAACAACTAAAAGATTAGATGTGTGCGTTGTCAGCTCGTAATTAAAACAAAATTCAAAGCAAAAGAACGGTTCCCAACTGATCTCCCACCTGAACAAACAATTGGCCAACAATACAACACGTGCGTTGAGACCATTTTTTGTTAGCTTTCTTTGCCAACTCTCTCTCTCTGTCTCTCGAAACTAACTTACAAAAATACCAGTTTCGTATATATATATATATATATATATATATGCGTGTGTGTGTGTGTATACTAGAAGAATTCGCCGAACAGTATAGTTTTGCCAATGTGCCTGTATCAATGTGCGTATCTTTGTAGGTGTTTTCCCAGATTTAGTTATGCATGTGTGTGTATGTATGTGTTGCTGTTTGGTGGGGTTCGCTAGGCGAAGAGAAAGTGACGTGATATGATCACGCTGACTTGTGTATGTCACGCATTTGTTTATCTGAAGGTTAGAAAATAGCGAAACCATATTGGTTGTGGGGGTGAGGTTATTTAGTTTTTATGTCTCATGCATTTAAAAAAAGAATGTTTATTTCTGTGTTAGTTTTATTTTACGAATTTGACTTTTTAGATGAACGTTTATTTGTTTTTAATTTTCTAAATGGAGAAAAACAGTTTGTGTGCATATATTTAGGGTTTAACTTTGTTTTGTATTCGTTTCGGACTCACATTTTGTCGATTCGTTTTTTATCATCTATCAACATGACGTTTTATAATGTTTGTGACAAGGACTGATAATTTGGATCATTCAGGCTACTAATCGCATATTTGTTGTATTAATCACAATGTTTCGGCCGATGTAACCTCCGACCTTTTTCGGTTGCATCGCATCTTTTCACAATTTGGACACAATAGCCGAACTTTAATAAAAGACTTTCATTCTCCTCAAACAAGGTATACTTCCACTAAAGCGTAAGAAATCACTGTGGTAGGGGCTATATTTATTTGGGATCTAGGCAGCAAGATGTTTGTTTACGTTACATTAGAATGTATGTACGTTTATACGGTCGGAGAAACATGAAGCAAGAAGGGATTTACAAAGGCAGCAGCCCGAGGGTATAATCTATCATGGTAGAAAATACTCCAGCGTCTAGGGGGATCTACAGGGATTTTGCTATTCAGTGGGTCGAGACTATTTTCGTTTAGCACAGTAAGTTCATTGGAGCACATTCCGTTGAGGTACTTATAAAACACTGCGGCAATGCGACAAGCGGTAGAGTTTTATGAATTTTTAGTGATCTCAGAAATCTGGATGACATTTCTTTCTGAAACTTTTCTTTAGTAAATCTTCGAAAGGAGATTGTTCTCATTCCATCAGCCATGATCGAGTAGAATTGTTAATTTTATGTTTTTCTTAATAATTATCGCCTGTAGTAAAGATTGAACTTCTAACCTCCCGAGTGCTATCATTTAAAACTGACTATTAACAAACGCTATTACCTCTTACGCAACGTGTATGAGGTACTTGAGTTCGACATAAAGATTCCCAAGTTCGATGATTAGGTTTCTAAGTTCAAAAAGATGCATCTGAAGTAAGTCGAAGGTTATATCGACCGAAACCTTGTGAATATAACAACCAAGATGAGAATGGAAATCCGAATAATAAAAATAATCCGAATGTATATTGCTATTAGTATTTATTTGATTTTGATTATTTAAGAAGATTATTTTCTGTTTTTAGTTATGATTTTGTTTTTGCCTTAGTTTGTTTTGAGTTGTATTGTGTGTTTATTTTTATTTGTTTGTTTGTATTGATTGTTTTGTGTTTAGATTTTGATTCGAACTAACCTAGGAAGCATTTGTTGTCGTGTCGGAGTTTTTATATTAGTTCTGATTTCCTATTTAGAAAAGTGGTCTGTATTCAGTGTTTTATCATAGTGATTTTTTTCGAATAGATATGAGGTTCATTTTTTTAAGTTTTTGTTATAGATCGCATCGTTTCCCACCTAATATTTTCGTTTACTTTCCATATGTATCTCGCTAATGTTGTGTTGCCAGCTCCTGCTATTGTTTAATGTGAGGTTTCGGGTGCATAGCATTTGTTGAAAGATTCCTTGTGTTGCTATCAAGTAGCGTTTTCTTCAGTTAATCGATGGGGTTGTAGCTTTGTAAATTACGCTTTCGGTTGGCAGCATCATTATAGCAGGCAGGAAACGCTATTTCTACAGTTGCACGTTGGTTCTGTTCTGTGAGTTATTGGCTATTTTAGTTATTTCTTATTATTTGTAGAATATTTTAGATGCAGTGACAACTCATTTTCTATTCAATTTAGATAAAATGGCGGGGAATTAATAACCCGGTCCTTTGAAGAGTTTTGCAAAGAGTTTCATAAAAAGCATAAATACATGCTACGTGTATGTGTGCATATAAATGTATGTATATATTTTTATTTGTATAAAGTTAGGTATGTTCATATGTGTATGTATTTGTATATACAAAATAAACTCCAAAACTAATTGTCGGTTACACTATCAAATATCGTCTGAAGAATCGATCAGATCTGGTAGCATTAGCCTTGCGGGTTGAGTTTTCAATGTTTCCATGAAACGGAAGCTATTGATGGAAGACCAAACTGTATTGTGCAAATTTAAATAAAAATACAGATGTTCTTGTATAAGTAATCGAGTACTCTGGTTAATTTTCATAAAACTCTAAATTAGATATATATATATATATATATATATATATATATATATATATATATATATATATATATATATATACATATATATATATATATATATATATATATATATATATATATATATATATATATATATTGTTTCGGTATGTAAATATATATAGAGTTCGAATGCAAAACGCGATAAATCCAATTTATTTAATTTCAGACATTAAACACCAAATTGAAAAATATCTTACATCTAGATTTCGATTAAATGCTTATTTAAATTGAAAGCAAAAGAAATAGCCCGTATTATGTTGTGTAAAACATTATTTGAGGTGTCGTTGGGTGTTGAAATGCAACACTTTTTGTAGCGATAGCGTCGTAAATTATGAAATGGCGTTTATCGCGTTTTGCTTTCTAATTCATCATATATATATATATATATATATATATATATATATATATATATATATATATATATATATATCCGTATTTGTTACAAAAGCTTGACTGGTGTTTCAGCTGGTAGTTCTGTCAGGATAACACACGGAAGAGACGACGTTATAATGGAGACTTTTAAACTCGTATTATTTTGTTTGTCGACGAAAAGCTATATCTTAACTTTCGTCCATTACCGCCCATTAGGTCCCCCTGAACGCATGCCTCGCACTTAGCGCCGTTCTTGGGTTGCCTTTCTGTGCGATAATTCAACCAGCAAAACCTAAGAAAAACACAGATTGGTGCATTAAAGGCTCTAAGTGAACACTTACATGAACGATAGTTCTTTGATCTTTGCTTCGTCGAGAAAAAGGCAGCCGCGATTTCAATTGAAGAAAGTACATTCTATGAAAAAGAAAACGAGAGCAAGTGTAGTACCTACTTTAATCCTCTGCCCGTTCTACATTTTCATGTTTTTTTTTTAAACTAAAGGGAATGAGTTATGGGCCTGATTGATAAGGTTTCTCTTTCGAGGAGAAACAACATGGGCCAACGAATCATACAAATAAGAGTTTAGAATAATGAAGAAAGAACGGATAATTTGTTAGTGTAAGTAATAAAACATACACCTTATAACTCCCACTCATTATCTATTATCATACAAAACTAGATAAATACCCGTCCCAGGACAGGTAACAATAATCCCCCCGAATATAACAGTTTTGCACGATTTTATGCCCCCTTACGAAGATTAAAATCAAGATATAATAATAATAATAATAATAATAATAATAATAATAATAATAATAATAATAATAATAATAATAATAATAATAATAAACCATATCACTACAATCAATATTACGACTCTGTTCAAAATCAATAGTATGATTGGAATTTTACAAAATATCAACAATTAATCCCATTAATTTCTATATTTCTATATAAATATAAATTTACCCCGTCACACAACAGTTAGCGAGTACAAACTTGCAGAGTTTATAACATTTAAGGTATTTAGGTAGAGGATAAAAGTAATTGCATTTCTGATCACTCTTCGCCGTTTAAAATAAATTCGGAAAAAAATGCTTCAATCCATTTCCATAATGAAACGTTTCTTTTTCCCCGTTTTTCTTCTTTTACGGATTTATACGTTTTTAATTATTTTTCCAATTTAAGACATTTTCTTGATTTCTTTTTTCATTTCATTTTCAACTTCACCGACCGAGACGTTATTTTATATTAATATGCATTTTAGGTGTAATAGGGAAAAAACATTTCAGTTAAAAATTCAAATATTTCAGATTTTCATCAAATTTCATTCATAACCATTAGACACGAATTAAAGAAGATTTCAAAAATTTTAATTTCTCTAAACTTATATTTTTTAGAATCAAAATCATGTAATGAATTTTAATTCAAAATTGAATAAGGTTCATGGAAATAATTATAATATCATAATATTTCGAGTTTACTCTTCGTAAGGTACATACAAGTGGTGAAAAATTGTTGTTCGGGTATAAATTATACCTGTCATTATACCTGTTTATATAAATACTAGATTATGAATGGGAGTTATAAGGTGTATATTTTATTACTGATTCTGATAAATTACTTTTTCATTCTGTATTATTCTAAACTCTTATGTGTTTAAGCCGTTGGCTAAAGTCGGTTCCCCTCAAATAAGCAAGTTTATCAATCAGGCCAATAACTCACTGCCATTGGTTTAAAAAACATAAAAATGAAGAACAGGCCTAACACTGACGACTAAAGTAGCTAAAACACTTGCTTTTGCATTCTTTTCCATAAAACGTACTTTCTTGAATTCAAATCACGACTGCCTTTTCCTCGAAAATGAAAAGAATAAAAAAAACATCATTCATTTAATTTCACACCGAGAGGCCTTAATGCAGTGATCTGTGTTTTCTCAGGCTTTGGTTATATCTCTCTATATATGCAGTTAAATATCTTTAAAGATAGATAGATAGATAGATAGATAGATAGATAGATAGATAGGCTAGATTTCAGTGACCAATATTTATTACTTTTTCTGATTATTCTTTCAAAACAAAATTTTCGGTAATTTTTTACGGCATGTTTCGTTCGCGATATTACTTCCACATCTATATAATAGCAATATCTCGTGCGGAGACTGTATTATCGATCTTGAAATAACATCATCCGCTAAAACCAAACTCTGTTCGCCTAATATTCATTCTTTAATCCATACTTTCGAGCGATTTTTAATCTAAGAAACAGTTGCCCTTTGTTTTTTATAGTTCAAATTGCTTTCGACTTTTTATCTTCGAATTATTTTATTTTTTCTTCAATTTAACCTTTATTTGATCTTCCTGTTTGTTATTAAAAAATTTTAATTAATTTATTTGTTCTCATTTATTATTATTTATTATTATAACTTTATTACTTTATTATTCATTATTATATTTAATGATATGTTATTCTATTACAGGTCCCGGCGACGCGGAACATTAGGGGGGATTTATTTGAGAACGTTAATAAGTATGAACGATGAGAAACCAACGGCAAAATTACCCGACAACCTCCTAAAGTTCTAACAGCAGGTTTTATCGGCGACCAAGAAAACAATCCGGTAGTTGGGGATTTAACCCAAAGTGATTTCCCTCTTTTCTTTTTTTACGAAAGAAACCAACCCATTTTCTCTCAAAGAAAAAAGTCATGGATTTCATTATTTCTATTCCGTCACTTTGTTAGATTTTAACAAGGAAGGAATACATTATTTTTTGTCTCTTTCTCGCGATAAGAAAAGAAAAACACTGCCGAAGTTCTAAACCTTATCTTCACTGTTTATAGAATTGGTAACCGTAAAAATTTCTGTTACTTGAAAAACTTGCTAAAAACAAAAAGTGATTTTTGTCGACAAAAAGTTTATTTACTTTTTTATTCTCTTTTTTACAACTAATATTACGTTAGCAGTATAATATAAAAGAACACACTTCTTAAGCTATATTCTATAAAGACACATTAAAAATGAGGGATTTCAAGTCAATGTGGCAATACTCGTTAAATAGAAAATACAAAAACAACAACAAAAGAAGAAGAAGGATTTCCAAAACTTCTACTAGAACAAGAAAAAAATGAAAAAAAGACTACTGAAACCAAATCAAAAACGTAAGACAGCAAAAGTTTGACGATTCATTTCTACAAACAATGCTGAAAGGGGTCAAAATATCGAGAACGAAAATGCTTTTTCCTCAAAATGTCGTTTAAAGTGCAATTGACGATTTAATTTATTCCCCAGACGACGATAAAGCCTTCGCTTTATATTTCAAAAAGCATGAAGATCTATATAAAATAGATTTTTAAAATGGAGAACGCTTTAAAAAAGTTCGCCTCCTGCTCCGAGAATTAGAAGCAAACGAACATACAAAATTCGTGTAAAACCAGCGACTTGACTTTTTCTGAAGCTGTTAAACTTTTAACAGAATTATTTAACCTTAAATTGTTCCTGTTATACAAAAGGTGGAAGTGCATTAACTTTATCAGAAAAGACAGAAACAACTACTTTACTTTCGCGTCACTCGTTTATAAAAAACTGTGACGATTTCAAACTAACTGAACTTAGCGCAGATAACTTTAAATGTCTAGTATTCGTGCAAGGGATTTATCAGCCACATACGTAGAAATCAAAAGTAAGGCCCTAAACAATTTTGAAAGTTAGCCAAATTTAACATTACGGAAAATAGCCGAAGACTGTCAGAAGATTTGTAAAAGTACAACAAGATTCTAAAGATATTGAAGAATTGGGAATTGCTCACATCAGTAGGATGCGTTAGAAATCACATTTAAACAAGTCAAACCAAAACAAAAATAAGCCACCCCAATAAAACAGGACAAATTATCGCCTAGCCCTTATTTCCGTTGTGGCGCCCTTCGTTAGGTTATGGATTGTCCACACCGTTTTAAACCCTATCTCACTTGTAATAAAGTAAGACACAATAGTTCACATTGCAGAACGAATAAAGGAAATAAAATTCTGGTCCAATCGACAAAAATAAACGAACAGGACGGCTTAAATATAATAAAGTACGTACAGGTAAAAGTCCTGAATAAAGATGTCAAGTTATAATTAGACTTTGGTTCAGACTTGTCGATCATCAACCTGCATATATGGAAACGGCTGGATAAACTAATCATACTTAAACCGAAAAAATAGCCAAAACGGTGACTGGTAAAAAAATTAAAATCGAGGGTGAAATTATTAACAACATTACTTTAAACGGAACCACGAAAAAATTGAAAATGTTCGTATGAAAAAACACCAACAATTTATTTGACACACATCGGATGCAACAGTTCAATCCATGGAATTTACCAATCAACACCGTTTGCCAGAAAATACAAAATCTGACGACTGAGTCAGGAAAATTTAAAAAGAGAATTGAAAAAAAACTTTTCCTTAAGTTTTCTCTGGCCGTCTAGGTCGATGTGAAAAGATCTCAGAAAAATTTAACCTGTATTTAAAATACAGAATGTGCCTTTCGCCTCCTTAGAATAATAAGCGAGGAATTAGACAGATTTTTAAGGACCGGCATTTTATTTAAAGTGAAGTATAACCAATGGCAGCACTTACTGTGTGTGTAAAATATCTAAAGAAATCCGTGTGTGTGTCGATCCTTCAACAGAACTAAATGCAGAACTCAAGGACTACGATTATCAATTTCTAAGTCCAGAACGAGTTTTTTCAAAACCAAATGGAGGTAAATTCTTCTAAAAAAATCGATGCTTGCCTTCGATGAAGAAGAAAGTTAAAAATTACTATGTATAAACACGCTTCGTGGATTATACCAGTTTTAAAAGCTTGCTTTTGGGTTTAAGGTCGCGCCACCAATTGTTCAGCAAGTTTTGCTGGGCAAAGTTGCTTTCACGATCGCATATAGTTAAACGATATTTTAACAAATAGTAACTATATAGAACAACACCGGGAACACGTTTACAAAGTGTGTTCACAAACCCAGGACTATGGCTTCAAAATAAAGGAAGAAAAATATCTGGGACATATCATAAATAAATATGGCAGAAGGCCGGATCCAGAGCGGGCTACTGCAATTAAGGGCATGCTGGCTCCTGAAAACATTACATCCCTAAAGAGTTTCCAGGGACTGGCAAATTATTACCAATCATTTATCCCAAACATGCATAACTTCCGTGTTCCGCTGAACGGACTTTTAAGAAAGATGAGTTTTGAAATGGACATTCTATAAAACTGTTAAAGTTCTAACATCGGATGTATTCTTTACGCACTATAACCCGAACCTAGACGACATAGTTTCTGGCGATGCTTCTAACTGATAAACTATACACTTAAATTGTAAAGGATGCTTGGGGAATAATCTTTTCAGTAATCAAATTACACCGTTACATACACGGAAGATTTTTCACGTTGCAAACTGATCACAAACCGTTACTGACCATTTTCGGTTAAAAAACCCAACTAAACTACAATTTTAATATGGAATACTTACCCTCGAAAAAATCTGTTACGTTGATGAACTATCAAGATTGGTTCCGATACATAGAGAGCAACCAAAACATTCCGTAATTGCTTCCCTACGAACTGATGAGAAAGTAAAACTATTTTGTGCAACACAATAAGAGAACTCCCTGTGACTCAACATTAACTAAAACCCTCGATTATGAGATTATTAACATAACAAAAACAAAAATTACAGAAAATACAAACACATTTCAGACAGTGTTTATCTATGTGACGGTGTACTCCTGTACAGCAAGAGAGTCGTCATCCAAAAAAAACTACACAGGAGAATCCTGAAGGATTTTTATGTTGGCCACCCACGGAAAATAGGAATAAAAGTTTAATGCGCTGCTACGTATACTAGGCTAAACTGGATCAGGGCATTAAAATCATCGCCAATACGTGCAACGACTGTGCCTTGGCGACAATGTCACTTCCTATTAAACATAGTCTTATTATAGTAGATAGTTTTACCAAATGGCCCGAAGTGTTCTGAGGTAAAAATCCCACTACGAAAGTAACTATAAACTTCCTTCACGAATTGTTCGTTCGTTTTGGGGTGGTTGACTGTTTTTTCAGTGACAACGGAACTCAATTTACGTCCACCGACTTTAAAGAGTTCTGTCAGATTTTCCAGGTGAGACACATAACGACCCCTCCGTATTAACCGAGGTCAAACGGTCGATCAGAGCATTTTGTAGACACTTTAAAAAGAGTCGTGAAAAAAAGCTTGCAGCACTCCTACGTTTAAAGGCCTGCAGCAGTTCTTACATGCATACAGGATCACGCTAAATGTTTACACCATCTACATTTTCTCCTGCAGAAATAATGTTTGCGCGTTAGATAAGATCAGTTTCCGACAAATTGCTGCCAAAACAAATCAAACGAGGACGAATCTCTATTGTAGCAAACAACGTTACATCCCATGGGGAAAAGTATTTTTCAAGATGTTTAGAAATAACGCATCTTTCTGTGAACTTGGTACGATAGAAAAAAAAATTGAAATATGGTTTACATAATCAAAAGACCTCAGTTCTTTCATAGGAGACACCTAAATCAAATTAGAAAACGACTGTTTGATGACACCGACAGCACTCCCCAGGAAGAAGAAGAAGAAGATATGGATACCATACACAACACTTTCGACATGCAGGTACCTCAAGCAACCCAATAACTGCGACAATCTAAAAGGAAACGGAAGTCTCCAGATCTTATCATTATCAATCCAAAAAGAAAACGATACTGAGACTCCTGCGGAGGTAATGTGTGGGAGGGGGTGGTATAGTACTTACCTTAAGGACTACGTGAAATCATCTGCTTCACTATAAATACCGAGAGAACATGCCTTTATGTGTTGAAACTATCCGTCTTATACTGACAGTCAGACAGACGGTCAACAACTCTCTTTATATGGTGTATTTATATTTTCTTCAATATAATTTGTTTCACTTAATCCTGAATGTGTGCCTTTTTCTGGACCCCTGACAGGTCCACAGCAGTAATGTTCATCATATTTTTCATAACTCTGCGCTGTTTGCTGTAGAAAATGCCGGAAAAAAATGTGTTGATCTTTTTGCTTGGGAATTTTCCCCAGAAGTGATGTGATGGTCTTTTGATGAGCTGCATGAACAAAAGATTCTGATAATTATATGTTTTTTTCCGATGTTTTGCACTAAACAATTGTGAAGTTACATTGATTTATTTAGAAATCTAACAAGAACAATGAATAAAGAATTGGTCATTGGAATTTAAAATACCATTATTTACTTATTGTATTTTCATGTAATAATTTTTATTGGTGATTGTAGCGTTCGTTGTTATTTTGCTTACTATTATTTCGGTTGTCTCACTTTCCTAAGTGATTAAGATGCAGAAAATTGCATTATTAGTCCCCCTTAACTTCATAGGACGTATTATTTCCGTTAATATATATTTTTATTTATTTTATACGTACATAAAAGTAATCCATGGACACATGCTTCTGGCTCACAGCCGTAATCAGCATGGCTAACTTAATCAATAATGGACTACAGACATCACTATCGAAGGTTCGATCTCTGTCTAAGTTAGCCATGCTGATTACGGATGAGCCAGAAACACGTGTCCATGGATTACTTTTATGTATGTATAAAATAAATAAAAATATATATTATTTAATTATATAAGTTATGTTATTAAAATTAACATTCATTCAGCTTTTACATTGGACAGCTCTGGTAAATCTTCATAAAATATATATACAAATATATATTTCCTTACATTATATAAATATATATATATATATATATATATATATATATATATATATATATATATATAACAGATACTATATGTTTTTCACCGAAATATATTCTTTTTTACTCGCAATCTTTCATTAAGTCGAAATTCTAAAATACCAATTATTTTAATTTCTTACATCCACTTTTATGCGAATTAGTATTTCGCTTTACATTATTCCATTTATTGATGCATTTATGTTAAACATGTGTACACTATAATACGATTATTTATGTAAGTAACTAATTGCAATAAACTTACAATCTGTTATTTAGCTACCGGAGAAATCGAATCTTTCCATATATCTTTTACATCGTTATTATGTTCATAATAAATCGGTACTATTTGAGAATTTGTATTTCGCTATATAGTATTTCAAGTATTTATGTATGGTAAACACTTGTACTTTAATTAAACCCTCTATTTTGTAACTTAGTAAGAGAATTATTAATGTAATTACAAATTTAACTAATTATATTTGTTGATAATTGGTTACTTTAATTGCATATATCCATTTATCTTAGGCATTATCTGTGTCATTGTAAGTTATATCCTTTACCCGGTTATATTTTTAAATGACAAATCTTTTAATTTGTTGATTTAGTTCATTGCCCTTGACTTGGAATTCTTTAGTTCTTTGATTATTTTACAGTAAATGATGCGACTCTTTGGGAGTTAAATGATTTCATTGGTGTTTACCTAATTTTCAAATCATCTGGTTAAATAACTTGGACTTTTTACAATATTTTGAACATTATAATTTGCTTTTGCTATCAAATTTTTCTACGTTTCCTCATGAGATCGATTTATCACTTACTTGAAAGGTATTTATAATAATGGACTGAAATCAACTTTTGCACTAAATAGAAAATCATAAAGATTCTTGTTTTACTTTCCGCCATCTACTATATAAGATAAACACTTTCTATTCACGCCAGTTGTATCTGCTAGTCTCCCCCTTTATAATTCTGAGAATATCTGTGTATGTGTAAACACCCAAATGCAGATAGACCGTAATGACTATATCATTTTCAAATGCATTATTTAGGATAATTGGATAAGTATATTTGATTTTGATCAAACGAGTGCAATTATATCGTGGAGTCTGCATTATGAAAATCGATATCGAACACCTATGTAGGATTTTATGAAATATTCCATTTCTATGAACATTTCGTGAACACAGACTTCACAATATCATTTTATCATGTTTGGACGGAACGAATATTGCATTTAGATCCTAGCCCAAGGGCAAAAAGTGTATTTTAGTTCGATTTTAACGTTCAACACAACAACGACAACAGATGAATTTTTTTAATTACTTTTTTTGGCATAGCATCTTCAGCTATCGGAAAATCCCATCTTTAAAAAAAGAGGTGGAGGGAGATAATGTACGTACGAATATGAAATTGCCTTAGCGCATTAATATATAGATTCACTCACATCCTTATTCTATTTATATATTTGAATATTATCCATTGTTGTATCAGCCTATAATTCCGCGTACTGTTTGACCCTCATCAACAAATAAAGCTGTGGATTGTTAGGAACACGATGACGAAATATTTCTATTTTTAGAAAATCTGATTAAGGAAACGAAACACATCTCAATTGGCCGAAAAGACAAGCGAAGTATCTTTACCGTCATTGTCTTGAGCATATCTGGAAGATACAAAAAAACAACATCGCGTCTTTACAGTAATTAATGGAGCGGAAAATCACACCCACTTGTACATGTACTGAAACATCACACTTTTCTACACAGGCATAAAAGAGGCAAATAGACGGGCTTATTATAATTAATAATGAAAACTACTGTCAGTAAAGTAAATGTGATTATTTCCCCTTGCTGATTAATTGAGCAATCATTCGTTTAACAGTTGAAAGTGGTTTGCGGCGATTTTATGGGTATTAAGTCCACCTTTATATTAACCTTAAACTCTGAGTATTATTATGGCACAATGCGTGAGATGTGGGGGAGTTGTGAGACTCCCCACTACATTCCTGGTGTTGTGCCAAACTTGCGCGTAATATTCGTAATCCTTATGCCAGACTAGTTTCAAGAACAGTGACTCTCGGCGTTTTGGGATCGCTGAGTGCATCGTGCCTCGGTCATGTTTGTAGGTTTGAGGGTCGATGTCAAAAAAATTCGGTGACAGGCGCATGTGATGGGGTCAGGGATCAGACTGTCGCCATTCGACAACATCAGTTATGAAGCTCAAGGAAATAAACATTTGACAAGGCGTACACTGATGACACCAGTATTCCCTCTCTCTCTCTCTTTCTCTCTCGCTCTGTCTCTTCCTCTTTCTCTCTCACTCCCCCTCTCTCTCTCTTTCTCTCTGTTTAGCTGGAAAAGAGATTTTAACGAAAGAATAAGAGTCGGGCTGGAAACTTTGAAGAAGGTGCACGCACGTTTTGACGCGTTCCACTTTGGTTTAAAAATGTCTTCAAGAAAATAAATCTATTTTTATAAGAAAACAGAATAATGGTGTCTTTCCTTATTACAAATAAGGTTCTTTTGCAGCGCAGAAAGTCTCTCCCAGCTAGCCGGTTCCAGAAGAGAAGGCGACAGCGATTATCGTCTAAACGATGATTGCTCACTGGTACGAACGGCGAGTAAATTACGTGCACATGCAGTCAGACTTCTCCCGTTCAACATTTCGCCACGATTCGTCCCTAGGATAAAAGATCCTGCCACATGGATGCCGCGACAAGGATAAACGTTCCAAAAAGGTCTCCCCGTTAAACGTGCCACATTGGTTCCGCGACCAAGATATACAACGCCCCCGGCAAGATTAACCCCACTGGCCAAACGACTGCGCCACATTATAATGTTTTATTTTCTGGCCGGTGTCATATTTAAATGATGATAAAAAGTGTTATGGTGCAAGGTGGTCTACCTATGTCGGGAATAAATGGACTTACTAAGGGGAGATAAACGTAGTGCAAAACTATGCTGTTCGGGGAATTACCGGTACCTGTCTTGGGACGGGTATTCTCCTAGTATCCGGCAATACTCTGGTTTGTCCACCACAGAGCAAAAATGTGCCAAACTATCAATCATTTGTAAACATCTACAATTCCAATTATTAGTTTTCGCTCAAAATCAACCAAACCATATTAACATCAAACAAGTGTGGCTGTATCCAGAAAGTAACTGGTTTTGCCACCTGAGAATGACTGCAAAATTCCCTCTCCCCACACACCAATAGGCAAAAATTCTTCTTTTTTATATAAATATTTTAAAGTATGTATTATTTGAATTATTCGGACTACTTTTCGAATGAGATGTTATTCTCAAAACGTTTCATCGATGTAACCTCCAACCTTTTCTTTAGGTGCACTGTGTTTAACTCGGAACTATTTTTTATGTCGAACACTGGAATGTATACGGAATTTCGAATGGAACGATTTATTTAATCCACGGGCTAATGTTGCTATCGTTTCGTAAGGATTTTTAGCATAACGGATGTTAGTGCTAAGTAATCACAAGTTCTAAGTGACAGTATTCTGGAGGTTGAAGGTTCAATCCTCGCTGCAGGCGATACTAAGAATAAAATTACGAATTACTTAAGACTTCTACGCGGTCATGGCTGACGGAACGAGATCAAGCTACCCCTGTGGATTAAATAATGGGATCTGTTTGAAATTAAGTAAATATTCTCGAATTCGACGATGCACCTGAAGGATGTCGGAGATTACATCGTCCGAAACGTAGTCCGAATAATCCAAATCATACAAATAATGTCTAATTAAAACAACATTCCGAAATATGCTATTTAAAATATATTCATTAGTTTTATCTCTCAATCCAACAAAAGTGCTTATTAACGATTGTTTACGTTATTTAAGTAGTAGTTATCGAAGGGGGTGAGAGCTCATGCTTTTCCTGTTCTGTGATACAGCTGAGACAATAACTGTTCAAAGCCTCCATTATTTTCAATTAGAATCAAGATAATGTGCCTTAATTTTATTCACCACTGTGAAAAAGGTATTTATTGATTTGTGAAGTCAACCACTTAGATGTCACTAGATTTTACTTGTTCATTGCCCAGTGCACCGTAAGCAAACTAGATACAGTTTGTTATTTCAAGAAACTTAAGCTACGATAACGACCTAGAATGCAAGTAGTCCAGTCAATCTAGCTGATTTTTTGACTGAACCTCAAACAAATTGCTAACAAAGGTTTTTAACTTGGATATTGGACATGAATAACATCTCTTTCAGATGAAAGAGTTTACCAAAATTAGCCTTGCGAAAAAGAGTTCAACGGGCTCCATCTTTAAAGATTGCCGCCGATTCTAGCCTCCCCTCTCTGAACGCAATTTCTGTAAATTCATCTTGAAAAATACTAAATGTAGCAATGTGAAATTGGATAAAACCAACAGTTTTCATGAAGTTAAATATAATCATAACTTTTTGTCTCTTTTGATGTATTACTGCAGGAGCTTAATATTCTGTCATATTCTAAGTTCAGGCCGGCCAAAGTGATGTACCGATAATTATAGATGATGACAAGTGTGCTATTTGCAACAATGAACTGTCAAGTAATGAAGAAACATTCATTGTCAACCAGAAGGGCATTGATTCCATTAACAGAGCTTCTGAACAACGTGGAGAGAAGGTCATAATTCAGATTGGTCAACGTATTCACAACAAATGCGGACAGCGTTCGATCAACCTCAAATACATAGGAATTGACTGTAAAACAGGTGCACCCATGATTAAATTCTATCCCGTGCAAGCCGCTCTTTGTGTGTGTTTAACTTTAAGGAACATTGTCTTTTTTTGTGGTTCTGGAGCAATATCTGATAGAAAGAAAAGAGGCGTTCATATTATTATGTAGAAACTATTGATAGGATAGAGTGTTAAACGTTTGTGAGAAAGTTCGCAAATATCATGGCTGGGCATCAACTGTTAATGATAGACTAGGTTATGTAGCTAACCTTGTTTCAGAAGAAGCACATCATCACATACATGTTTTGAAACTTTGATTCCAACAAAAACATTCATAATGAATTCTCTTCTGCTGATTCTTCTAAGAAACAAAACCTTGGCAGAGCAGAGAATTCAGAGAGAAAGTAGGCATTTGTGGAAAGCGCTAAATATTTGCAGCAAAATGACGGGGAGCAACTCACCATTGACAATCTTGTTAAAAAATGGAGGAAATTCTCGAGGACACTGGTATTGAACCATGCAGTATCTCATACATGAAATACCGATTGTTAAAACATTTCAAAGACAAAATCACTGTGACTGAAATTAATGGGAAACATAATGTGGTTACATTCTTAAGTACAGCAACATGTATTCTCCATGAATTCTATACACAGAACCGCTAAACAGACAATTCAGAATCAGAGTCAATTAGAATCATAGGAACGGCAGCGAAGCTTATATAGAATGACATTAAAGTTATCCAGACAAGTTCAGAATATTAACCTTCTAATAATGATCTTGAACAGGATGAGATTCTTGAATATGTTTCTAAAACATTGTGGATCTTTCTCAGGAAGATATTTGCAGGCAAATACAATGATTTGAAACTTGCATCAGTTGGTCAAGCGATAATGCAGGCTGCTAGACCCAGAGTTCTCCTTGCACTTTTGCAGTTTGGTTTAGCAGTGGAAATGCATGACCAATTTGGATCGAGGTTCTTAATTGACACGCTGAATAAGCATGGCTTCTCTTCATCTTACTCGGACGTCCAGAAATTCGAAAGTAGTGCTGCTCTTGTTGATGGCGCTGAAACTCTCCTCCCTGTTGAAACTGAATTTGTGCAGTTCGTAGCTGATAATGTGGACCATAATGTAAGGCGTATTAAGGGATTCAACACATTCCACGGTATGGACAGCATCGCATATTTTACGCCGGGGAAAGTTAAAGCAAAACCAGTTCCAATGATTCAGGTCCTTTCAGAAAATATAATAATGGTTGGAAGGATCAACATCAAGTACCTAAGTTCACAGCACACCAACAAACCACCAGTGACATTTAAAGAGCTCCAGCCGATGAAAGTCGTCGATTCTACAGTTTTTTGCCAATGATCGACATGGACCCTGGTAACCCAACCTGCGTGTACTCAACATTATGTTACATTAGTGATTTATCCAGGAAAAACAACATTACGCCAATTCTAACATTCGATCAACCACTTTCGTACAAAGCAATGATGATATTCGAGTCACAGCCTAGTTCCAGTCACCTGACATCATTTGTTATTCGACTTGGTGGGCTCCATACACAAATGAGCTTTCTGGGGTCAATTGGTCATTTGATGACAGGTTCTGGATTGCAAGAACTTTTTGAACTTGTGTTTGCTGAAAACACAGTCAAGCGCATGCTAAGTGGCAAAGAAATTTCTAGAGCCATTCATGCTAACTTCTTAGTTGATGCTGCTCTGAATGCCATTTTGTTAGCGAAAGCCTATGATTTGCCAGTTTCACATGTCACTAAGGATGATCAACCCAAAAAAATTCGTTGTTGTGGTTGTAGCCAGACGAGTTTTTGCTGTGAATGTTTTACAAGGTGGAACCAGGGCTGTGATTTCAGTTGAGTACCTACATATTAAGACACACTGATATAAACTATATTGAATCTGCACGTATATAGAGCTATAATCACGTTTAGACATCGGTTTCCTTCAAAAGTAATCGAAGTTACGCAACGTTTAACCTGCCCAATACTAACGGGTAACCATTTGGAATGACGAGGTTCTGTATGTAACAAAAATCGTTTCAAAATGAATCGGCAAATAAATCGTATACAAAACGGTGTCGATATAAGATGAGCTAACGATGGTTGACATATCGTGAAAGCCAACGATAATAATAACATCAACAACAACAGTAATCTGCGCGTTCAACGATGGCAATTATCTTTCAAACTTAAGCGTGAAAGACCAACGGCAATGCAATCACAAAGTTAAGTAGAACAGGCCGTCTGATCTGTGTAACTCTAATAGATATGCTTTGACCTATTTAAACTAAAAAACTTAAGTTTATATGAATAAACATAGTACAATTTGATTCTGTTGTTGGCATTCTTGCAGAAGAGAGCGCATAATGGGTGGCAACATCTCTATCTGAAAGTGGTAGTATGGAACATACTGGATTCGGGTTTTGCACACCAAGTTCGTCAATCCGTGTAGTTATTCACTTCCCCACCGTCACCTCCCTGTCTGAACTAAGACAGGTTCATTCAACGTGCGTGTTCTGCGATAGAAATGTTATTTCAAACTTAAACGGGATAGACCGACTGACGAACATTGCCTCTGACGGAGATTCATATACGCATCTACAAAATATCGTCACCATCTTAGGTTACTCCGCATAAGTTCGTTATCTTTCTTCCCACAGCAGCAAGGTGTGGTCAAGGCTGGGACGTGGGGAAGACCAGCGCCGCCCTTGAAGAGGGATTCTGGTTGCGTACAAAAATAGCTAAGAACTGTCTCGTCAGCATTCTCCGATAGGAGCGTCTCAGGCGACTGGCTCATAAACAAACTTTTGGAGAAAGATGTAAACCCTGGGATAGTGCACCTTCTCGGCCAGAGCCGGACCATGCTATATCTCGGAAAAATAGAGTCCGGTGCTATAAAGACAGCTTCTAGATTGTCGGATTGATTGGTAAAGTTATTTACAATAAGGAGGCCTGAGCCAACACAGGGGCTGAAATGAAGCTTATATAATCTGTTCTACTGAGTCTCAAGGACATTCTCCCAGGCATTACCTCGTTTTGTCAGAATGATTACCAAAGCGACACTCGGCTGTTATTAAATACGCTGCAAAGATTATCATTTCTACGAAATATGAGATTCGTAATTTTAATAACCCCTCACTGCTAAATAGTGGTGGGGTAAGCGTGAAGTTTCCCGACGTGATACTTTTGATCAGAAAGGTGATATGCAATAGCTACAAAAATTGCATTTTTTTAAAGATCGTCACATGCTGAACATATTGGCGTTAAAATGAATTTAAATCAAATTTAATCGGCGTTAAAAATCAAATTTCTAATTTTTATAGCGACCCGAGCGACTAGTTTTACATAGCGACCATATTGGAAATATGAAAGTTAGTCTGCTAATTTACTAATTAAAAAAGTGTGTTTTTTTCTATTTTTATTCCGATCAAAATTATCACGTCATGTAACTTCACGTTTACCCCACCAGTATTTAGTACATAAACAGACAATTTATAGAGATGAATGACATGTGAACGAAGGTCAGACATTACGGAATACCCAAATAATTCGAATTCGTATAAACATTTTGTAATGTTATAAATATGCGATTCGATAAAATTAGAATATTTTACATGTTAATCAATTGTTGATTCATGCTAAAAACGAGGGCGATTTGTATCAAATTCGGTGTTTGTATTTGGATCGCATTTTAAAATAGACACAATAGATCGGGGAAAAGACCCGCTTCATGATTGAACATCTAAGATCAAAGAGCAACAAATTTGAATGGAGATATTTAGGACAGATTTAAAATAAAACGTGAAACGAAGGAATTTGATGAATACCATTTCAAAATATTAGCGCGTATTTTCGATTTTAGCCTGTCAAAATACGGGGCAATGCTGTATATGAATAAATCTGAAAGTTTTTTTTCATTTATCCGAAATTTATTTATATCAAAAGCCTTACTTAATTCAATCCTACAACAAAATATTTTGAAATACCTTATATATGTTCAAAAGAAAACTTACAAAACACAACTAGGGCGTAGCTTACTTTGGAATAATTACTTTAAAAAATAAAGTCGGCGTAAAACGCAATAATTATAAAGAGTTTTCTGTTAATAAATAAATACATATGATTATAATAATAATTGTTGTTGTTGTTGTTCATATTTACTGGCCACACCATGGGAGCAGATTTTGACACAAGGTCAGTATTTAATGTGGGGTAATAATCCAGCATTCCAAAAAGGGGCACTCTGGATTGGAACAAACAGTAAAATTTCTTCGGAAGGATTTTCTCTTTCACTGACCGATGACAGAAAAACTACGTGCAATATACGAACATATACTATATTTTACTCCTAGGTCAAGGAATTCTCATGTTGGTAATGATAATAATGCTGCTGCTGCTGATGATGATGATTACTTTAACGTTTAAAAAAAAAAAAAATCTTCCTCCAATTTATCGAGATTACAAAGAAATAGATTCTTTTTTTAATATTACATTAAGTTTGTTTCTCCATCTTTAATAATAAAAGCGAAAGGCAAAAAAATTATTACTTCGAATTACTCAGTAATATAAAATTATGTTATTTTACAAATCGATTATTCACTTTTTAGTTTATTAAATTTATTTTATAATCAGTTTTTAATGAGAAATTCATTTTTATATTAATGCTTATACAACATTACATTCCTAGACATTGAATATCTTAATGACCATATAATATACCTTTTTGTTGTGTTTTTACTAATAAATAAAATGTTAATATGTTTATGTACAGTACATTTCCTCAACTTTTGAATATATCAAATAACTCTATGGCATAATCTCTTTTATTGTTTTCCTCAAAATTAATAAAATACCAAATCTGTTTTTTGTTTAAAGAAGACTACAGCCTAATTAATTTCTGCATGGAGCGTGAATAGATTTTGCTAGTATATATATATATATATATATATATATATATATATATATATATATATATAGAATTAGAAAAAAGAAAAAAACTATACACACATTAAGGTTGTATACATTATAACTTATTTCGACCCCTTAATTAGGTCTCCTCAGATGTATAAACAACCACGTCAAAAAACCATTTTTGGTTTTTTGACGTGGTTGTTTATACATCTGAGGAGACCTAATTAAGGGGTCGAAATAAGTTATAATGTATACAACCTTAATGTGTGTATAGTTTTTTTCTTTTTTATAATTCTGTTTTGCTCTGTTTAAATTACATTGAGCTCTGTCATTCAGATTCTCAACACAAAATTGAAATCTACACACTATATATATATATATATATATATATATATATATATATATATATATATAATTATAAATATTTGTTTTTATCTACACACGTATACGTTTCATGTTTACGGGAATCGTCAGTGTAGAGAATAATTAGTCACACCGGTCGCCATACGCGAACTCCGAAACACGAGTTATATTTCAAACTCAAATTCAAACGTTTTAGCCCACATGGCCGTTGTCAACAACTCGGTAAACAGCGAGATATTAATCCTATTTAAAGGCAGCTTGCATAAAGTGTTCGACTATTGAAAGGAACATTGCATTGAAGCCACAATGACGCCTGTGTCTTAATATTACTCATTACAGAGCCCAGCCTAGATTTGGGGGTGACAAATACATACTTATAAACATGTGTTTATAATTATATATATAAATATGTATATAAATATGTATGCATAAATATACATATATATATATATATATATATATGATATATATTTGTATGATATATATTTGTATGATATATATATATATATATATATATATATATATATATATATATATATATTTGTATGAATAAATCATTATGTGACATAAATCATCTGATACATCATCACATTCAATTTAACGAATAGGAACATGTCTTGCTTGGAAATGATATATTTATCGACAGTCTTAAATAAACATGATGTTATTCATTTTATATTGCATCATGTTTTGGCTTTCAATTTTAATATAAAATATTCATACATTATCTATGCTTCTTTAGATTTGATCAAGTTCCTATATAACTGATAATTATTTTACACCAACCGCAATTATTTGAATTAAACACTTTTTCGCAGTTGTTTTTTCATTTTTTCTACATTCTTCCTTGTTTTTACATTTTTTGCGTAAGGGCATAACAATTCACGACATTGCAGTCTGTCAATCTCATACAATTTTGTGTAAATAAAAGCGTTTTTGAAAGAAATATGGAATGTTTTCCTCTAAAAAAACAAGGTTTACATGATGTAAAATTAAGAGTTCTAGTCGTACACTACTGAGTTACAACAATGTATTATTTAATTATTATATATATAGATGTTATGTTGTTTTATGACGTAGATAATTAAATTTTAAAAAAACGTCGCTCCCCATTCTTGGGCATCAGATTGGTAAAAGCAAAATTATTCCCAATTAGAATGAAGGTAAAGTTATCTGCCGTATAAATAAATGAGTTGGCTTAAATGTAACGCAAACAAAATAAACTAATAAATAACATCTGCATATATATATATATATATATATATATATATATATAGAGAGAGAGAGAGAGAGAGAGAGAGAGAGAGAGAGTGCGAGACAGAGATAGAGAGAAAGAGAGAGTGAGTGAGACTAGACTATAACTATTTACATCGATGGTTAGATGCCTGGCCAGGGAAGCCATGCTGATGACGGTTTATAGTCAGAAACACGTGTCCATGGATTTCTTTTATGTACGTAAAAATTAATTCATAAAAATTAATTCATAAATATATATATATATACAAATAATTTATTTAAAAACTATGTTACATATTTCAGAGATGTACCATGGTTTCATTGACAATCAATTTTGCGATCGATCACTTTATTGATTTCTGTCCCACATACCCTGACGCACTATATATACGCGCGTGCACGCACACATACATTGACCCTCAAACTTTCCTCGTCTCCCTATATTCCTTCCTTTCTTAACTTCCATCCACCGCTGAGTTGATTGCTCTTCATTCGAAAATAACTTCTTTTTTCTTGACATTCTTGTGTCACGGAGAAAACAGGCCATTTTTTTTAAATCTGGCCCGGAAATTCCTTTAAAAAGTTTCGTGTTGGTAACAAACATTATCTTTGTTTATTAGTTGCCCGTAACGGTCAGAGGGAGCCGTGACTAAAGGGTGAAAAAAATAACGGGGGAGAGGGGTGAAGGGCAAGAAGGGATGGGGGTCGGGCTTTTTTTGTACTATTGATGTGCTTATGGCGACATAAGCGTCGGTGTGGTGATGTGTAAGTGTGTATCAGTGTGAGGCGGGTGTGTATTTCGAGGGTGGGGTGCAAACGTGGTCTGGGGGTAAATTTAACGGCGAGAAACGATAAGAATGTTATCTTGACTGAAAACATGACATCATCACACGCAGACAATGCGCAACATTCAGCGGCCAAAGATAGTTTCTTTTTTACGATTACCAAACATTAAAATGAGAAAAAACAGATAGTATTTATATATATATATATATATATATATATATATACTAGCAAATATATGCTCCCTCCGATCACATATTTTTGCTAGTTGTTTTAAGTAACATATTACATACATTACATTTTAAACTAAGTAAAAGGTAACCGCAGGGAAAGTGTTTAGAAAACAAAACTTTTAAATTCTCTTCGATAAATAAAAGAAAGTTGTTAATTGGAAGTTATTTTATTGTTTCAGAAGACCGCGTAAAAATTTATATTTGGCGGACTAATAGAAAACTCACCCTCTAGTCTAAAATCTTGAATTTAATTGGACAAAAATAAATAAAAATAAATAATTAGATATTAAATCTGATCAAATATAATTTTAAATTTTATTTTCGCTTAAAAAATAATATCCATGATGGAAAAATTTATCTTTCTGGAATTTAAGTCATGTAAGTTCACACTTAAGGATAATTCTGCGAGCCTATTGTTTACATTAGTTAGCATTTTAAACTAAACGCATTTTCGTATTAAACTTTTATATGAATTTGATTTTTTTCTAATTCGTTATTTTTTAAATGAAACAATTTAATTCAACATATTTGTGCTTTAAAACATAATTTCTAATAAGATTTAAAAAAAAAAAAGAACCCCAAAACGTTTTAATAAAATAATCAAAGTTAACATATCATTTTTGAGCGACTCGTACGATAAATCTCAGAGAATGTGTTGTTTACATGTTTTTAATCAAATAAAGCACTCCTGTCTTACGCCAGTCTCTCTCTTTCTCTCTCTCTATATTTCTCTCTCTTTTTCTCTCTCTTATTTTCTCTCTCTTACTTTCTCTCTCTTATTTTCTCTCTCTTACTTTCTCTCTCTTTTTTCTCTCTCTTTCTCTCTCCTTCGTTCTCTCTTCTTCTCTTTCTCTCTCTAATCTGACGGCATGTTAACACCTGTGGATTTCTTGAAATAGAACTTTCTGTGCGTTCGAAATAGAACGTTATTCTTAATAATCAGAGGGCATGTAACCAAATGTTGGAGTGGACGCCCGCTGTTCCATCATATTCCATTACAATCTAATTTAATAACGTAACTCAATTATGTATATTAAAAACAATGTATTTAATTAATTATATTTATGATTTTTATTAAGATTCTTATCGAGGGAAATATTCTAAATAAATCTGGAAATCTGAAAAAAACAAGCATGACTGTATATTTGCGAATATAAATTGATGAGAAGCTTTAAAACAAATAAATTATGAAAATTTGAAAGAAGCGTGACGTTTGGGGAAGTTTTGGAATGTGTATATACCTCAGAATATAATATTATGTTTTTTCTTTCCTATGCTTTTTCCCCATTTACAATTTTTTTTAACATAGTTCACCCCAAAAGAAGGTAGGCCGCCACTGTAAACGTAAGGGGCTACTGAGAAAAAGAAAGAAAGTTTTTTTGGGGGGTAACATAAATTAGGAGCTGCGCAGCGAGATGTCTGTTTACATTAGTTTTAAACTAAGCATGTCAGTACCGTCAGGAAAACAGGGAACAGTGAGGGAGTTCCAGAGTCCAGCAGCACGAGGAAAGAAGCTTTTAGAGTAGAAAGCAATTCGGCATCTGGGGACCTCCACAGTGAATGGATGGGATGTGTCAGATTATCGCGTTGGTCTAGTGAATTTATGTCGCGGGGGTACCAGAGCAGAAAGCTCATCAGAGCACAATCAATTGAAGTACTTGTAAAACAGGCACAAGGAAGCAACATTGCAGCGATTGGTTGATAATGAGGGACCTATCAAGTTGCTGGAGGTTGGTGGATAATGAGGGACCTATCAAGTTGGCGACTCTTTTTCGGACCTTGTCTAAGAGGGAGAGACTAGTGGATGATGCCCCAGCCAAGATGTGGCAACAATACTCCATGCATGGGCGAATGGTGGATTTGTAGAGATGTAGGATCATGTCAGGTGTGAGAAGTTTACTTGCACGGTAGAGAGGGCTCACCTTCCTCGTAGCAGCCCTGGCAATGTTTTCAATGTATTTATTCCAATTCATGTTATCTGTGAAAGTTAGGCCGAGGAGTTTGATTGATGAACTCTCAGGTAGGGTGTTATTTGCCATGACAATCGGTGGTTCAAGAGGTTTCTTGTAGTTATTGAAGGAAAGTAGCTTTGTCCTTACAGCATTTAAAGTTACCATATATTTTTGACCCCATTCCATTACAGACTTGAGGTCATTTTCTAAAGATTCAGCCATTGCCTCAGATATGTGCGCGTCGGTTTTGCCTACATGACGAGAGTAGAGCGTGGTGTCGTCAGCAAATATTCCTATTTCAGTCTCAATGACATCAGGGAGGTCATTTATGAAAATCAGGAACAGTATATGTCGAAGGATGGATCCCTGGGGTACACCAGCGTGTATGTTCTGTTGCTTAGAAGAACGGACATCGAGGACAACCTGGATCTTTCTTTTTGTTAGGAAGGATTATATTAAATATTTGTCCAGTAATACCATATGAGTGCAGTTTTAGGAGAAGCCCTTCATGCCAGACCTTGTCAAAGGCCTTGGATATATCAAGCGCTACTGCCCTAGCTTCACCTGTCTTGTCCAGTGTATGGTATATGCGTTCAGAGATGACCGTTAGGATATCTGCGGTAGATCG
>OY744517.1:163521911-163551911 GCA_963556195.1 Sepiola atlantica
ATCTCATCTATGATGCCTGCTTGGAGACAATATGTAATTCGGACTCGTAAATTTTGAGGCAACTTCATCAACACTCAGTCCTTTGTTGCCATTCTCATAATGTTTGTGCTTGAATTTACCGATTCTTTAAAAATTGTAACGACTTCTAAGATGCTTAGATTCTGCTTCTGTGGAGAGTGTTTATGTTTCTCACAATTACGATCATCCATCACACAACTAAAGTGCGTCGTTTAGACAGTTGCGATAACATAAAGTTCAGCGTGCAGGATTTATTCGGGTATCATGCTCCTCTCCGTATTATATGACCCGCCTATCGAAACCTCTAACAATTGATGTGGTCTTCCATGCTGAAAGAATTAAGGAACCTCATAATCAGGTGTTTGAGATAAGGGGTTCACTCCCAGGATATGGTGAAGAGAACGCTGATGGAAGTGCTCTAGTATTTTTATTTATCAACGGTAGATAACTCCAGTCACGTACGAATACAGAAACACGTTTATTATAAATACTGATCTTTGTTCTCGCCGGTTTCCCTTTTCTAAGCCAAACACGCACAATCTTTTATTGGGTGGTTGGGGGGGGGGTGAGCAATGTGGCTGTTTCTTTTTTTATTCCATACTTTATCTCATAATTAAAAAGCGGTAGCATTTGAGTGACTTACCAAGGTAAGGGGATATCATGACAACTTTAACATTGCGTTCGTCAAAAAAAGATTGATGTTCGATGTATAAACATGAACATTCCTGCATATTTAGTGGGGTGTATAGATGCGTGCTGCAGACGGCAGACATGCAATGGGAGAAATATTTAGCTAAGAGAAAAGACCACCCAATAAATTGGCTTTTGTTTTTGAATTAATGCTAAGATATCATACCACTTGAAATCCTACAGAAGTAATGTCCACTTTAGGAAAAAGATACCCTGGTCAGTAAGAGTTTATATTTCTAGTGATAAAAATACCATAATTATCAATCGGCTTTATTCGGTGGCCTACAACAAATAACAGCAATTATTCTGTATATATTCCAGCAAAACGGGAAGATGATGTTAATTTGGTCTTTGTTGATCTTAGGGAGTGGGGTCTTTGTTGCTTTACGCGAAGGGACATTTGTATTCGGCTGATTACGAATATGTCGTTTGGTAGAAATAAACAAGTATGATTGTAAACTCTCAAAATAAATATATTTTCAACTTGAGTTGTCATTTTGTTTGAAAAGACAAATCCTTTTTGTTACAGCAAGACACACAAACAAATCAGCATTTCTTGAAATAGCAGCAATAAACTAATCCCCTTCCCAAAGAAGGAGGCAATACTCGAGATGGTACACTTCCTAGGACCGCACAGCACCATACCTCATATTGACAATATGGTTTCCAAAATTATGCCAAAGCGTAGCTCGATTAATATTACAACTGGCTGTTAAAGTTGCAAATCAGAGATTGAAACGCGTTTCTGTTTGCGTTCAGACGTCGCAAATAAAAAGGTTTACCTAATGACGGATATCTATAGAATGCATGAAACTGTGAAATTAATAGTAAAGACATTGGGTGTAATTAGGTTTCTATGTTTAACAACTACATTAAACCTCAACGCCACCCGCTCACCGTCACACAAGCCTCCATGTTTTGATATAAAGAGCAAAGTAGATATTTTATCGCAGCAATACATATAGAGGAGATGGACAGTCTAAAAGAAAACTTCCATCGTAATAACTATCTAATGAGCAGTTCCAAGAAATATTGATCAAACATCAAAGGACAAAAGACCCGAAAACCTACCACAATTGTCTACCATATATGAGGGGCCTGTCTAAAAAAACTAGAATATGTAATCTATATGAAATCAGAACAGCAACCAAGAGCGACTCAACTCTTCGAAAACATGTCGTCAGGGTCAAGCCTCCTACAAAGAAAAAATTATGATGTAGAACTGTTCGTATGCCATTACATGTAAGTGTGGGAAATTATGCATGCCACTCACTAAGACCTCTGGAAAACTGAAATATGGAGATATATTGAAAAGTCTGCAGACATAACGTGAATTTCTGACCAAAAAGTCCATTTCCATCGGACGATGAAAAAGAAAGAAGAAAAGAAAAACAGTCTTTGAAAATTAGAAGTATATTCTCGAAAGCTAAGATTAAAATAAATTTTATTTATTTTACACCACCATTGTTATGGTTTTTCAAATAGAGAATATTACTATTACGAAACATTGGTTTAATATATAAGTAGTTACACTACACAGATAAAACAGAATAGGTTCAAGGCTTCTAACGATTCGTGCTTATGGAGCGCCGGAAAAAGTTTAATCAATTTTAATTAGTGGTTTGCTAGAGGTTGAAAGTTCAATCCTCAATACAGGAGATACTAAAAAACAATTACGAATTACTTAAGAGTCTACCATGTCGTAGTCCACGGAACGAAAGCAAGCTACCTCCGTGGATTAAATAAACAGTTTTGTTCGAGATTCCGTGCGTATAATTTTGAAAATCCGAAAAGATAACTGTATATGTAAGATGTCTTATACTTATAATGATATCAACATTTATTTCTAGTATCCTAATTCTAATTTTCATCAAAATTTATGACATCCTTTTAATTTTAGAATGTGTCAAAAATGTGCGGCTAAAGCTTAAGGGGTCTTAAGAAGAAATTGAAGTTCAAGCAATCTTGCTTAATTTGTGTTTAATGAAAAACTGAAATATTTGAAAGCCCTATTAAATACTTAAGGAAATTAAAATTTGTGGAAAGTTCATTAATTTAGTTCTTGACCCTCTTGTTAAATTTCACAAAAAAATCGGAGTGATCCGAACTTTCACAAAGAGCTTAACATCCAACCCCTTTTTGATCTCGTCGAATAAAACAAAATTAAAGTAATTATAAACCTAATTATGACTCTAACAGCCGTGTTTCAAAAATACTAATAACTCTTAGTTAGTTTAATAGTGAATCATGTACATGCAAATATATAAAAATATAGACATACGTAACTTAATTTATATATATATATATATATATATATATGTATATATATATATATGTATATATTTGAAAAGTTCATACCTTTTTTAAAGCATCCAAATTAAATTCAAGAACAAGGAGTAAGGTAAAATAAAATACCTTTTAAAGCAAGTTTAAAGATGCGATATTTTTTTTTATTAAAAAAAAGAAAAATCGATACCGATTTAAAAAAAAATTGTTTTATAAACTTAATTTTTAGTTTATAGTACAGATAAATTTCGCCAAGATAGAATTGGCCTCTTCAGTGCAGTTTGTAGATCCGATATTAATGTACAGCCGGTTTAGTTGTTGCAACCGGTTTATGAGTTGTTGTTTTTTCTCACTTTCGGTTTTGCAACAACTAAACCGGCTGTCCAATAAGATCGGATCTACAAACTACACTGAAGAGGCCAATTCTATCTTGGCGAAATTTATCTGTACTATAAACTAAAAATGAAAGTTTATAAAAAAATTTAAAAAATCGGTATCGATTTTTCATTTTTTTAATTAAAAAAAATCGCATCTTTAAACTTGCTTTAAAAGGTATTTTATTTTACCTTACTCCGTGTTCTTATATATATATATATATATATATATATATATATATATATATATATATAACATTTTTGTTCAAAGATAGACAGGTTCTCATAAAATCAGCGCCAGAGAGGTCAACATTTAGCTTTAGTTTCTAAATTCAGAAATGACCTCAAAGGTTATATAGACAAAAACTGAAACGGTTTGATTGGAAGATATGATTTTTATTCAGAAATAAATCATAAAGGCACTTTTCTTTCCCAGCCGGTGAGTCAACCTAGAAAACATAGGCAACTCATTCATAAGAATGCTTCCTTCGCATATGGGCTTTCGCATGCTACGTTACACGGCTCAATGTATGGCCGTATCTCTGTCCCGCCTCTCCACTTCTCCTGATTATATATATATATATATATATATATATATATATATATATATATATATATATATATATACTAGACCACGCGTGACCCATTAATCAGTATCTATTATATATATATATATATATATATATATATATATATATATATATATATATATATATATATATAATGGTAATAATCCAGGTGAAAAATATCCACAGGGTGGTAATCCAGAGAATTTTAACCGGGTTTATAAAAAGTGCTCAATATCAAAATAGAGCTTTATATATGATAATTTTATTTACACAGACATGTACAAAATCTGCGACACTGGCATGTCGATGTTATCGATCAACAGTTACTATAAACTGAGATCTCATCAGGCAGAGTTAGAATCCGATCTTAACCTCAGATCATATTTGGAGAGAATGAAGTGGAGGGATAGAGAAAGAGAAGAAGAAGGAAAGAAATTTAACATTTCAAAAATTAAAGCCGTTAAAAAATTAAAATTAAAATTTTTAACGGCTTTAATTTTTTAACGGCTTTAATTTTTGAAATGTTAAATTTCTTTCCTTCTTCTTCTCTTTCTCTATCCCTCCACTTCATTCTCTCCAAATATGATCTGAGGTTAAGATCGGATTCTAACTCTGCCTGATGAGATCTCAGTTTATAGTAACTGTTGATCGATAACATCGACATGCCAGTGTCGCAGATTTTGTACATGTCTGTGTAAATAAAATTATCATATATATATATATATATATATATATGGAAAAGGAAAATAACAAGAGATATTTTTTTTATATATTCATCAATGTTTCGTCTTCATTGTAAGACTTCCTCAGGATGATAATTTGAAGAAAAATGTCATGCCAGTACATCGAAATATTGGGTTGACATGATGGGTTGATATATATATATATATATATATATATATATATATATATATATATATATATATATATATATATATATGTATATACATAACATAAGACTGTACACCTTCCATCGAAATTGATAGAAAAATCCGCCTTGCCAGTGTTTGTACTAATACCATATTCATGTAAAGTAACATTTTAATCGGTGAAGTTAAAAAGTAACAAATAAATAAATAACACGTCTCTAACTGGAATGTTTATAAAAGATAAGCGAAATAAAAAACGTAGCAATTTGTTTAGAAAGCAGAAAAAAACCGAAAGAAAACGTCTGACTTATTACATTCTCTTAACCACTTGAAATGGTTTCGTTCAGCATTATTTTAGTCGCCAACTGTTAAGTGACGGGATGTATGATTACATAGATATAAATAAATATAATTTTTTCTTTATAATATAGGGGAGTAATATTTTTTTTTAATTTGACATCGTTTGATCATACTATTGTTTGTTTTTGTTTGTAATAATGAGTCAGTACTAACCAAAGCCAAAAGCCACTCGAGGATAAGAGTTAATGGGATTGTCAGTTCGATGATGAAACGTACTGTGAGAGGATTGAAAACGGTGAATGGGATGGACAAAATTTGATTACTTAAGGAGACAGATCGACAAGTATTTGTTGACATCGAAATTGAAGACTGCAGTGAAGCAGTCTTATTTGTGCTCTTGTTGTTATTCAAAACAACATTCTCTTCTAAATTGTGTATCGTCTGTTGTAACTATACATACAGCGCATAAATATAGAAGTCAAACTACCAGATAGCAACCACTGATCAATAATAGGTATCGGAAAGGCATACTTTTAGAAGGTTCCCGTGTTAAAGGCCACTCGTGGAATTAATAACATTCACAATCCTTTTCTTGGCTATGATGGTCCGCTTCAGTTCGGGAAAAGGCTGTTGTTATTATCTCTTAGGTAACTCTAGAGATAAAAAAATCAGAGGGTGGGAGTTATGTTTCAGTGAGTGTGAAGCCCATTCAGGATCACACCTCCTACTGATCACTAAAATGTCCTTATAGCCATTCCAACGAGTCATTTGAAGTCAACTGTCCATCCCTCACAACACCTCATCCTCTGCCCAAGGCTTCCCCCAAACCTCTTGACGACCACTTGCTAGCACTCAGTATTGGTGAACGCAGAAATGCATATTTTGAGCATATAATTGAACGGCGATAAAACAAAGACTGTTGCATATTAATTACTGAATCCTGGTGGACAATTCAGGCATAGAGTGAAGTTTATTTGTACCAATTATGGTTGGATTGCAGAACGGATTTTTAGTTTTATTAACGATTCGATGGGTTCAATATAAGGGACTTAAATTACATACGACTTGCATTAATTCGCAGTACTATGCTTTAAAGTGTAGATATTCAGCAATCCGCGATTGTGGAAGCTCGTTCATAACCGTTACTTGAGCGATGTTGGTGCAGTACCTGGGTATGTTAATATCCATCTTTACCTAGCTTCTACACCTTTATAGTTAGTACGAAGAAGAATATTTGTGAACTTTCTTAGAAAAATACGCTACTTAGTATTTGCATAAGAGAGTAAGTAACTTCTTTAAATTTTTAAGACATGTATCCAGTTAAAAAATTCTTCTGACTTACCTGAGATTCGGAGTCGTGTATTTACATCGTAAAAACGACTTTCTTAGTTATATGAACGCTGCCTATTCCTTTTTTGTCAACCAATCACATGTTTCCATTTGCGTACGAACAAACAAACCCCTAAATCATTATTACTTTTACATTGTACGAGCAAAAATATACGACCAGAAGGAGCATATTTTTGCGACGCTGGGGGATTATGTAATTGTGTAAGAACTACATACAATACGTAGTACCCATTTATTTTTTTTATTATTATTGATAATATGTTCTATCGATTTATGTAAGCATGACGTAAATCACAAATCTATGACGTCACGTCAAAGCTATAATGTTTTGTTAAGGTAATGTTTTAAGCTCTATTTATAACAAAGTCCAAATAGTTCAGTTGTTAGAAGCTCAGACAGAACCTCTCAAGGTTTCGGTTTTGATTTCCGGTCATGGCATCTGCTTTATTTGTTGGGAATTTATTAGTTATTATTAATGCCATAGTCTCAATTTCAGAAATTAGTTGAGATCTCTGATATTTCGAAATTTCGACAAATTCCGAAATGTATTTCTTACGTTTAAAAGAAATTGTAACTGATGGGTGGACAGGCGGACAACATGTGTATTTATATGAGATATAGATTAAAATGATATACCATAGCCGGAATCATGAATTGAAGATAAAAATATTTTTTTAAAAAAACATTTCATAGGGTGGGGAAACATGCGAGCTACAAAATGCTAATTTATACAATTGAGAGATATTGATCTTAGTTTCAACATTTAAACCGGAAGTTGATTTCATTAGTTAGGTTAATCACGTAGAAAGGATTTAAATTTGAATAATCAGTTTATGACAGGATCTTACTAATGAAAACATATAATGAAAAATGTGGATAAGCAGGGTCGATTAAGCACCTCCACATACACATATATGTGGATAGGTTAGAATATAAAAAAACCCTCTAAGTTAAGGGAAATTAATAGTAATTAGTTGAATCTTTTTAGAAGAGACCGCCACTGCGAGTTTCTCTGAAACAAAAACGCGTTATTACTTACTTAAGAGGATGAAATCCATTCCGATCACTGAGTATTTGCATAAAAGATCGTTTCCTCTATATTCTGCCTCGACACGAAATCAAACAAATAAACGTCTACCATTCCGCGATACGTTTCACAGTGGCGTTTATCCTGCATTTTGTATGGCGATAAATGAATGTTACATTAATCTCAATGTAGAAATCAGGAACCTTTCACTGATCTGAATCTTTATCCTAACACTAATTCTAACCCGACGTATTTTGAAACAGACACACAAAAAGTCGGTCATGGGAATGTTCGCGCTATGCGCATGACTATCTCGGCTTTTCTTTTGCAAAACTTTTCCATTAGTGGCGGGGCTTTTCTAAAGAAGCTCCTGTTACATAATAAACGATTTTTCTATGTTATGTTGTTGTCATAATCTCCTTTTTCAAAAAAAAAAAGTTCTATCTACCCGTCTCAAGGAAAGAATCAAATCAGAATATCCGAAACCCTGGTCCACAATAAAGAAAAGTGAAGAAGACATCTCTTCACTATAATAGAACTCAGGTCCGTGCTTTATTAAACCGATACCACGAACGCAACAATTCGTCAAAACCGTTAACCTCACATCTGGAATTTTAAAATTATTTTTTTATATATACTTAGTCTCCTGATGAATTCGTACAGAAATACCCCCAAACCCTTTTAAAAAATCCCCCAAAACAACGACCGTCCAAGGCAAAACTTTGATAGCAGGACATTTGCATGATTGTTTTTCCTTTTTTAAATTTTTTCTTCTTATTATTTTAGAGAAGAAATTGATTCTTATCAGAGAAAGGTTAATTGCCGCTTCCCGCGTGAAAATTTCAGTTATAATTCAAGCGTAAACTTGGTTGAATCACAGCCGATAACGACGGCCCACCATTCAGCCCACTTTCTACCCAGCGGCTAAAAATGTCCTTATTTCTTTTTAGCTCTCTTTCGACAGCTTTTTATTTTATTTCATTTTATTTTATTCGGAGGGGTGGGGGAGATTTTAATATTAGCTGAGGTACTCACCTACGCAAGGAGAATATATCACAACACTATTTAAAGGATTTGAGTACAAAAAATGCGAGAAACAACTCCTAAATGTGTTGTAGTTTATCACTCAAACTCATAATTCCTTACATAATGCGATCTCCGCTTTATTCTCTTTCTTTATTATCGCGTTTTGCAGATTTAAGAAATACAAATATAATTTTCTAAAAATGCAACGTTAAATCGTGGGATTAATCTAAAACATGAGAGTTGCATAATGTTCACAGACAGGAAAGCAGTTTTATGGATTTGAGTTCAAGATGGGATAGTAAGAAGTAATTTTCAAAACCAGGCCAAGTGTGTATGTGTTTAAATAAGTATGTATATATATATATATATATATATATATATATATATATATATATATATATATATATACAGATAGATAGATAGATAGACACATTTATACACATATACACACATATATAAAAGACAAAAGGACTTTCACACACACACACACACACACACTCTCTCTCTCTCTCTCTCTCTCTCTCTCTCTCTCTCTCTCTCTCTCTCTGGAGCGTGTTGTCACATGATTGAGTACAGAATTTCTGCGTACTTGGTGGTTGTTCTGTTGTGTAATCACATGTGTGGATGAGCAAGTGATACTGAAATAGGTGTTAAATACATTTTCAGAGCTGTATTTTTGCAGCGCCTGGTTTTCTTAAATAGCCACCAATCTGATACTGGACAGGCTTAACGTCTCTTAACTTCGGTGATCTACTGAAAACCAATATGTGTACGTGATTATGATATATATATATATATATATATATATATATATATATATATAGGATAACATTGTTGACCAATACGGAGGGTTTCTGCTTAATAAGACCTGTTTTTTTTATTTTAGTTTTACTTTTTGGATAGTCAATCAAGTATTTTTGTCCGATTGTTTGTAGAATCCGTGGGTTTCATGTTCCATACATCGCGAGTACTTTCAATTTGATTTATTAATCATTTTGAGGGTGGGATTAATCTTAGTGTGTTATCAACTGCTCAGTTCGTCGAACGGTGCGGTAATATATGGTTGATTCTATTTTTTACTTTTGAATGAATCAATCGAAAGTACTCGGAAATAATGGAACATTTAACCAACAGAAATTGAAAAAAAATACTCGATGTACCATCCGAACAATCGAAAAAATAAAAAAGTCTTATGATGTAGAAATACACCGTGGTGTTCAACAATGTTTTACTTAATTAAAAAATGCTGCCTTAATGCACATTATATATATATATATATATATATATATATATATATATATATATATATATATATATATGTGTGTGTGTGTGTGTGTGTTTGGGGTGCGTACACATTATTCGAGAGATCAGTCTTTGTATCTTTCCGCACCAATGATCAAAAATTTCCGTCGATAATTAAATGACATATTTAAAGAAGTGAAAACGGTAAACCGTGTGGGGCAGGGTACAAAGCTCGGGTACGATTCAGGCGTCAAGAAATCAGTTAGCAAGGGATGAATTAGACTTGTCATCTGAGCAGCAGCCTATAAAATAAAATGTGATGACATTTCATGAATGGAAGATTCGGGGATCAGGAAATCAGTTGGCAAGGAGCGAGTTAGACTTGTCATCTGAGCAGCAGCCTATAATCGCAGCGAATCTCCCAGAGCAACGGAGTCGGTCAATAACACAGAAACGCGTGCATGATATACGTGCGGGTACACATTTTCACCGCTAAATTCTACCCGTATCCCTACCGCAAAAATGTATACACTCTTGACTTGCTGGTTATTTACTTTCGCATCCATTCGTCCTGAAAGTACGCATCTAAGTTATCTGAGCGCGTTTTCTGAAGCTCGTATATGTCTATGTTGTAAATTCGCTTCTCGTGGTTAGCTTATCGATAAATAAATGAGTAAAACTAAAATAAAAAATTATTAGAAGAAAATGGGAAAAAAAGATTTTAAATCTAAATGATTACGATTAGTTGAAATATTTATTACTTATATGTTCAACTTTTGATCTATGTGTTTTATCGATTCTTATCGTTGGAATATAAACACGGTAAAAAGAGCGGATCGCTTATGGCATAGCGTATTGCAATATGAACATTCATATGTAAAAATAAGGTTTGACACGTGTTTCTCTTGGAAAAATTCTGAGGAAAAAGAAAATATGTAAAATATAAATGAATATTAGATGCATTTCAATTTTTTCAGGCTGATAGGTGAACTTTTATTCACTGAGGAAGCCTTCTCATTAAAATGAGAATAGTTTGTATATAATGAAAATGTATATTTTTGAGATGGACAGAAACAAATGC
The DNA here is from genome assembly GCA_963556195.1 of Sepiola atlantica. Classification (NCBI taxonomy): domain Eukaryota; kingdom Metazoa; phylum Mollusca; class Cephalopoda; order Sepiida; family Sepiolidae; genus Sepiola; species Sepiola atlantica. The sequence continues at coordinate 163,532,744 of OY744517.1, forward strand.
TTGCAAATAAAATAGTTGTTTTATGTAATATTTTTGGAATAGCTAAGACCGAAGTAAGGATAGATGAAAAAAGCTTTCGCATCCATTTATTTATATATATATACATGTATATATAAAAGAGATTACAATAATATTAATTAAATTTATGAATATATATATATATATACATGTATATATAAAAGAGATTACAATAATATAAATTAAATTTATGAATATATATATCAGATTAATTCACGAAGGAATCAAATTTCAATTACAAAACTTCAATATTCAGCGAAAAGAAAGAGCTGATTAATATATTTAGTTAAAGATTAATGTTGATATATCTTATAATCATTTATACCCAAATTTACTCATCGGATTTACAATTGTTTCAAATAGTCTGCATAGTAAGCAAATAGTGCAAGTAGTTTGATTTACTTTTTTCCTTCAGAATGTGTTTTAATTGCGTATCGGTTGTTTTTTACCCTTTGGACATTTTTCACAGGCATTCGAGTGACTGATGAACATGTTCTTGCTTCCGTTATTTTCGAATGCTATTTCGTGAACTTTCATTTGTTTCTGTTTACACTCTTGTTTTAGTGATTCTGACGACAAAAGTATTGTTTTTTATGGTTTTCTTTAACTATGCAGAATGTTTGAAACGATTGTACATCTTGACTTAGGTATAAATTAAGTTAAGATGATGTAATAATTACTTATTAAATCAAAAATTTAATTAAACTATCTATCGCTCATTCACCCACTCTCTCTCTCTCTCTCTCACTCTCATCTCTCTCTCTCTCTATATATATATATATATATATATATATATATATATATTTTCTCTCTCTCTCTCTCTCTCTCTCTCTCTCTATATATATATATATATATATATATATATATATATATATATATATATTATTTATAAATCTTTATATATATATATATATATATAAAAGATTTATAAATAATATTTATTTATAAATAATTGTATATATATATATATATATATATATATATATATATATACTAGCGGACCCGTATCCCGGCATTGCCTGGGAAATCAGATTGAGCCCTAAAAACACCTGATTCTAACTTTTAGCCAGTGAATTATTCAGTGATTTTGGTTATCCGGCGCGAGCGCAGACTCTATGCCACTGATGTAAAACAGCAACGAAAAACAAAGCTTGATTATGACATTTTTAATCGCGTAAGTTTGTTGTGTAATTAAGAAAAATAACTATTTTCCAGTAAATTATCGCTATATTTATTTTGCTCATTTTACGAAAGAAACTACTTATTTTTCTTCGATGAGACGGCTGGAATGTTAGTTAAATGATGGAGAATTATATGAGAGGGTGGAAAACGATGAATAGAATGAATAAAATGTGATTACTTATAAGGACGTTTCATGACAAGTATTTACTGGCATTGGATTTGAAAGCGGTTATCTTGTAGTTCGCAGCGAAGCAGTCTTCTGGTAATATGTCACACAGATAAAAAACTTTTAGAAAGAAACTGTGTTCATAAAAAATACGCCTAAGGCCCTGCACACGAGGAACACAAATGAAAGTTGTTTTCGCTTGTTGTAGAAAATGAGTTCCTGCTGTGAATGTCTTACAATGAGGAACTAAAGTTAGAGCTCAGTCGATCACGTTACATAGAAATAATGATAGAGTAGATAGATACTAGCACCGTCTTTTTTGTTGAAAACGAAAGGGACCACCACCACCCCTAGTAAATTATGAAGTCGATATTGTCCTCTCTCAATGTCAGGATGCGTGCTGTGAGCAGTAACTACCGATATGTTGCATCTATCTTGGGACAAACTGACTCTTACACAGGTAGAGAATTGCATCAGCAGTCAGGTACTTTCTGGAGCGGTAGAATGATACAAACATTTTCCAGCAACCGTATCTACAGATTGGATATACGCCTTCTATTTTTGATTATAAGTCAAAATAAGTCTTACGAGGTTATCAAAATAAGGGGCGTCTGCAAGAAAAGACCGTTGGTGGTTAAAGGAGAGAATCTTCGTTTAGAGGTGTTAAAAGTTAAAAAAAAAAACAACACTTTTTCATATTTTACAACGTGCACCACATTGCAAGAGAGATGATCAGTAAGATCTTGATCACCAATGCTCTTTGTAGTGCTGCCATAAACAGTTGTGTCGTCTGAATAGATGTCAATGAATAATCTCAGAATATGATTTGGAAAATCATTAATGAAGATCAGGAAAAGGGTAGGGCCCAGAATAGATCATTAATCAACGCCGGCGTTGATAGCATATGTTTCAGACTGCTGCCCAACGAACACTACTTTTCTAGGCCTATCGCGGATAAAGGATTCAGTTGTTAAAAAGTGTATAAAGGACCCCTTTGTGCCAGACCATATCAAAAGAATGTTATATATCGAAAGATACTTCTCAAGAAACAAAGACCCCGTCAGGAACTTCTCTGATTAGTTGACTGAGCGTGAAGCGAATAAGCAAACGTTTTTTTTAATTAATAGCTAACACCATCTAACCCTTACTTTGTACTTCTATTCCTTACATTTATAAAAAAAATGACTGTTTGCAAGAATTAAGGGTAGCAGCATCGCAAATATGAATGAATAGACAGAAACATAATGGTTTTTAATTTACTTATTATAAATAGAGGGTTGGTATCCGAATGCAACTCTTTACTATTAATTATATTATTTGTACTATTGTACTCTCTTTTACTGTTCAATTCAGTTTACAATACTATTGCAGACTAATGTTCAATATTTCAATAGCCAATTCATGGAGGGGTAGTGTAGTGTCGTTTCTATTGTCATGAGACCATCCCTGCAGGCATTACCCACTCCTTTGTAGTGAGTATCTGTTGTTATGGGACCATCCTGCCAATTAGTACTTCCTCCTTTGGGGTTAGTGTCGTCTCTGTTCTGTTGTTCTCAAACTGTCCCTTATTTTAAGGGGAGTATAATGTTCGAAATAATACAATACTACTAAACATTACTACCTTCTTTTGGGGGAGGTGTAGTGTAGTATCTGTTCTGTGGTCATGATACTATCACACACGAGATTACTCGATCCATTGTTATTTTGGGGGTAGGGGGGCAGTGATATCCTAGCAAAAATATTATTTTATAAAAAACCCATAGCACATACTTTCCCAGTAATGAAAATCAAAACAGCTAGTTGCAATGTTCCAATGACTCTTCGCCAAGAAGGGAGTATGCTGTTTGTGGATGTGAAAAGGAATAACCAGGACAACATTGTGTGGAGGAGCTGCGATTGAGAACAGCAAAACAGTTCATTCGATATTCGTTAGCTGATATAAAGGGTTAAGGAATGGTCCTAAATAAGACATCCGTGTGTTGGCACTTCCTGAACTAATCGAAACAAAACGAAGTCTCCCACAGAGGGTAACATAGCTCCTCGAAGGGGGCCGAGTGTGTTGATTATTCTTCCCATTCTCTCGCCCTCTCTCTCTCTTTCTCTCTCTCTCTCTCTCTAACTCGCCCACTCTGTCGTTGTTTGCTGTCAGTTACGTCTTCTCGGGAAGTCTCTTCATGTATACTGAAAAAAATTCACATCTGGAATAAAAAGTAAAAAATAACTTACTTTATATCCATGCAGCTTCCTCAAGACTCAATTTCCATTAACAAAGGTTTGTTTCCAAGAACTTCTAATTTTGGAACACATTGCCATGGAACTGCTTCCTGCAGACAACAATATGGTTGTCTTTAACTCCAATATCAACAATATACGCAGATTCATCCATCAAAGTCTGTTAATTCTATTCACCGTTGTCAATCATCTCATAGTATTGTTCATAATCCAGCTGAGAATTCCATTAACCCTATTCCCGAGTGGCTGTTGGCCTTAGTGATTTATTTGTATAAATAAATCTCCCACCTCAAATGTTACGAGAGAGTACTAGACACGATTTACCGCGATTACTGTTACATTTACTTACGAGTGACGTCAACAAATTCCTGATCAACCCATTCAAAAAAATATTGGTGACTGCATTCTGAACAAATCAAATCATAGTCACCCACAGAGTGTGTTGAACCCAACTATCTCCGATTGCTGTAATACCATGGTACTGATCTAAACTGGGTTCACTTCCTCTAACTGAGAGTTGACTCTGGCTAACTGTTGAAAGGTTTGGGCTGTAAACTCCCCTACCCAATCGAGATCGTAACTGCACGACGCCTGTTCTCTAAAATGTCCTAACAGTCACACCAAATTCGACCACGTCAGCACAAATCCATTGTCAACTTATAGAGTTTTGGTTGATACAGAAGCGGAGGTATCAGTTATAAGTAGTATAATTTACAAATCATTTCTACAGGGACCTGAACAACAACAAAAAAGTGTCAATTTAAAGACTGCTAATTGGTCCCCATTAATTTTGGAAGACCTGTCTCGATTGCGAGTTCGAATAGGAATTCAAACCACTGCTCATGACTTATTCGTTGTGAATTGCTTATGCAAAACGGCGTGAGAATGTATTTTGACTTATGAGCTTTAAGAATTGGACGTGAATATGTAGGTATATTTCGACAATAATTAGATTAATACATAAAATAACATTAAAACCACATCACATTAAGCAGCGTTACATACACACCATTCACATATAAAACTAGCTCATATAATCCTTCTCATGTTAAGTCCGACTACAAACAGAGTCAGTACCATTCTCTTACAGACAGAAAACTCATATATTAATACTAATTAACAAAACAACTTCATTTATGTTCTGATTACTTTTTGTTAAGTATATTCAAACAGAAATGATTTAGCAGTATCTATATTTGAAATTTTTAGTCCAAAAAATAAGCTAATCATACTATCCACCGCAACTAAAAGAAACGTTATTAATATTCGTTAACCTTCTACGCATTTTCGCCAAAAGTCAACATCCTTAACCTAATACGTTACGAGAAGATACTGGTCCGATTTCACTTTTATTGACGGGTTAAACAATTAGTGTGTCATAGTTCTGATCGGTCTTGAGAGGCCATCTTCCCAGGAATTACCTCCTACTTAATCAAGAGGAATGGGTGTATTGCCTTAATGCCGATTGTTGAATGCCGACGAGTCTTATCCAGGCTATTTTTATAACCGTTCAGAGTGTTCCTCTCCATTCGGAGAGCTTTGAGGTAAGACAGAAATAGTCTACTTGATGACGGCGTCTGGTTTTAAAATCGGAAATTGATAAACGGTGTTTATCAAAACAGAGATCATCATAATTTTTGACCGTTCAGATTTTTGCGGGTTTTCAGTATAAACTATTTAAAAAGTATTTCCAAACATAAAAATATCAATTATAAAAAATAGTTTATAAACTATTTTTAAAATATATTCAAACATAAAAATACCAATTATGAAAAATAGTAAATACACTATTTAAAAAATATATTCAAACAAAACACATTCCAATTATAAAGTAAAGTTTGATTTGATTATTTGTAATAATTCCAATTATAAAAAAGTTTATTTTGGTTAGCAGTAATAAAAAATCGAATTATAAAAAGCAGTTTGATTTTCTTATGTGTTAATAATTAAAAACATGTTGAAAATAAATTATAATTTCCCCTCGCCTTTGAAAAAATCCAACCTAAAATCTAATGGGTAACGTTTTTTGATAAACACCGTCTATTTGCGATTTCGAAACCGGAAGTCGTCATCAAGTAGACTGTTTCTCTTTTACTGAGATGGATAACCCACGTTAAAAGACCAATCTTGTGTCACGTCGAGTCTTTTGAGAGAGAAAAGACTACATACATACGTGCATACGTAGTAAGATGTTTGTGAATAATCGTGTGCCCATACGTCCGTTCAAAAGTTACCATTTTACAACTTGTTTGTCCTTTCTCTATCAACTCTGCCTCTCTGTCTCCATCGGGGTTCTTCAAGCAGAATAATGGCCCACGCTTATCTCCGATTCCCAGATTTTAATGAGAGCGCCCTGCAACTAATTTCTTCTCTGAACACCAACAGCAAAACAAAACAAAATATTAAAACAACACCGCAAATAAGAGATTTAATCTTCTTTTCACCTTCATTTCAAAACTTGGACTCGGTGTAAACAAAATAAACGAAAAAGAGAAAAATAATAAAAAGAATTCAAGGAAAAAAATAAAGAAAATATAGTTTATATTTTGTACTTTTTCAACGATCTCGTCGTCCCAATTAAATGGTAAAACTTTGCCTACGGCCTTTGATATGTGTCAGCTTAAATATTAACTCGCAAACCGAATGTTTCATATTAGGTGTTGGTTATGTCGACTAGTTTAAAATAAGTGTTATTTTTGTTTTGGACAATATTGGATGTCTACTAAAGACAGCCGGAGCTGCTGGAGCAGGGAACTGTTTAGTGAGGTTAAAAAGTTAGATTAGCCAAAAGCGTGAGGACAAAAGTGAGAACAGATAGATAGGAAACGACGTCATATAGAGGAATGTTTTTTGGTGGGTTAAGCTAAAGGAGATTCTAAAACGACGGGTTAAGATATAAAAAAGAATTCAGAACTACGTTTCTCCTTCTCTACCTGTATCTCTTTCTCCTTTTCCAGAAAAAGAAGTATACCTTTTGTATCTCAATAAATTGTTATCTGCATCACACTTGCCATTATTTTAACTGTTTTGATTGAGAAAACGAAAGATATCTCTAAATGATAATGTTTTCAGTTCCTCAGATATGCAGCGACCAATTTCACAACAGAATCTGACCGCATAACTGCTATGAAATACTGACACGCATGATCTTCAAAGGCAGAACTAAGCAGTATTCGAGGGAGACATAGCAGAAGTATAGAAGATCGAGAAGCCGAATAAAGAAACCGACAACATAATAAGAAAAAGTGAAAACTGTAACAACTACATGCATTCATCTTCTCTCTGTTTATTAACCCAATGTCTGTGTGTGTGTGATGTTTGTGTATTCCCTATAGAAAGTAATACTAGAGAATCCACATAAAATCTTAAAGTGTATTTTTATGTAAGATTTACCGGGGAAGACAATGAAAGTATTCCCAAATCTCTAAGTTTCGTCTAAGGGGGATATTAAGTCATTACCTCTTTAAAAACCTCAAATATATCCTATCTTGATGAACTTTATATCATATGTATAAGATTCTCATGGGAAGACAATGGAAGTGGTCCCGGATCTCTACGTTTATGTGCCGTATATCTACGTTCCCAATCATTTAAGGCACAGAACCCCATTAAAACATTTAATTGCGCATATATGATATTAATAACTTTTTAACGATATATATATATATATATATATATATATATATATATATATATATATATATAAATATAATACACTAATTGAGAGAGTTTCCCAACATTTTAGCTTCTTCCGACTATATTAGAGTATAAACGGGAGAAGGAGGCGGTAAAAATAAAGAAAGTAATATACTGTTATGAGCATAGTAAAATAGTACATAGTAGTGATCGTAATTCAATCTCGAGCAACGTCTTACTGTTTGTTTATGGTATAACTAATAATTTATTTCAGTAGAATGTCGAAATTCTCTTGATACACTCTTGTCTTTCAAATGCAGTTAACTCTCCAACCCCCGCTGGAGGGAGCAAAAGGCGGAACGTCCGCTTACTCCGATCGTAGGTTTCGCTCTGATTTTTTTCCTGATTTTCTCTCGATTGGTGACGTAACCCTGAAATTGTTTTAACATATTCCTCAAATCGTCATACCTCAAAATACAAAAAATAATGTGTTTACATTTTAAATTTCAAACAGAGGTTAAAGAGAGTCTAGCACAGGATGTCAACAATAGGTCCCCTTCGTTTGGATTTTAAACCGATGGTACCGTCTTTGTCTTAATCTTCTGTAACTACATATATAAATAAATATTACGCTCTTATTTTTAATGTTTCTTTTTATAATAGATCACTCTTCTAGGGTTAACTCCCACTAACCAAACACACACAATATATATATATATATATATATATATATATATATATGTGTGTGTGTGTGTGTGTAGGTTATTAATGGGTAATATGTAGGTAATAAATAATTAGTATTTATTTATAAATATTATTATAAGCCCTCGTCACTAAAGGCCGGGCACTCTGAGTGAGTTAAATAACAAGCAGTAAAAATAACTTCATGCAAGATCCAAACACAGTTTGTTGATCACTTAAACTACTCGTGTAAATTAGCTGCCGACTCGATATTTACAAAGTTAAATTCCTCCTTAATTATTAGCTAATTCCCTATGGCCGAGGGGTTAACGCTCTTGACTGCGAATCAGTGGCGATTTGTGATCGGAGTTCGCGCCCGCCGACCGTTGAGAATTAACTTCCTGTACTGAAGATTGCGTATGGAACATCGATGTCTGTCGGTAATAAATAATTAATATTTATTTATAAATATTATGTGTGTGTGTGTGTATATATATAATGCAGGCCTCGTTGAAGACTATGGCACTTGCTGTCTTTGTAAGTTTTTTGTCAATTTCTCGACGCGGCGAGCGAATTTTCTGTTTTCGGGTGTTAATAAGTCGCTACATTAATAATGATTTTCTGCCTAAATACACACACACACACTCACACACACACACACACACATATATATATACAGGGTGGGCAAAAATAAGGGTCCTATTTTTAAAAATTCATAACTTTTTTATTTATTGATTTTTTTAGAATTTTTTTTTTTAGAATAAGTAAAGGACCCCTTCCGAAGCAAGCATGAGCCGTATTAGCCCTAAAGAACGTACCCTAATTTAGAAAACATTATTTTTGCTTAAAAATCTCAAAACAGTGTAAAAAACAATACTTTAGTTTTTGTAAGTTTTAAGAAGTGTTTTTCGGCTAAAATTTGTTTTGTTTATTCTAAAAAATCTCGGAAGGGTCAGTCTACACACACATAAAGTTTGGTGAGTTTAACTTTTATTTTGTGGAAGTTATTCAAATTCAAGTTATTCAAATTTAAAGATAGGACCCTTATTTTGGCCCACCCTATATAAATATATATATATATATATATATATATATATATATATATATATATATATATATATATATATATATATATATATATATATATCCCCTGCACGGTATAAAATTTGAGTTTTGTTTTTAATAAAAGCCATATAACCAAACAGAATATGGTCGAATACTTCGCCCAAAAAATACTTGGTCCAGCTCTGTTCACGTGTTCGTTCCCTTATTTTCATCAGATTGTAACTTTGTTTGTCCACATTTGCTTTAATAAATTTTAGAATTTGTCTGAAATTTTATTACTTATTTACTCCCTGATACTGTCTGAATGGATAAAAATATCCTACAATATATATATATATATATAGAGAGAGAGATGTATATATTAATGGCATTTTTACGTACATCCATGTATACGTGTTTCTGCCTATCATCGTACCCTTGATGTTATAATCTGTAGTCTGACGTTTTTCCACCAGGCCATAACTCCTTGCTTAGCAAGTGGAGGAATACTAAAAAAACAACGCTGTTTCTATCGCCAGTAAAAACAATAACAAAACTACGTAACTATATATATATATATATATATATATATATATATATATATATATATATATATATATATATATATATATATATATACAAGTGTATTTATATATATATACTAGCAAAACTACCCGCCCTCCTGGTAGCAATTAATCTAGCTGTAGTCTTATCTACAGAAAAATAAAGAAACAATGTTATTTTCACATTTTGATAATTTCAAGAAAAAAAACAACAAAAAACGTAATTGTCATAGTGTTATTTGATGTATTCAAATGGTAAGATTTGATTTTATATAAGTAAAAGTAATGAAGTGATTAAACAAAAAATCGGGGCAATTTTCACGAATCGCCAACAAAAGAAAGGGTGGAAAATAAAACTAATAACCACAAATAACTGTTACCAAAGGAAATAAAGTTACTTTTCTAACTACTTGCATATGTTTTCTTTGTGTTTTGTAGTGTTTTTAAGCGTTTTCATTGCATTTTAATAATTCGTCCAAATCCGATAGCGTTACAGTTCTAGGTTTTTTGTATAACGTAATCTATTCGACCCAACATTTCAGTTTAAATAAATAAAAATGCTTTAAAGTAAATAAAAAAATACGCATGTAGGTAGAAAAGTAATTTTTATTGCTTATGCTGACAGTTATTTGTTTACTATTTCTTTTTGTGCACCTTGTCGTTCTATTGATTATTCTTGACAATCGCCAAATGTAAATTGGTCAACTAAAACACTTATATCTTCCTGAGTAATTTAAAATGGTTACTTTGTATTTATCACCTTTATTATTAAAGAGAAAAATATAAAACAAAACTTAATGAGGAAGGGTGTATTTAATTGCAAATCTAATACTTATCTTCATAATCCTAATCTGCATCATCATCAGCAGCATCATCGTTGGCATTGTCGTCGTCGTCGTCAACAACAACAAAAAACTGGAAGTTATCTTTCGAATTTCAAAATAATCATTCTCAATCTTAAACGCTTTTTTATTAAATCGTTATAATTAATATTACTAATAATTATAGTAATATTAATATAAAGAAAAGGCTTACATTTATGTCATGAAAATGGAGGATAAAAATAGAAATTAATTGTGCAGAATATTAATTTATTTGAAGGTGTTTTTAAAATTATTATTCAAATGAAGCATCGTGGTCAGTGTATTTTGCAGTGTCCTGTTGAGTACGTATAATTTGTTTGAAAGTATTTAAATATAAAATTGAATTAAATAATCTGAACGTGTTTTGATATGAATATAGTCGGAATAAATGAAAAAATCTTTCGCATTTATTCATTTAGATATACAAATTTACACAGTCGTAATGTTTATTTGTATACAGATGAAAGAAAAGGAAATAGTCGCTGTATACGAACTTTTTGTTTCATTATACTTCCGTCGAAGTTCTCAGAAATCAAAGAGCCTCTTCCCGGAGTGAACACTTTATCTCTCTATGAGATACATATTCGAATATTCCATTGAAGTTCCCATTTACGTCTAAAACGTTGAGTTGAAGACATTAATTTTCTTGTCCCCAATTTACTATTTAACTATGTTATAGTATATCTTTCGTGTGGTCTATTGCTCCTACTGGATTCTAGGACAAGAATTCATCTAGTCTGGTAGAGTATCCAGCTTAATGAGGTTACTATAGACAACATCACTTGGTGAAGGTGCACTATTTCTCGTTTAAGCCAGTGTCTTGTAATCATACAGAGGGGGTCTTATTCGTGCTGTGAATATTATGTTTTTTATATTTAGTCAAGGTTTTCTTGTCAGAGAAGTATCCTTATGTCAGATTGTCCTGACAAACCCCTGTACAGAGAGACCTTAGATACTCGAGGACAGTGTCTAGTGTCTATTCGAGTGTGAAGTTATATATACAAGCCGGTATGTGTGTATCTGTAAAGCGACACTGTTCTGCTGATGAGTTGTATTGTGATGATTGCGGATAGTTTAGTGTTGTCAGAGACCATAACTATATACTTCGAACACAGGGATAAAAAAAAACCTAAATCGAATTGGTATTATGGAAGGTTCCCTGATGAAAGTCTGTGAGGATGGAAATGCCGCGAAGGGATTATACATCCAGACTTCGATTAAAAAAGAATGGACGGTTCTGAACTGTTAAATAAAAGTAACTCATATTCTAATGGTGAGACCTGGCGGTTATCAGTGACAAACCTAGTTTCGATAAAGAACCAGAGAGTCTTGCAAGCTTGGATCTTTTGTGTCACTAACACTTGAGGGAAGACTTCTATAAAAAGTGGCGTTGGGAGTTCAAATGAGTAATGATATAATCATTTTGAAAATATTTACAAATTGGTCGGAAGTTGGTGGAACATAAAACCGTTTGGTGTTTAATTAAATGAATCGATTGGATAACTCGAGCTCAATTTTTTTTTTGCTTGACAAAATCTAATCCAAACTTAATCTTATAATTATGAAAATGTCCCTTTTGATGCCTTCACTTGATATTTCTTAAATCACGATGAAAATGAAAGATATAGATTTTATATACAGGATAAAAACTAGTTGTATTAGTTGCCATATTTCTAATGACCGAGTGCTCCATATTGGTGACAGAGCATATTGCGTTGTTCAGATCTGAAGATCTGCAAGCCGAAAAACTGCCACTCACTTATCAATGTTGGCTCCATATCTACAAATGTATTTAAATGTTAAATAGTTAGTGATAGTTTTGGCGGGAACCATTTTTTCAGGCCCCTTTTTTTAGATATTCTCGAAAGGAACTACAACAGTTTGCTACTGGAAAAAGAGTATTTTTAAATTTTTAAACAGCTAATTTCTCCCAGAACACCATCCATTTCTATATAGATCGAATATGGCTGAAGAGAGTCAATGAACGATTTATAAGTATCATTACAACTCAAGGAAACACAGTATTTTTTCGCCTAAGTCCCCTCTCTCACCTTAACATATATCTAAGGTACTATGTTGATCTGAACTTCTGTAAGAAAGCTCAGTATTCAATGTTGAAACCTTTACAGAGTTATTTTTTTAAATGCAATAGAGCTATACATAAATAAAATGATGGGTCACCACTATATCATACCCTGATTTAATGACAGTTTCAAAACAAAAATATTGCACGTGCTTCTGGAGAAAATACACGACATACTTGAAGAATATCCAAGTTATCATATGAACTCTCCCGTCTTCAGAGTCGAACACTTTATAACATTGATGAAAAAAATGCAAGTAAAAAAGCTTACTTAAAATTAACATATATATATATATATATATATATATATATTACCTTAAGGCCTTGTCGTCTGACCCTCTGAGAGGAAACGTCAGAATGGTAAATTAAAAACTAAAAGTCGAATGAGAAATGAAGGGGGGAGAAAAAAATAAATAAAATAAAACTTATTTCAGTTGGAGGAAACGAATGAGAAGAGGAAAAAAAAAAAAAAAAAAAAAAAAAAAAATTAAATCTCTCAACGTTATGGTGGCTTTGAATCATTAAAGATCTCCAACTGATGTTTCAAAATCTTTTGTCTACACAGGCTAGGTCGATAGTTGTTAATGACTAACGCCTCAAGAATATTGAGATGGTAGTTCGACCTGGCACTGTGTAAAACAGAAAACCACCCATCGGAATACCTATCAGAACAACTATTTGTACTAACGAGGTGATTACCGATGGCTGATTCCTGTGCCTGGAAGTTCCCGGATGATCTCGAAACCTTGTGTAGGCGAATATCACGTGGAATGTGTTGGGATATTCTAAATTCTAATCTTTGGGATGTCTTGCCAACGTAGTCAGCTCCACACTGACACATGAATTTATAAACTACAGAATTCTTTTGAATGGCTGGCAAAACATCCTTACGAAAAGAAGAGAAAAAGGTTCGAGTCGTGTAAACTACCCTCAACATGGTTGCCGGAAAACAACGTTGAGTAGAAGAAGAAATCCTTTTAACAATGTCAAGGCCGTCAGAACCCAACCAAGGGAGTTTCAAATAAATAGGGCAACGTGACGGGCCAATAAATTTACCACCATTAAATAAAGCAACTTTACGTGCAATGGTGCCTTTTATAGTATTGATGGGATATCCATTAGCAAGAAAAATATTAGTAATCTCACCAAGTTCTGCATCGAGTCGTGTTGGTGAACAAATCATAAGAGCTCGAAGAGTGAGAGTACCAATAAGATTTATTTTTCTTGCTCTTGGGGCGAAGGAAAACCAATTTAGATAAAGGCCTGTAAATGTTGGTTTTCTATACACACAGGTTTCAAATGATAAACCAGATTTAGACACTAAAACATCGAGGAATGGTAAGGAACCACAATCCTCGACTTCCATAGTGAATTGCAACGATGGATGCAAGTCACAAAGAAGAAGAAACTGTTCAGCATCACTCCGAGAGGGAAAACAAGCAAAAGTGTCATCAACGTAACGTGTATAGAAAGCCGGCTTGGTCACCTTGGAAAATAATTGGCTTTCCAAAAATCCAACGAAAATGTTGGCCTTAAGGTAATTTTAACAATTTTCCTTTTTTTTTTTTTTTTCCCCACTCGTCTTTTTCATTGATTTTAATAATGCTTCCTCTAAAATTAATCCTACCATTCTGTTGTACACGTAATTTACTTATATATATATATATATATATATATTCTTATTTATACAGGCATGTACAAAAAGACGCTATACTGGCATGTCGATGTTATCGATCATTAGTTATTAGAAACTAAGATCTCTTCAGGTGGAAAGGCTTTTTCAATATGAACGTCCGAGTGAAAGATCAGACTTTTTTTCCTGAACGGATCTTAGTTTCTAATAACTGATGATCGATAACATCGACATACCAGTGTAGCGGCGTTTTGTACATATATGTATAAAATATTAATATAAATAGCTCTATTCACTATTCTTAGTGACTTAGGACTAAAAGTTTTTTTGTTTTTATTTCAATATAGCTTTAAAGGTTGAAAAACTTCGAATAATATATATATATATATATATATATATATATATATATATATATATATATAAATGATTTATTTTTATTGATACACGCACAAAATTAATCTGTGTACGCGTTTCATTGTTTCACTAATATTCAGCACGGCTTGACTTTGACAGGGGCTCGAAACCACGACAACGATTCTCGTGGTCCAGCAATTTACCTATGGACCAAGATCCCCTATCAAGCTTCATGTTTGATTTTTAGCACGGTAAGTATAAGTTATATTTTGTTATTATTTTTCTTAAGCGCTATTGGGCGAATTAACACTCATTCAATTACATATCGCTATCTTTGCGGTGATAACGATATTTCCCTATTTAACAGGCATTTTACTTCATTCTGTCGCCCCCTACTTTTGGGGACGTACATTATTATTTTGTTTGCTTTATTTTTATCATTTATTTTTATTTATACACACAAAAGTAATCCGTGTACGAGTTTCATATATATATATATATAATTAGTATTTCATGTATCCACATAAAATTTTATAAGGATATATAATTTTTTATGTATAAATTTTAAGTATTTACTTCAACAGTGCTCGATACGTAAGTAGAGCTAGATAGTAAGCTATGAAAATATATTTATGGTAATAAAGCTACACAGAGGCTCCCGCGTTTCATCCCGAGGGGAATTTTCAGTCAAAAAGCCTGAAGATTCCCAACGGGGATGAAACGCGGGAGCCTCTGTGTAGCTTAATTGCCATAAATATATTTTCATAGCTTAGTATATATATATATATATATATATATATATATATATATATATATATATATATATATATATATAAGAGAGAGAAAGAGAGAGAGAGAAGCATAAACAGACAGATAGTCTGACAAACAGACAGACAGGTGTATGTATGACTATCTAGAATGAATTAATTCTTCGCTGCCGCCGTGTGGATCAAGTACAAACTCAAGCTCTCCGTTGCCGACTGGATCTCTGACCCTTCTCTAACGCCGTCTAAGATGGTTCGCGCGTGCAGCTCGGCGGCCGATCGAAGAACTCGCCCTCGACACCTTTCTTTACTAGGTTGACGCAAACGTGCTTGTGGGCAGTTGACCACCTGGACGGCGACAAGCAAATACGAACTACCCTTCAGCGTGTTGGTTTCATACCCAAATCTGATGTGCCTAAGTGTCTGTCGGTGTGAGGTAGGGTCCTGTGCAGTTCTAGGAGGCCCACCTTCCACAGCTTTACCTGTTCGCCCTTTGGGAAGGATTTCGTTTACTGTTAATAGATTGAGGCGTCCTTACCGGTAAATGCCGATGGGGCTTCCCAGGTAATTTTAGTGCCCTTCTTCTAATCCCACTTTCCGAGTTTTGAGTCACATGTTCACGTTGTGGGAGAGAGATAAATATTCAGGGTCAAAGTAGTTAGTTGGTTCTCTGCTATGAAATCGAGATTGGCTAACTATATCATGTGACCTTGCTCAGGATAGGTGAAAGTGATATGTGATGGTCAGAGACGCTGTACTTGCTCGGTAGAAAGCCGGCTTCACCTCACCAGGTTGATAGTCGATGGAAGTACAAGTGCCTATGTCTATCTCTGTGTGTAACACCTATTGTTCTATTATAGGTAGGAACATAAACTTTAGTTTGAATGAGCATTTACCTGTACACATTAATATATTCTCTTTTTTTGTAAAAAATGCTATATGAAGTTAATTTCATTTTATTATAGCCATATTTTATTGCTTTCTTTCAAAGGTAAAGCATACTGTAGGGAAAATATGAAAAAGCTTTTTAATTAAAGCAATATAGCGTCGTCTTACCAGGAAGTATGAACACTGCATACAATTTCAAAGAAGTATATTTCACTTCTATTTTTTATCGTTATCTTACGGGGCAAAAGGCTTGGAGGAAATCAAAGGTGACTTTAGTCTGGCGTTCGACTCTAGCCTCATCTAGCCATATTAATGAGTCGTATATATACACCACACACACACGGATATATATATATATATATATATATATATATATATATATATATATATATATATATATATATATATATATATCATGTGTGTGTTTATCGTTCAAGTTTCAAAGTATTGCATGGAAAGTCAATAAAATTGAAATATAAGCCAAATTAGCAATACAAGATTAATTTTTTTTGTTTTCTGACATTAATCCTATCGATTACGGAATAAAATTCCTTCTTCAGAGGTGACCAGTATTGAGTCATTTTTTTTTTCATCAAAAAACAAGAATAAAGAAACTTATTTCTTTGTTAATTTGATAAACGTCAATGATGGTACGACGTCATCGCCTTGCTGTTATGAATGGCGGGTAGAATTCAATATACATATATATATATATATATATATATATAAATATATATATATATATATATATATATATATATATATATATATATATATATATATATATAGAGAGAGAGAGAGAGAGAGAGAGAGAGAGAGATGCGAAAAATAATTTGGCGGGCTTACCATTGAACTCGAGCTAGATTATTTATATCAGAAAAAGTGGGTGTACAAAGTAAGTTAAAAATAAAAAGACAACATCCCAAATTAATCGCTTTCTGTTCGCAGTATCTCCCTCTCTCTCCCTCTCTCTCTCTCTATCTCTCTTTCTAGCTCTCTCTCTCTCTCTTCTCTTATCGTTTTGGATACGCAGTAAAAGAGTAACTACTTGTGGGGGTATTCCCTTTTGATTATAATGGCTTATTCCAATCTTATTTATACTTTCTTCTATTTATTGCTTTCAACTGTTAATAAACATACGAGGAGAGAGACGGGGCGATAGTGATAGCAACATCATTAAATAAGAGCGAGGGTTGAACAAGGTGCACTGAGAGTGGGTGAGAGTCATGTATAGAAACCTATAAAGGTGTGGGTCACTTGGTAAATTAATTGCAAAGTAAGGCTGATTAGAACAATTACAATGATTTTTTTCAAACATAAATCAATCTCAAAACTAATGACTATTTCAGAAAGTATTTTGTGGAAACACCTGAGGGAAGCTAGCGATGATTAACTCGGTTTTAGTATGATTATAGAAGACGTTATCCTACTTCAGGGCCAAGAGGCATATTCTTACGAGTTAACTTGATGGCGATACTTGGACATTTTCTTTCAAACCCTTCTCCGTTCTTTCTGTCTTCTTTTGTTCTTCCGTTTCTTGTTTTATCAATTTTCAACGTTATACCCTTTCTTTTCTGTTTATTCGCTTGACCCTTTTTTTTAATTCGTCATCGTTCTGAGTCACAATCTTTTCACCCCCTTTCCCCCAATCCCTCACACCACCATGAACATACCGATCTGTTGCGTCGATACATAATTATAGGATAACCTTATCTCTTCTCTCTCGCTCGCCTTCTCGCCTTCCCGCCCTCTCGCCTTCTCGCCCTCTCTTTCTCCAATCCGCTCCCCTTTTCTCCTCTCTCTCTCTCTCTATCTATCTATCTATCTATCTATCTTTCTATCTATCTTTCTATATAGCTAGCTTTGCTGTACAGTTAGAGGAATAAGTCGATTTCCAAAGAAGAAGAAGACGGAAGGGAAGAAGAAATAAGAGGCGGCAGAAATTGAAAGTAATGGTGGCGATAAAACGAAAGTAGGTTTTGAGTTTTAATCTGCCGTTCAAACTCATCGCTCTAAAGTGTACACGAACAGCGCACGATTGTGAGGTTGACCACAAACTCTTAAGATAAACCTGCATAAAAAAAAACACCGTGCGATAAAAAACACTTGCACTCTTCCTTTTCTTCTTCTTCTTTTTCTTCTTCTTCTTCTTCTTGTTCTTCTTTTTCTTAAGTTTGATCTCCTTATTATTTAATTTTATCAATTGTCCTCTTCTTCACAGTCAACACATTACTTTTCCTTTTCATCTCTTTCTTTATTTTCATCTTCATATTCGTCTTTCTCTTCAACTTTTCTTATTCAACCTTTACCTTTCTCGTTTATCTTTTTTCTCCTCTTCTTCTTCTTCTTCTTCTTCTTCTTTCTTCTTCTTCTTCTTCTTCTTCTTCTTCTTATTATTATTATTATTATTATTATATCTATATATTAGTAAAAAGATCTATCGATCTCGCTTATTTGTTTGTTTATCTTGCTTGCTTGCGGGGCCACGAATTCGCCGACTGCAAGCCCATGCAGATGGGTACCCCACTAAAAAAACGGGCCACCCGAAGACCATGGATGGCGATCTGTGATGCCTCAGGGCGATATTCTGGTGGCTGAGCAGTCCGTGGCTTGTAGCTTGCAACACTCTACATTGGCCCTTACTTCGACTAGACGGTAGTTTGGAAGGGTCTGATCCAATCAATCGGCTGCTCACATCATGATCGAATATCTATAAGTTTATTCTCTACCGTATTATTCAATTTGGTTCTTCTAAAAATAAAAATCTTAATTCTCTTTTTATTTTTCTCCCAAACAGATACTGGAAGGCTGTGGCTGAGGGACAATTGTGTTGAGAACAAAGAAGATTACCACTACTGAAGAGTAATGTTTTCTCGGTGTAATGTTTTTCAAAAATCATATTTTCATAAAGTAATTTTCTCTCTCACTGTAAAATGTCCTTCTAAGAGTAATGTTTTCTAGGAATAATGCTTTCGAATAGTAATAGATGGTTGATGTGCAGTAAGTCAAACCAGATCATTCTGAGAGTAATGTTTTCTAAAAGTAATTTTTACTGGGAGTA
>OY744517.1:163556911-163579411 GCA_963556195.1 Sepiola atlantica
CGATTAGAATGTAAACATTCTTACCGCTCGACCACGCACGTCACATCTGGTTTCACATCATTTAAAGGAGACAGACAAAAGTAAGCTGTTTTCAGCTTATATGTTGAGGTGTACAAATAATTTTATTTCAAAAATTTTATCGTATAAAACTTTTTATTTTATTTCAAAACTGAGTAAACTTACTTGATTATAGAAATCCCAAATCATGAAGGAAGCCCTGCCTTCAAGTATTCAAACAAAGTAAGATATGGCTGCGTTATAAATATGGCATGTGCCCCCCCTCCGAGGAGAGGTCTAATCTCTCGAAATTCACAATAAAGCAAAATACATGTTCGTTATCGAATTCAAATCTGAAATCATAACAGCACAATTATTTGGAAAAGTACTATTTATCAAGCTGATGACGATGCCTTCTTTTCTGCTAGTAGCGGACGGGGATTGAGGGGCTACGGACATACAGAGCATTATCACCTTAGTTTATATATACATAGTTTATGTAGTATATCGAAAGTCATTTCTTTACACATGCTGTCCGCTAAAATCTACCCAACGAATGCTTTACTTTTCTCGCTCCATCTCTCTTCGAACCATGTCAGGTAACGTCTATTTCTAGTTCAGCAGGTCGAGGTGGCATCTCAGTGCATATACTAACCTTATGAATCTGATTTCGTGTGTACCTTTCAACGTTCCTCTGCGAACCTAAATCATCAGATATATACTAGCAATATACACTTTTACTATTTAACATACATAAAGAAGTGACGTTGTGTAACGGTTACAGGTTATAACTATCGGCTTAGCGTATTAGTTTCGAGTTCTGTCGGGGCTACCGAATGGTAAACCGTTGTTTCACCCATTGAACGGTATTTAAATTGTGTGTTATATATAATAAAATAAAAATACATATTATATAAGCCAATGCTCGAAATACTAGATAAAATAATAATATAAGAAAATGAATGATGAAAATAAGAATTGGATAAAATACAATATTTATTAATTCATCAAGTATTCAAAAAAGGAATATAATCTTTTTATTTCATTTATCCATGGATTTTTAAAAGTAAGTTCTTTTCATAAGAGGAAAAACTTTTAATACTGGTTAGCATCAATTTGAAAATGCAAAGATGTTCACAACTTTAATTATTTTCAAATTCATGCTAACCACTAATACAATTTTGCTGATTTTTTCATCTGATGAAAAGAGCTTATTTTTGAAAATTCATAGATTGATGAAAAATAATTTTTTAATATTCCTTTTTGAATACTTGATGAATAAATAAATATTCTATTTTATCCAATTTTTATTTTTATCACTCACTTTATATATATATATATATATATATATATATATATATATATATATATATATATATATATATATATATATATATATATATATATCCCTCTCCAACTACGAGTTAAATAGTATTTCGGCTTGCATTTTTATATAGTTTATTCTTTGTAATAAATTATTCCAATTGTTTTCGTTATGTATTACATTTCATAATTAATATGCAGAGTAAGAATAAGAAAGAGTTATTAAAGCGAGAGTAATAGATGGCTTATAAGATAAGAGCTGGATCCACACAATATACATTGTAGGAAGGTTAAAGTGATAGATAAAAAGTTCTAAGAGATAGGTCACTTGATGAGGTATTTTCAAATTTCGGCTAATTAAAACAAGTAATAGTGTTTTAGACATATCTCAATCACATAACTGACGAATATTTTAACTTATATTTTGTGTGATAACAATATTCGGAGGGAAATCTTTTAAGGAAACAAACTTTGATTAACTCAGTTTTTGTATAATTATTGATTTCGATTTTGGTTTTGGTGGTTAATGTGTGTGTTTTTTTATAGTTTTTGTTAATGTCTATTTGTCAACGAGACGAAAATGCAGAGGTAATTAAGAGAAATGTTTGATATTTTGTTCTAACCTGAGTTGAGCGTCGCTCTATGTTTATATATAAAACTTGCGGACGTAGTTGAAAACACATGTGTTATTTGTTAGCACAATGCGTGCAGAATAATTTGATATGTCAAGTGTTACTAATTGAGGTCATGTTGGTAACTACCATTCTATCCAGAAGAGGCATGACTCGTCAGTCGTCTAAATGCAGCTAAAAAACAGATTCAGTTGTTACTCGACGGCAATTCAGTTGGATCTAGTCAAAGACATTTTGATAATGGAAATACAAATATGAAATGTCAGGAATTACTTCGGATTAAGATGACGGCGTTCGACCGAGACGACTGATATAAAACGTTATTTAAACAAATTCTTCATCAACGAAAAAAAAAGCGAAAACAAATAAATATCCTGTCCGATGGCTAAGGATGCCGGTAGCGCCATGGATGGCGGTACCGCCATAGCCAATGCAATTGTGTAAAAATATGCGTTTTTTTTTATTTAAATCTGTCCACTGAATAAATATAGTTAAATGTTGTTTTGTTTTTTTAAATCTCTGTATAAAAAATCTCTTCATAAAATTTCAGTAAACTATGTCTAAGATATTTTAATTCAAGCGTTTTCTAATTTTTATATTGAGGAAAGTGAAATTTACACATCATTTTTAAATTATTGTTCATGTTGCGCACACAAATATGCTTTGATTTATAAGTGCAATTATTTATTCATTATTTTTTCTTAATGTGAATTTTACTTTGTTTCTTTACACTCTACACCTCTATAGAAACTAGTGAAGGGACGATTCCAATATTTTTTCCCGATTGCGATGCAAAATTTCAGTTCCAAATTCTCGATTACAATAACAAAAGCGCCCTAAAATACACAGTTACAGCATATAAGTAATCACCAGCGCATCTATAGACCTCCTATCAACATAATTCATTAAATGGTGTCAATTTAAGTTTGTTGGTATAGAAATTTTCTGATATTTAAATTTTTTCTCATCGCAAACTTTTTCCTAAAAAATATGAGGTGTAAATGAAAATATACCAAATTTATGTTAGAAAAAATAACTAACACTTGGTTTACGCAGTTGTGTTTATCTAATGTTGTGCTGTAACAAAATGTATTAAAAAAAAACATGTTCATTTTTTGTATCTCACCGTGAAGTTATAAAAAATCAATATCCAGTGGGAAATTTGTCGATAAATCCATATTCTGTTCGTGTCAGAATTTGTTTGATTGATAACAATCTTATAAGAATGTTTCCGACGAATCTGCAGCAGTAAAATTTGACTCAAAATAAATCTATCCCAAAGAATTTGATCCACACAATGTATTTTTTCTTAATCCTGAGGGGTTTTTTTTTGGGGGGGGGGGTGGAGGACAGATATTTTATATGAACTTGTAGAACATTGAAGAACTGAATAAATTAATTATTGACAAACAATTTATTAATATTTTTCCTATCTTATGGAAAATATTTTTTCTGGATAAACAAATATTAGTTAACTTTTTCTAGGGGAGAAGAAGCAAAAAAATGATGCTTACATTTATTTGAAAAAAAAACTTTAGTTAATTAAACATTAGGAAACATGTGTTTTCTTTTAATTAAAGTTTCGTTTCATGAACTTAACAATATAGGTACAATTATTTAACTAAGAATTGTATCTCAATTAGAGAGAAGATAAGATACAGGGAAGTCTAGAAAAAAAGCAAACAATACAAATTTGATTTATCGGACATAGTTTAGATTAACTTATAAGTAAAATGTGGGTGGGAAGGTGATGGGGGCTCATGCTCTATTTAAAACTATAAGAGAGGGGGTCTAGTCCCATTAATCCCTCTCCAGAACCGTCCTAAAATTTATTTCAATCGATATTTAATTTATAGTTACCGAATTTTCTTACCTTGCCTAAGTTACCGTTACCAAATCTTTCGTTACCGAATTTTCCTATATATATATATATATATATATATAATTTATTTATTTAGAAACTGTATATTACATATTTCAGCAATATACCGCGGTTTCATCTAAAAGGGCAGATTTAGACATCTTTAGTAATATATATTAATGGCCTTGTGCCATGTTATATTAAATATTTTTTTAGCAAATAAATAATTTAAACTTTAGTATCTATTCTGATACTACACATTATAGTTCCTCTCTTCCGTCAGTGAAAGAGAAATCCTTCAAGACTGAACCAATTTAAATGTTGTTTTTTTTCAATCTAGAATGCCCCTACTTGGAAAGCTTGATACCCTATATTAAAAGACAAGTAAATATGATGACACATAATTAATAGTGTTACAATACTGTAGGGCCCCATTATGCAAGGCACAGTAGGTTAACTAGTATCAAATAGCTAATTTTGTTATTGAAAAATAAGTTTTGTTTCTGGACTCAGAAGTGAGTTCAGAGAAGTGTTTGATCCAGGAATAGTCATAATAAATTTAGACCTGACGTGACCTTTGAGTCAGAGATCAGAGTGAGTCGCATTTGTCCCCATATCGTGCGTGGGAATGATGATTACGTCACCACGGAAAACAAAAACTTAGCTTTTTAGAATCAGTCTGAGCTTAGAGGCGATACCGTTCAGACCGGGTGCGAGCATGTAGCCAGTAAACTGGTAAGGCCCCGTTCTGGGAGGGCAGAAGATATCCCAAAAGGAACCGGAAAATAGCCGGGGCATGAGAGAGTCGAAGCCGGAATCCCCCTGACAGCAAACGAACCAGAAAGATAAGAAGCTTGTGTGAGAATAAAGAAATTTGTGTGAAATATCCCTTCAAAAATTCGTGTCTCGTGTATTCATTCTGTCTGAGACAGACCTCTTCCTTCGATCAAGACGACACAGCCAGCGAAGACCAGACGAGTCACAGGCCAAAGAAGAGAACAGAAGATAAGGTAAACTTTGAGATTCATTTGAGAACTTTTTAGAGACTTTAAGATACGTATAAATGAACAGAGGCCGTAATTGAAAAAGGCTTGAGATGCCGTGAACAGATTCGTGGTTTAAAAAAGGTCTGAAGGGCCGTAAATTGATACGTGAAGATTTAAGACTGTGGTTACGAAACGTATAGAGTAAAATAAAATGATATGAGTAGACATGTAGGCGTGTATCGTTACAATAGCACCTTTAACTAAATTACCCCCTCTTAAATGAGATTCTACTTCTTTAGGCGATTACGTGTGAACACACTGAAAAACCTGAGGAAAAGAAGAAAAAACATGATAAATTATTTTAGAATAGAAGATCAGTTTTGTATACGAATTTAACATAAAATAATCCTCATCTCGGAGCTATTCTAAATTTTTAAGGCTGTTCATTGCATTTTTTTACCACTAACCATGAGTCTGACTGGACAGGTCATAAAACCACACGTCATCGCTTAAAAACGTAACCCCCCCCCCCAAAAAAAATAGCTAATCTACCATAGAAAACTTTTTATTAAGTGCCCTAAAACGCAAGAATGTCCCAGAAATTGTGGCTAATTTTACATTAAATTTACATGTGAAACTGATTCCCACTCTAAATTCTAAAGGAATTGAGTGTTTTTCTTTCTGTTAAGTTATTCAAAGTGTTCGCACCGTAATTGCCTATAAAAATTAAAATCTGATTTTTCTTTCGGGGGGAGATTTACCTGAGGATTTTTCTAAAATAATAATAATAATAATAATAATTCTAAACCCGGCTTAATCTTTCTAAACAAAAACTAAAGAACTTTCTTAATCATTCGATACCAGAGTGCAGGAGCAAAAAACACGAAAAAATAAATGAATATCAAAATCTAAAATAGGAATTAGTTAGACTATTGAAATGTAAAGAAGTAAAGGTGATTCCTGTTGTTATTAGAACGCTTGGAACCATAACGAAAAGCCACCATAAATGGCTTAAACAGATTAACGATACATTTTTTTCCAATTCTGCAAAAGGCTTGCCTGTTAGGAACAGCGAAAGTGTTAAGGTACAGCTTGAATAGCTTAAGTCAAGGGAATTGACTTGATGTTCAAAAAAGAAAACTCCGACTAAAAACACCCAAAAGTTGAGACTACTATGAAATAATAATAATAACAATAATAATGATGATGATAATAATAATAATAATAATAATAATAATAATAATAATAATAATAATAATAATAATAATAATAATAATAATAATTATATGTTCTTATATAGTAAAAAAAACGTACTTAACATCTCCAAAGAAAACCATTCAAACTTTCACATTACATTAAAGTATACATTTTAATAAGAAACAAAAACATCATAATAACATGTTAGTAATTAACATTTAATTCATAAAACACATTTTAATTACTTTAAATTGCTTTCAATTTTATGGAGGCAACATTTCACTGTCTTTCACGTAGTCTGCAAGTAGTGTATTTGTGTCTTGTCAGTGGAAGGAAAATGCACTAGACTGTCAAACAATTTCAATGATATTAATAACCAAGAATCATTTTTTATTAGTATTAGTCTTTAATTTTATTGCCTTCTATCTCCACCCCATCTACTTTTTATATATTTAGACAAAATTAACAACCAGTTACCAGGCACGGAAACTCAAAATCAAAGAAGAACTGACGCGAAAGTATGGTCTTGCGTAAAGTAGTGAAAATCTTTAGATTCACTAATTCGTTTATACCTAAGCCTTTGAAAATGTTAGTTGTTTTCACACTTGTTGGCCACCTCTAGTTAGGTTTACCAATGTTGAAGGACTGAACAAAAGTCAACCGGACAAAAACCCATATTTCATTTTTTTTAAACAAGTAAAATACATTTACATCGTATTTTTATGTTATTATGATGTATAGATTTTAATTTTCCTAGTATTTGAAAACAATAAATATTCATCATTTTACCATTAGTACTAGCAATGTAAAATAAAGTTAATTTTTTTAAAATCATATTTAGAATAGGAAATAAGGCTAAAATGTTTCCAATTTGAATACCGATTCCGATATCCCGAACAGTTCTGATTATTTCGATTTCTGTATCAGCTTAATTGTCCCAACATTATAGACACCATCAATAACAGAATCAGTTTGTGTATCACTATCTAACTTAAATTCGGAAATATTCGCTCGAGAGAGTACCTCTCTTTTAATGCAATTCTTTACCTGTATAAGAGTCAAATAGATCCTAAAATGGAATACACTAAGAGAAGGTGTCGCGTAAAGAACTCATTCTTAAATTGACGGAGTAAAAATTTGACTTCGCAATTTAGTGGAGAATCTTCCCTATTTTCCTTACAGAGGAGTTGCTCAGAGGAGTTGCTAAACGTTCTTTACTTTATCATTTGTCAATGATAAGTGCTCGACTGAGCTTTAATCTTTGGTTCCTGCTGTAAAACATTCACAAGGACATGTCTATATATCACCACTGAAAAGAAATCGTCATTAACAACAACATGGGTGTCGTCAAGTCCAATCTAAGCAAATAATTGTCGGGCCGTCATCTTAACTAATCAAATTCCGTTCATTCGATTCATCGTTTTCAATATTCATTGTATTGTTTATCTTCCCACTGAAAATTTCATTAACCGCTATCCCCAAGTGGCTTTTAGCCTTGAGAATGGTGACTTATTAATATGAAAAAGAAACTTGATGTTAAATTAAACCGATCATTATATTCATGTATCGGCCTGGGTCATTTAATTTTTTGAATTCTATGTGAACTTACATTCACGCCAAACAATGTGCATTGTCACTAAGATGCAAGGGACTACTGTGACTAGAGTTTAGATTAATAAGAGCATCTTAAGTGAGATGCTTGTTTACATTACAGTCGAGGAAACCGGGAGCAGGGATGGAATGCAAAAGACAAGTAGTTCGAGAAATGAAGTTTGAAATAACATTCTAAGTTATGGTTATTAACATTCTTACATGGAAGCTCTCTTATAATAACTACTTGCTGATTTTATCCGGCGTTGGCCGGATTGTGGGGTAAAATATATATATTTTGCTTATATATATATATATATATATATATATATATATATATATATATATATATATATATATATATATATGTGTGTGTGTGTGTGTTTATCCTCAACTCCACACACGTGCACTAAAAAGGAACAAAAGAATAAAAATTTATTTCACACTGACTAATTTGAATGAATGAAATAGGAATTAACCTCTAATGTTTTAAAACACATCAATTTCGATTACTTCACGTGACTGAAATAAGAATCAACCTTGTATGTGTATAAACACAGATTACGCTTAAAAATATTACTCACAATCATCTGGAAGCCGATAAAATCATCGAAGATCATTTGTTTAGGTTTCGAATGAATTATTTGCATAAATTAGCAAACATTTAGTATTTTATTTTTAAAAATTCATTAATTTTGACAAATTAATTTTATTCAATGAAGTTAAAATATCTATAGTAATTTAAATGCATTTTCATTCATATTCTTCCATTAATTTACAATAAACGCAGCGTTTCGTGAAAACTATAACAAGTTATGTTGTTTAGCCAATTAAAACGCGCCTGACAGGAAGAAATACTAGCAAGAACCTATAAATAGAAAACTATGTCACTTATTAAATAAACTCCAGTTGTTTATGAGTGATAATGGGAGGAGTTCTGACTGTGAGAGAAACAAATGTCCCTCTTTTCTTTTAAATGTCAAGACGAAAAGTAAAAATATCGATAGGATTTAATATGTAATCGATGAAATCCATTGGAATTTTTTATTTCAGTACATAAAAGCCAGAAATCACTGGCGAAACAGAATTAAGTATACACTACTTATTGCAAAAGCTAGCAAGTTTTTAAATATATAATTTTACTGGTTCTACTTCATACATAAAATTAGTCAGTGTGTTATCTTTGTCGCGATTTGTTAAGAATATACTTTTTCCTTAGAAATATTTCTGGGTAAGCTTTTGTCAAACAAATTAGCTGACAGTGAAACTGACCAATAAATTCCAAAAGAATAATAAACTAACGACCGAATTAGTCATTATGACAGTAATTAATTCCATGACTAAGTACTGACAGTGTAATTTAAATCAGATAATCCCTTGAAATTCTGTTAATGTATCGGATTGCTAAACATTAGTACATTTTTGGGGTATCTAGGGATTATATTATTCGGAATGTTCTCAGTTTAGTTATTAGATGCATCCATGCATTTCAATGCGAAACTTTGTCGGACGGTCGGTCACGTGCCATGTGTTCAAAATGCAATTTCATCGTAAAATGAAGAGATTGAATGGACATATCGTATTTTAGATGCGTCAAAGCATCGTCATAAGGAAGCTCTGTCTGCCGCACAGGCCGCCCATGATTTTCTAAAAATTGACATATATTTCAGCCTAAAACTAAATAATTACCTGTGAGTGGTTGGAGGCTGTTAAGAAATGGAATTTAATGGTGTCACTGACGACAAAATGTTGTTTGTATCCTTACGCATCCAAAACATAGCATATTGTCACTCGGACGTAAGTGGCTACTGTGAAAAAGACCAGATTAAAATGGAAAAACTTAACTGGAGAGTCGGCCAGAAAGATGTTTGTTCACATTGCATTTAAATATATGCATGTTTGTACGGTAGGGAAAACATGGAACAGGGAAAAATACAGACAAGCGGTCTGAGGAAAGAAGCCATTAAGGTAGAACATCTTCCGGCATCAAGGCAGCGTTACAGTGAAGAGCGTGATTTTCTTGCTAGGTGAAGGGGTACAAGTATATTAAGTATATTCAACTACATTCTGTAGAAGCACTTGTAAACCAAGCAAAGGAATGCAACACTGCGGCGATGTGACAAGGGCTGGAGCTTGTGCGGAACTAATTAAGGTACAGACTCTTTTTTTTTGCATACTGTCTAAAAGAGAGAAAGGCAACACACCACAAATCGGCTTTATATAGAAGTTATTAATTAACTCCAAGTTCCAAGAATCGGGGGCTGCATTATCTTATTTCAGCATATTGGGCAAAACCATTCTTTTTGAATATAACTCATCTAAGAGCAGTTGAGGGCTTGTTGAAATCTGAATTTAAGGTTTTTACCGATGAAAAGAAAACGACTCAAAAAACACAAATTGATGTAGCTTTTCCGTTATTTGAGACGAGTTTTCATAAGTTTTAATTACCAAACTTCTATGATAATATATGGCCGAGGGATTTATAACCGGCAATTCAAAATATTGACAAAGTTGTGCAATTTTGAAAATAAAGAACGGGAGTCGAAGATCCCAGTGTATGTCACCGATCCGTTCTTCAAATGCTTCTCGATGTTTCAAATTTATGGATTTAAACTAAAAAATCATAACTTCATAAAAATATACATATATATATATATATATATGTGTGTGTGTGTGTGTATGTATTTTTTTTATTGATATTTAGAATTTTGTCTATTCAAATATAAATTTTATAAAATAAAGTAATTATAAAAGCTCAATAGTGTAAGGCCAGAGTTATGCTACATTCAATGTATTTTTTTATTTAATTGTATACCATTTCAATGTTATGAACAACAGATTCACGTCATTTAATAAAACTGATTTTTATTTAGCATACGATTGTTTCGGCAAACACTAATATATTTGTAAAATGCCCCTCTGCATTTATTTCTTGGTGTGGCTATCTTCAGTGCTAATTTTACAAAACAAAGCAAAAACTCAAAAATAAACATGAAAAACTAGACGATCCAAGCCTAAATTACAATCAGTACTCATTATCAATATTTTATATATATATATATATATATATATATATATATATATATATATACATATATTATATATATATATGTACATATATTATATTTATATATATATGTACATATATTATATATATATATGTATATATATATATGTACATATATTATATATATATATATATGTACATATATTATATATATATGTATATATATGTACATATATTATATATATATGTATATATATGTACATATATTATATATATATATATGTACATATATTATATATATATATATGTACATATATTATATATATATATGTACATATATTATATATATATGTATATATATATGTACATATATTATATATATATATATATATATATATATATATATATATATATATATATATATATTGTTTCACATGGAACTATATTCTTTTTATATTCATGTAGAAACATATATGTATCTTTTCCGTGTATCTATTTGTATTTCTAATCATTCATTATTCGCTATAATCTAAATTTTCCTGCATTAAAAGATATATTTCCACTAATCGTCCTTTGTTGTTTCACCCAGTTATTTATTTTTTTCTTCGGGTTTTTAGTCATCTTATTCCTTATTTTCTTATAATATGTTAAGTTTTTAATCTGCATCATTTAGCCATATTTAGTAATATCAAATTTTACGTTTTTTTTCCATTAACTGGCACACGTCGATCATCTGCCGCAATTGGATTTGAAAACACAATTTACATTGGTATATCACGTTTGATTTTGAAATGGAAATTCCGTATTTCATGTTAAGTTTTCAAAAACATTTTCAATCAGTCTGTCGCGCTTAAGTTTAAAATATCATTGTCTTCGGTCTATCACACTGAAGTTTCGAATCAAATGATTGTCGGTATGTCACGCTAACGTTTGAAATAGAATGTTCTTAGTTCTGTCACACGTCTGAAATGGTATTTTTGTTAGCTTGGCATGTTGAAATAAAAATGGCATTTCATCAATTTGTAACGCCTATGTTTGACAGAGCATTTTCGTCGGACTATCTCGCTTAAGTTTCAAAGACCATCATTTTTTGTATCACACGCTTACATTTGAAATAGTATTTATATCGCTAAACGCGTCGCCCGTGTACCATAATTAAATTTAAAATATAATTTCCGTTGGTCACTCATGATTACGTTTTAAATAGCATTTTGTTGGTCTGTTACACTTAATTTTTAATTAAGATTTCGTTGGTCTGTCATGCCTAAGTCTGAAATAGTACTTTCATTGACCTGTTACGATTAAGTTTTAAATATAATGTTCGTGTATCTGTCACGCCTAAGTTTAAAACAGTACTTTCGTTAACATCTCACGCTTCAGTTTTAAATAAGATTTTCGTTGGTCTGTCACATCTAAGTTGTAAATAGATCTTTTGTAGATCTGACACGCTTGGATTAAAAATAGCATTTATGTTGGTCTGTCACGTTAATGGTTTAAATACTACGCATTATGTTGATCTGTCACGCTTCAGCTTTAAGTAGTACTTTGGTTAACTTTTAAATGCTTAGGTTTAAATAGCATTTCTGTTTGTTGAAATATAATTTCGAGCGCTAAACACTCAGATTGATTGGAAGCATATTAATGACATCCATTTTTCTGGCATAATGGCATAACGACCGAGAATTGCTACTTCCGGCTAAGAATATATTCAGTAGTCAGCGATGAATTGCGAACATCAATTTCCTGTGTATTTTACACATACGAAAATCTAGGTCAGCACATAAGAAATTGTGAAAAGTGATTTTTTTCATTGCAAATTTGTAATTTAATTTTTATTACAAGCATATTTATTATAATTAGAATATTTTCTTTTTACAAACACGTAAAGGAAATATTATTAACAAAGCTACACCCTCCCTATGTTTAGAGTGGCTTTCTTAATAAGAACGTTATTATTTAGAAAGCCATTCTTAACATGGGAATGTGGAATTTGTTAACTATTTTGTACTTTCACCTATCAGATCGGATTAAGAACAGCAATAACGTGGATCAGTTTAAGATGAGGTTCGATAAATTCAGAGAAAGTGGTAACAGGGAAAATTGAGGGGGCACTTTTGGGAGTTGTCAAATGAAATATTTGACAAACTTTGATCTGGTAATCGATACTGTATTAAGAGTTTAATTTTTTAACAGTTGAATTGAGAAGAGAGTTAAAGGGGAGATGACCAAAGAGGCATAACAAACAAATAAATAGATAAACAATTAATTAAACAAAATAAAATGTGTTTTTATACAGAAATAAGAATAGTTAACAAGGAACATAATATAGCTTAAACTGACTTTCGCAATTCACTACTAGGTGCTGAATACATTCTTAACCGGAAGTGGTAATTTTCGTTATGCCATTATACCATTTTTTTATTTTTTTCTTATTTCTTTTTTCATTTTAATATTATTATGTACACGCTATGAGTTCTCACACAGGTCATCTCACTTAAAATAACCGGTGGTGATCCATGGAGTCTCCCCAGATTTCCAATACTCTCTAACTCTTTCGATAACTATTGCAAATGATTTTGCAACAGCCGTTTACCATTGATTACCCGCTGATAACGATCATTGGTCTTCTCTGGGGAAATGATCTAAGGTTTGGGTGGCAATGAGTCTTCCCAAGGTCTCTGTACTCTCCGCACCCTTCCAGTGGAGGTATGGTTTAGTGTCCTTCCTCTTCGGTCTTTCTATCCCCCTTGACCCATAACGACTATTTTGTGTTTGTTATTTCTTGGAGGGGGGCAGTTTATGCCATTTCTCGTATTATTATTATTATTATTATAATTATTATTATTATTATTATTATTATTATTATATGAACAGTATGCAATTTCTTTTTCGACAATCTAATAGTTTTCTTTTGTACGTGACATTCGGATTAACTAACATTTTCGTGTTGTATTTTTTAAACTTTTTTATTTTTACATTCTTCCTATTCGCTAAATCTGGCGATAACTTCTAATTTGAGAAGGAAGAACGCCATTTCCTAATTCGTCACGTCACGTGACACTGGCTGTTTTTTTTGTTTTTGTTTTTCAAACTCATTAAAGAATTTATTTTTGGCTTCGTATTTCTGGCATCGCTCAACGGAAAAATACTTAATCGCGAAGTTGACAGTTAAATTCTTTAAAAATTAAATGGATTTTGTCGATTAAATTTCATTTTTAAGCATTTATTTTAAATGTTTTCTCATTTATTATTCGTGTTTAAGCCCTTCTTTGTTCAGTCAAGATCAGCTTTCTCGAAATCAGTTTGTTTTTGGTTGTGTGCATAAAAATCCTACAATAACGCTTTTTGATCCTGACGCCTTTTTATTGAAAAAAAATCTGCTTCTTTTTTCCCTCCAATTTCATGGGCGAAATAAAATAAAAATAGAAATAAATCTGATTAATCAGCAGTTTCTTTTAATAAGAATCTTTTTACGGAGTTTTCTAAAGAGTATAAAGTTATCCCCAAAATAGGATGACCCACAATGTCACTCATGTTATGATTAATGAAATATGGGTTCGTTTCTGCAATCGAACCATATTTGGTACAAATAAACTTAGTTATCACTTATCCACCAAGTTTCAGTCATGATTATCAAACAGCCGTTCACTAATATAATATGCTCCAAGTGTGCCCCTTCCCGTTACGAGCACACCTGGGTACGATGTGCATAATGTGTCAGTAACACTCATAAATTGTGTGACGGCCCTTCCAATATGTGATCTACCGAATGGTTTCTAATCTAATATTTGATCTACCGAGTTATTAGAGTTAGGGTTAGGTTAGGATTTGGGTTAGTTGGTTTGGATCAGGGTGGAGT
This sequence comes from Sepiola atlantica, assembly GCA_963556195.1. Taxonomy (NCBI): domain Eukaryota; kingdom Metazoa; phylum Mollusca; class Cephalopoda; order Sepiida; family Sepiolidae; genus Sepiola; species Sepiola atlantica. Next base: position 163,571,364 of record OY744517.1, read on the forward strand.
TAGGGTTTGGGTTAGATTTACTTATATTTTGTTAGGGTTAGGTTTAATGGGTAGATCACATATTGGAATATAAACAACTTGGTGGATCACATATTGTGTTAGAAACCATTCGATAAATCACAGTTTGAAAAAGCACTGAATGAATGGATCTGTTGCCCTTAGTTTAAGATTATTCCATACGCCATGGACATGAAAACTCACATGTATATGAAATGTTTGTCTGGACATTTCCTCTCAGAGCGAGGTTGTATAATCACCTTTGAATTTTTTCTCTTGAAGTATCAAAGTCTAGAGTCTAGGGTCGACTATACTACTTAAACTTGGCTGATGTTATCATTGTTTTTGCATGTCACCGTGCACACTTGACGTATACATGAATGTTTTAGATGGTGAAAGGAATAACAATCCAAGCAACAAATTGGATAAATGATAAGAGAAGTGGTGGGAGGAAGAGAATGGTGTAAATGATTAAATGAGAGTTAGAAGAAAGACAAGAGCAATGAAAAATGGTAAGAGAGATAGGGAAAAGGAAAGAGACGGAGTAGGAGTAAGAGAGATATAGAATGGCGGGAGAGAGAAAGAGGGGAAAGATAAAAAGGTACATTATGACATCGCAATGTATTCTAACTGAAATCCTTTAATTTTGTAATGCAAAGATGTAAATAAATCAGAGACATATAAGAGGATATAAGAGATAGAAGAGAAATAAGCTAAAAGAGAGGGGAAAGATAGAGATGGTAGGAGAGAGAATAGAGAGAGAGAGAGAGGAGGAGGAATAAAAAATGGATTATTATGACATCACAATGTATTCTTACTTTATAAAATCTTTTGACTTCAAAATCCCTCAAAACATGATTTATTAACTAATACCAAAACTATGAAAGTATATATCAAACAAGTGCACAGCTTTCGTTAAAAATGACGGACAATTATTATTCGCTAGTGTTTACATTAATAATAATATTCATATAAAATGACGTATAGTCGGGGAAGTAAAACAAGATATAAGATAGAAAGAAAACGTTTAAAACTGAAAAGTTACAAAACAGAAAAAACGTATCAATCGGTACAGAAAAAAAGACAAAAACCGTCTCACTATGGAAATAGAGTAGGAGATATATTTCCAAATTTATTTTAGCTGGTGAAGGTTGTCTAACTTGCTATCTGTATTTTCCATTCCCTTAAACGAAATTCTTTTGTCCGCCAGTTTTTCTACTCGCTAACTTTTGTGTGACGGCTCGTGTATATATTGATTAATATATTCATATAAACATACAAATTGATATTTATATTACAGCAGAGTATAATATATATATATATATATATATATATATATATATATATATATATATATATATATATATATATATATATATAACAGATACTGACCAAACAGGTAGGTAACGGGTGCTCTAGTATATATATATATATATATATATATATATATATATATATATATATATATATGCCATTCCACGTATAGGAAGATGCTATGTCTGTTCATTCTCATCCACTGATTGTAGAATAAAAAATGAAAGCCGTCTGGGCGTGGAGATAAAATGCGATGATAATTAGAAGTGGGGATAAAACTCGTCCATAAGTAGAAATGGCACGGCTTTGCCTAAGAGATTTCAACAATGTGCGAGGTTAGCGTTTTAGAAGGCAATACGCACGTTCAGCATGTGCTCGAATCGCAAAATTCACTTTCAGCTGATCAACCTCGACTTCTTTCAAAAGTAAGTGAGGTCAGTTTAGAAGGAACAGGTGTTAGAACGTGTGGTTGTGAACTATGGCCACTATTCACTGGCGCGATTCTATAGCTGCCTGATACAGGGTCTCTCTTTGTTGTTGTTTTTTCGCTCTGGACCACTGTTCCTTAGTCAATCTGGTCTGTCAGAACCCTACTTAGATAACAAACCATATTGATACCGGGTTAGTGCGCACATCTTATCCTCACAGTAGAAGGAGCAGCAGGGTTTCCGAACTAACACTGTTTAAAAAACAAGCCTCCAAGTAACAAGATTGAAGAAGTACTTTTAGTCTGCTTGAGTTTTTATTCAATTCTTGACTTTGCAGCCGCCGTTATTTGCTCAACACTCCGAGAGGATCTGACGATGAAAAGAATTAAGAAGAAAAGGATATATGGATAGAAAGGTTAGTGCATACCTTTATAGACAGACATATAGATAAGTTGATAAAGTAAATAGTATTTTTTTTTACTATTTGTGTCAGGGGGCATCGAGGCCACGAGCCACTAGAGAATAAGGGTTAAGAAGCCGAAAACTAAGGACCACTATAGTAGTACTAACATTAATTAATGGTATGAATTGCATTTGATTGCTTATCGTGTGCTCCATAACAAGAATCTTTTGACATTGGATTTGAAGATAACTAAGTTGTAACAGGGAAGCAGTTCTACGGTAATGTGTTACAAAGACGGGAAGCTCTTGTAAAGAAGCTATGTCCATAGATATTCCGCCTGTCGCAAGGATCATGGCAGGAGGAAGGGTGCTTTTTTTTTCGTTGTGGTGGATTCAGTGACTGATTATTTGATCAATTAACACGCTACAGTGTATTAACCCGTTTCTTGGTTGTTCATTGATGCAGAAAACCGCAAATACCTGACGATTCAATGCAAATGATACATTAAATATGAACTGTTATTTCGCCTTTAATTAAAGAAAATGTGGGTTGATCCTTCCCCCAATTGTATTAGTACGGAAGATAATGTAATGCATTTAACACCAATTAAATTCTTGTTGCAGTCAATAGTAATCATTACAACATTGACATCAAACATTGATAGATACGTTTAGATACACTTATCTAGTATTATACTAAATGTGAGTTAATCAAAGTGTGTGTGTTCCCTAAAATGTTTATTCTACATACTTTAATAACACATGAATTCGCTCTTTTGATACTTCGATATAATACATATTCCTATTCAAGTTGCATCTCTCAAAAGAACTGCAGTATTGTGTAACTCTCTTCCCGCTGACTGTTTTCCTCCTACATATAGCTTTGGTCATTTCAAGACTAAGGTCAATAGTCATCTCTTGTTTTTGCGTTAATCATCTTTCGTTCTTTTTAGCCTCTTAACTCAAGTGGGTTTATGCTATTTTCTGGAGCGAATTCCATAAAATAATTGTTCTGGGATTGAGTTATGTTTTAATTACTGTTTAATTGTTTTAATTAACTATCATTTACAATTAACTGAACAAGTGACTCAACTCTATCTTAGCTTTTACATATGTTTCTAGCCCATCTAACTTTATATTGATTGAACAACTCTCGAATATGTTTTTTTTGTTACTGCGAGCAATTAGAAAAAGAGTGATTCTCTTTTGTCATTGTTGTCATCTAAATTAATACGTGTGACTTTATACACAACGAACACGTATGTAAATCATGGCAAAATAATAAGCCTCTTTACTTCTCTATTATCCAGTAAATATACTAATTATATTTAGTTATGCAAGGAGAAAGTATTATCAGATATATCACAGTCTATGAATGTTCGAATAGAATCAGAGTGGAACGAATGATGGCAGCAGTTGTGACCAAACAGGTCACAACTACGTCTACTGAAATAAATAAGCTTTGTGAGTAGGAAAAATAAATTGAGAGCGCTCGATTAAAATAAAGAGTAAAATATTTATTTTTCAATAGACACTCTTTGTATTAATTAATTACCCAAGGTTTCGGGAAACCTTAAGGGTTTCCCTTTTAGACGACTCGCTTGCTGTTAAAATCAAAATTGCTTCCCACATTTGCAAATTAGTCAATTTATAGATGCCGTAAGCATTTATTAAAGAAGGTTACTTTTCTTGCCTTTTTTATGAAAACGTCCGAAATTATCGATTTAAAAAAAAGTAGAGATAGTCCGTGATTATGGTACTTCTTTATTCGTTTGTCCAGAGTGGTTGTGTAATGATATTTATAATGTTACTAACATTGTAGTGTGGTCCTATTATTACAGCCAGGACAAGATTTTAAGGTTCCAGATTCTGATGTGAAGTAATTTTTTATTGAGTTGAGCCTTGAAAAAGGAGCAGTTTTTTCTGTGGTGCATATATAATTTTGTTCTTTTAACTTTTGTTCACCCCAAACAAGGCATATTGCCACTGACACGTGAGAGGCTACTGTTAATTATGGGCTAAATTATACGGGGGCATCCTAAATGGGAAGTTGTGCAACGAGATGTGTGTTTACATTACATTTGAATATCTGCATGTTGGTACAGTCGGAGACACGGGAAGCAAGGAAGGATATTCCAAAGGAAATCTGTTCAAGAAAAGCCGCTATTAGAGTAGAAAGTTGTCTGGCATCTGGTGCCCTCTACAGTTTAAGAATTGGACTTTGCTGCTTGTCGGGGTTGTCGGAGGAAATTCACGTTGGCAGGGCACAACTGTAGTAAGTTAATCCGAGCACATTCCGTATAAGTACTTGTAAAACAAAATAATGACTGAAACGTATCATATGAAATAAGTTATATAACATTCTTCAAATATGTAAAAGCAAAGAGAAAAGTTATCAAATACAACAGTATAAATAAATAAGGTATCACATTTGATTTCCTGAGACGATAGAATTTTAAATTAGGATATTTGATATCCGAGTTATGAAGTATTATCTACGCGTCAAGACTATTCCATTCTCGCTGCATGGCAAAAATGTTTGATTGTGTTAATGATATGTCACGCGTGTTTAAAACCTAACGACACACGTAATACTCTTTGTACCAGTCGGGGATACGTTCTTGACAATCAGTCCGACGGTGACTTTGTTGTTGTCGTGCTTAAGTATAGTTCTGTTTAATCGTAGGAGGTCTACCTTCCCAGTTCTGGTTTTCTCTTTAAGACGGAATTAGTCTATTGCTAATAGATTGAGGCGCCCCTAAGGGTTAATGCCGACAGAGCTACTCAGGCATTTCCTTCAGAGCAGAGTGTGCTTAACCTAGTGTGGTGTTTTTTGGAAAACCCACAGCTGACTTTGTGCCTAACTTACTGGAGAGGAAGTAAGTAAAATACTATTTAACAATAACATTCAACGTTTATTAATAAATGTCAGCTAACAAATTTAACGCCGATAGGCATAAAATCATTAGGTTAGGAGGACAGCCATATACATGAAAATATGCTTAACGACTGTAATACAGAAATAGATGGATGCTAAATTAAGAAATAAACATGTTTAATACAATATTATATGCACTTGTTTTTAAAGGGATAAAGGAAAAAAAGCCGATTCTTGAAATGTAAAGACTTACATACATGTCAGATGTGGTAATATACCACGAAGAGAATTTACGAACAAAATGTGTTCGTGTCATTGCCCATATCACTAAGTGTCAAGCGATTATTACCGGCAAAACTCCGTTAGTTTTGAACCTTATACTAAAAGCAGAGCTGTCGAACGCAGGACCGTTAGGCTGTAAATTCTAAGAGACCTCACCGCCGTATTCGACCTACGATCACGCGAGGTTACAATCAGACTAAATAGTGTTCCCAGACCGTTTCTACTTTCAGATCCAATCTCATGGCGTTTAAAAGAATTTTAAATAGAGAGAGGTCAGTTGGAAATGTAGATCAAAAATTAAATTCTTAAGAAGGTCTACACTAATCTGGAGGAAATCTGATGTCGGATCAGATCATGAAATGAGATACGAAAACGCATTAAGACGTTAATTGTACATTACTAAATATAATTAAAAGAATCTTAATTTAAAAAAATAATTTACAATGATAAAATTTTGAAGTTAGTAAGAGAAATTGTTTTATAAATGGGACTTTCTTTCTAAACTTCGGATTCTTGGATTACTTTAAACCCATCACTCTACACTTGCTTCATGCTTTCATTCCTAGGATTTGTTTAAACAAACTTTTCTAAGCTTCTTCAATGGTGATTATTTTCTTTGCATATTTTAAAAGTTGTATGTCTTCTTTTATATTGGTATATTTTCGAATGTTTGCATTACAGTAATTTTTATTGAATATCTGTTAAATTTCCTCTGATGATAAGACTATATCTTTGAAAATCCATTGATTAAAGAAACGAAAAACGTTTTTTGTATTACCTTTGTTTGAACAATTGATTACTCAATAAATATTGCATTTCATCCAATTTTCATTCTTATCACTTATCTACTCATACTATTGCTCTATCTCGTATATCAAGCTTTGACTATTCAAGATAGAATATAATTTAGAGATATAATCTTTATCTTTATGTTCATTTTTTCATGAATACATTTATTAAAAGAAATGCATTGGGTTAAAATGGGGAGTGAGATCCTAGCCGAAAGGCTAAGAAACTATTTAAACAAATTAATATTGTATTATCCTTCAATGGAGAATGGGTAGTGCATTATCGGTTCTGTTGTCGTTTGACCGTCCTCCCAGGAATTACTTCTTCCTTTTTAAAGGGCTGTGGGGTTTTGTCATGAGACCATCTTCACAGTGACTACCTTCTCCTTTTTTGAGGGTTGGGTGGGTAGTGTAGTATTGTTTTTTGTTGCCATGGTACCATACTCGCAGGCATTACCTTCAGCTTTCCAGGGGGAGATCCTCCCAGGTGTTACCTCCTCTATTTTGGAGGGGATTTTGCAGTACCTGTTCTGTTGTCATGGTAACATTATTCCAGGCCTTTTCTCCTTCTTTAAAGATTAATTAGTATATCATCCTCTCAGTCATGACATCCTCATTTGAGGGTCAGTGTATGTAGTTCGTTCATCATGATATCCTCCTAACCTAGCAAAATGCGACCGGATCGAGCATATATTTGCTAGTATATTTATAAAGTCAAGTACGTTTATATATCTATATATTTGTATGTAGAAGATTCACTCCTAAACAAACTGAGCGAGAATTATGAAGTTTGGAACACAATTGCTTTATGTGGTCTATATTCAGTTTTATTTTGGTTTATGAAAAGGATCTAAAAAGATGGTGAAATGCCTTCGTTAAAATTCAGATACTTCCGGTAATGTGAAATCTGAACATTAGGTATTAATAAATATGTTTTACATTTCTGTTTATTTGGATCATTTGAAAGACTTTTTATGTGGCATAATATTGGTACCACCTAAAATTTCAAAATTAAAAGATATCATTTTTGCTTTTGATTAGACACCAATTAAGCAAGATTTCATGAACTTCAATTTCTTATCTTAAGACCCCTTAAGTCTTAAGAGAAGAAATTGACATTGAATCTTGTTTAAGTATTAAATTTCAGACCTTTTCTAGAATAGAACATCAGGTAATGGATTGTGATCAAAATAAAAATCAGTATTCCTAACCTACGGTTTAGTATCATTACTATTTATTTTAATGTTTGTAAGGGGATATAAAAGTGGTGCAAAACTTTGCTGCCCGGGGGGATTAATTTTGCCGTCCTGGGACGAGTATTATTCTAGTATACTAATAAAGTGAATTCTTTTATATATTTGTATGTACATGATTATTTCTTAAACTTATAAACCGATCATTATGAATTTTGGAACACATCTGCTAGGCGTAAGGGGTCGTAATGTGGGTAATATTTAGTTTAATTTAGTTTCATGCAAAGGTGGTAAAAAAGGGATGGAAACTCTTCGTAGAAAATTCAGATACGTCCGATTTTTGCAAGTTTTACAATGGGTATTACACATAAATAAATAAATATTAATTTCTTGTCACCGTGCACACTTTGTATGTACATAACTTTTTATATAATGGGAAGAAGAACGAATAAAGCAAATAACGGCTTAATGAAAAAAGAACTAGTGCGAGAAATAGAATTATTTAATAATTAAAAGAAGAAAAGTGATAGAAGATAAATGAGAGCGAGAAGGGGGGAGAGGTGATACACGGGTTGGAGGGTGTGACAAAGAGAGAGGGAATAGAGAAAAAGAGAGCTGAGAGAGTAAAGGCCTATTATGGCATCGCAATATATGTTAACTTTAATATTTTGATTTAAATTCTTTAACTTTGTAAAAGTGGAGCATTTTAAAGAGGCCCCGATACCTACGAGACACAACCCTACGTGTTATCTTTGTCTCTATTAAA
>OY744517.1:163584411-163586911 GCA_963556195.1 Sepiola atlantica
TCTCTACCGTGAGAATGGGACTGTAGAAAAGAGAAGCGATCATTCTCCAATAAATTGCAAAGTCGGTTTTGTACTACGTCAAGGCAAGAAAGATTGCTCTGAGCGCCATCTTCAAAGACGTGACAGCAGTACTCCATCTTAGGATGTACCTTACTATTATACAGGTAGAAGAGTGCCTCGAGAGTCAAGTACTTTCTGGAGCGATAGAATGATCCAAACATGTTTCATTGGTAACAGATGTGATATAAGTCTCCTATTTAAGGTATGTTATGAAATTTACTTGTATGTGATTATCAAGGCAACCGGGCTTCCTCAATTCAATAGCGATTGATTTCAACAACGATCCGAGCGTTGGTGGTGAAAGGAGAGAAGCTTGAATTTCATTTCTAAATTACATTTTCCTCTCTGAACACACGTATTGAATGGGCGTATTTTATTTTAGATACGTCCAAGCATATATATATACATATATATATATATATATATATATATATATATATATATATATATATATATATATATAAATATATATAAATATATATATATATATAAATATATATATATATAAATATATATATATATAAATATATATATATATAAATATATATATATATATATATAAATATATATATATATAAATATATATATATATAAATATATATATATATAAATATATATATATATAAATATATATATATATAAATATATATATATATAAATATATATAAATATATATATATATAAATATATATATATATAAATATATATATATATATAAATATATATATATATATATAAATATATATATATATATATAAATATATATATATATAAATATATATATATATATATAAATATATATATATATATAAATATATATATATATATATATATAATATATATATATATATATATATATATTTATATATATATATATATATATATATATATATATATATATATATAAGATGATCTGTCCATTGATCGGTGTGTAACGCTTATGCTGGACATATATATTTTCAGCGGTTTATCACGTTTATGTTTGAGATATAAGTGTCGTTGGTCATTCAGCCGTAAGTTTGTAATATAAGTTTATCGCTAAACGCGCAGATTAAATGGGCGTATCTTAACAAGATCCTTTCTTGTATCTACGTGGTGACAACATTACATGACAAAACTAAACAAAGACGGAATATATCAGCTGATAGTAGCTTATGCATATATTATATATATATATATATATATATATATATATATATATATATATATATTTATATATATATAAAAACAGAGGCAACCGTTTATAAGAAGGGCCTGTTTGTGCTTATAATTATGCCCTATGGGTGGGAACATATCAGCTTAGCCCGGACATCGTGGTTTCTGATTAATGTCAACTGTCTAGGAACTATTATAATGTCAAGGAAGTCACTGTTACTCTTCCCACTTAGAAACAAGAAGGAAGAGAAAAACACCCTCTTCATGAATAGCTTTCTTGTATGAATGAGAGAAAAGAATCACACTTAAATTAATTCATCCCTTGTGTAGTTCTATCAGTAAAAGAAAACATTGATGCAAAGCCTTTGGCTTCTCTCTTTCAGCTATATGGTGAATGCTTCGGAGGTCAACTCTGAGGATAAAAGTTGTAAAGTAGACGAGATTAGTAACGATACATAGTAAAGAAAGTAGATGTAATACAGGGGATTGATTAGTCGAATATAAATGCTGATATAAGACGTATACGGATAAGGGAAATAGAATTAATTCGTCAACGGCAAGCACTTGTTGCCCTACAAAGCTACAAAGTTTAAAAGATAGATATTTTATACCGTTTGACATTTTTAGTCTTTCACATCTCAATATATCAATCATATATCACTATTTAAAAAACTGCGGTACATATCAGCAGATTTTAGAATAGCTTTTTCTCGAAACACCTAGTCGCATTCTCCGCGTCACGCGGAGAAGATGTAGCATGTGTTTCTACTCCAAAGAGCAGCCTGTGAGAGCAGGTCGTGATGATGTTTACCATATCCAGGTCGAGAGTCGCCTTGGACAAACACTAAGACAGTATACAGGTACAATATCTTCTAACATTCTTTTCATATCGCTTACTGTACTTTGCTTTTTTTGCCAATAAAAGTGATTAAATAATTTAAGTAGGATACACAATAAAAGCATTAGAATCGTCAAGAGTTTCAGAGGATCCATATTATAGGTCAATGTGAAGATGGACTTAAACGTCAAATCGTTGCAAACCTCGGCATTCTATTTTCAGCAGAGCACGAAAAATAAAACATATCTTACTTTCCGCTTACAGAGAAAAGAATTCCAACTTGGATTTTATCTATATATATATATATATATATATATATATATATATATATCTTATATTTGCAGTCCATAGATCATGGGAAATTAATCCAAAACAATTATTTTCATTGGTTTCATCAACTTATTTATTTCTGTACTTCGATGAGCTGTTTTTAGACACTAAAGTAAT
>OY744517.1:163589411-163596911 GCA_963556195.1 Sepiola atlantica
AGAGAGAGAGAGAGGGAGAGAGAGAGGAAGAGAAAGAGAGAAAGATGGATGGATGACGTGTTCAGTTAATTACAAATTACGGTTAATAAAAATTTAAAAAATGTTCAAACATAACTGAATCCCAGAACTAAAGAAGCTTACAGCCTATATTTTGTATCATTGAAGTATATAGAAAAAGCCTTTGATTAACTCAGCTTAAGTATAAAAATAGTGAATGCATGTTATTTTCGATTTGTCCAAACTACTCTATCCGTATGTCGGTCTGTCACGGTGAACATTTAAGCTAGCAGTGTTGTATGTCTGTCCCGCTTACGTTTTGAAGTTGCATCTTTGTCAGCCTAACACGCTTAAACTTGGCCTTCGATTAAAGGTTTTGTCCTTATGTCAGCAAGTCTGTTAGTCTGTCACGCTTAAGTTTGAAATATTTTTTATGACTAAACATGTTACATAACGAGGACCGTGCTTGAATAGAAAAGTTTTAGTGAAACTTAAGGGTATGAAGCTACCCCATAACGAAAGTCAACGAAACTATATGACTTTAAAAAACGTATATTCTTAAGTTTCTGTCGACACTTCAAACAGAAGCGGTTCCCAATGGGCAAGGGCGCACAATATAGCTAAGTGTAGCGAGACAAGCTATCTATCTATCTGTTTGTCTATTTCTCTCAATATATATCTCTTTCTCAGACGCAAGTATCCAATCTCTTTCAGTGTTTTCTGTGACTATTCGTCTTTTTTTAATAAGCCTTTTTATAAGTTAACATCGGCGTTCGAGTGGTTTGTCAGCAGACTAAGAGAACTTAGGTTAAAGACTGGTGTATATGTAAGTAAGTAGAAATATAACAAACAGACAAATCGAATAAAGAATACACTTTATTTGATTTTTTTATAATATTGGACTCTTCATAGCCAGAGTAAACCAAATATCATGCCCGAACCATTCTGGTTCGAGTTCTGTGGTAATCTCAATCGCCAGCTGTCATTCGCTCTAGTAGATACAATCTCGGACTGTCGAAAAAACGACCGGGGTTTAAATGTTAGCCTGAATCTATGTATATGTCCAGCCACACTGAAGATCAAAACTATTTCCGGTTGCCGAGTGGATATGGCGACAGCTTGCAGATTCTAGGCTGACTCTGTGAACTGGGTTCGCGTTGCCCGACCGTCTAAAATTGTTACTTTCCTGCACTAATGGGAGCAATAAGCTTGAAACGCTAGCGTCTATAAATATTTATTTATAAATATTATAATAGGCTCTATAAGAAATAAAAGTCGAGCACTCTCTAAAAATAGACTGTCAAAAAGCTCTAATGCAAAGTTCAGAATACGTTCGTTGAACACTCTCGACTAATCTTCTGTTTGTGCCAGCTTCTAGGTACATATAGATCTTAATTTCCATTTATCACGTGACACTTTCGGTGGTGGAGTGGATATGGCCACTTCTTGCTGACAGTGTGAACCGGGTTCGCACCGCTCGATCGTCTGAAATTTTTACTTTGCTGCACTGATGAGAGCAATAAGCTAGAAACGCTAGCGTGTGTAGGTATGAATAATTTATATATATATATATATATATATATATAGTAAAGTATGAAAATATATCTGAGTCAATAAAGCTACGCAGATGAGCTCGTGTTTCATCCCCACAGGGAATCGTCAGGCTGAGTTTTCTGATGTAAAGTATGGAATCAAAGAACCTAATATAGGTAAGAGAATCGTATTCAATGGTCTAAAAATGATATGAAATCTGATTTCAGGAAAGTGTTTTTCACATACCAGTGCAGGTTCACCCTTGATGCGCCTAATGGATTAACGCGAGTTAAGGTCTGTAAGCAGCTTTATTTGTTAACCAGCAAAAAGGTTTGGGTAGGATTATTATATGGGCTTGACAGTAAGCTTTTGGGTCCTTTTAAAGTCGATGATAGAGTGAAAATGAATTGTAAATGTTACTGTCATTTCCTAGAGCAGAATCTCTTGAGTGGTTGGATAACCAACTTATAAGCATAACGTAAATCATTGATATTAATGCGAGACACGCACCAACTCACGCTTGAAAGTTCACCAAAACATGGTTACAAGAACAGGGATTTGTATGGGGATTCGTACATGGACTGACACCTTAATATATGTGACCTCAATCCAAGTTAAGACCTGTTGAGTACCATTAAATAAGATATTTATTCTAATGGTAGACAATTTAACAGCAAGTATGAACATAAAATCAAGCAGTAATGACACCTGCAAGTAACTTATCAGTTGCTACAATTTCAGATTTAACATCACCTGTTGATAACAGACTGTTCAATGTCATTGAAAAGAAAGAAGCGTCAGTGTAATAAATGATGCAACACTTTCCTTTGTACTTATGTTAATTAGTTTTTGTTTTATCTCAAGTGTAGTATATTCTTGTTATATAACACTGTGTATATTTTATTTATATTTTTTCATATTTACAGAGTTTGAATGTAAAATGCGACAACTCCAAATTGCTTAAATTGAGACATCAAACGCTAAAAAGGGAGAATATATAAAATCTGAGCTTCGACTAAAATATTATTTTAAATGAAAGCAAAAAGAAATTATGCTGATATTATATTCGGTAAAACATGATTTTGGAATGTAATCAAGTGTTTAAATACAATACTTTTTTGTAGTGATAGCTTCGTAATATTTTGGAATGGTGTTTATCGCGTTTTAGCATTCGAACTTTTCATTTATATATTCTTTTACACTCAACAAATAAGCAAAATTTATTGTACAACATTTGTACTTGCAAATAAGATATTGACAGTAAAATATTTTGATTTTATAAATCACATAGATTTTTCATATTATAACAATAGAAATACTCCATCCTTTTACATGCAAGTTAAACATATTTAGATCAGATATAAACATTAAATCCCATTAATTTCAAAATACTTGATGTTTTATGATTTGCATATAAAATCTAGACACAGTTTTTATTACATTTTATCACATTTGATATCAATAATGGTTAATTATTCAGCTTTAAATGAAAAAGCGACTAAAATGATCTCCTGATGTCCTCAGTGTAGCGATGCACAAAATTCATTAAATGCTTTCGGACGGCTAGTTTTACGCTTATAGACACTATTTGCGATTCACGATCTTATCAATAATGGCCTTCCTTGTCTTCATTTAGAAATCTGCGAAACACCGTGTAATGTAATTAATTAGTTCCCCCCGTCTTGGTTTATTTAAAGATCGCTGAAATATTTCAGGCCCCAGTGAATAAAAATAGACCGCTTTCCCCTGGCAAGATCAAACAAACGCCAACCTTGATTTTCCTGAAAGAAGAGAGAAAGAAGAATCTCGTTGCAATTTTACATCTTTTATTCAGCCTCATAAAATTATTTAAAATGGCTCGTCTTGTCACTAAACCAGTATCAATAGTAGTTCGTGGCTTCATGTTGCGCGAGTACCGTTCAGTACATTATTTTTACTAATGGGCAACTGCTTATAAAAGTCCGGGGATTATCGAGGATAAGGGTTAAAGAGATTGTCACTTGGACAATGATCGCCACCATGAGAGAATCAGAAAACAATGGGTATAATTGGCGGAATATTACTTAATAGAAATTGATTACCAACAAGAACGGCTCAACAAGTATTTGTTTACATTAGACTTTAAAACAACCATGCAGTAGTCAGTATGGAAGTAGCCTCGTGGTAATTTGTTCCACAGATGGGATGATCTGAGAAAGAAACTTTGTCTATAGAAGTTCTGTTTCTTTTTTACTACAGAGAGAGAAAATCCTTTTCTGTAGATTTAATTAGACGAGTTCTAGCTGTTAATCTTTTACATGGGCGGGGAAATCAAAGATTGGTGCTTAGTTGAGCATTTGCCATAAACATACATTAGTAAGAGGCTAGCAACATCTATTCTATGTAAAAGATGCTGTAAGGACAAAAGAGATCATCTCCCACCAGATTGCGAAGTTGGTGTTGTACTCTGTCAGGGCTAGAAAGGGTGACAAGAGAAGCCTTCCCTATATAAGACAGCAGTACTCCATCTTAAGACGTGTCTAGCTGTTATACAGGTAGATGATTGTATTAGTAGTGAGCTACACTGAACTACCATGAACAAAGTTTCTTTCCATTAATTCCCTATCTGTGTAATTCAATGGCATGGGGCTGCTTCCCAGTTGAATGCAACATGGTAATTTTCAAGTCTAATGTTAACAAATTCTTGTCGAGCCGCCCACTTAAATAATCAAATACTGCTCATGTAACTCATCGTTACCAACACTCTCAAGGTGTTGTTTATCGCCAATAATGTGTTAATGAACCCTTATCCTCAAATGGCTTTCTAGCCTTGATAAGTAGTGACACATTTATATCTGTCATTGATTTATTATTATTGGATCTTTGCCCCTTATGCTCGTCGGCGATGAAAGTACAAATACAGTGATTTATTGATGGCACCACGGTTATTCCTATCAGAAAATGTAAATAAATATCAAATCCATTTATAAACAATTGTAGTATCTTCGCTTGCCGGGAGAGTGTGAACTCGGTGATCCGCGTCGTGGGGACTTTTCTGCAAGCACTGCTAGCGTCCTGACACGATACCCAGCTCCCTGAGTAGCAACGATAGGCACATATCTTTAATGAAAGGGTTAATTATACCCGTTAGGCGTGTTATACCCGGTCGTGTATTTAGCCGGTTGCCAGGCGATGTCATTAGGTGTTATTTATTATTTCTTGAGCATTAATAATCTGACCGGGACCATCGGTTTCTGGAAATTTAACGTTTTTTTAAAATTATGGAACAAACATTACTTTATATATAATTTATTCATTTCCGAAGAAACATTTTAAAACTCGAAATTGCTGCGCTTGGCGTGCGACACGCGTCTGTCGCGTGCCGATTCAAAAGCCAAACTGTAAAATATCACGCTGCAATAAAGCGAGTAAGGGGGAAGAGAGAGAGAGAGAGAGAGTGAAAGGGAGGGAGAGAGCGGCGGAAAGAGACAAAGATGCATGAAAGGAAAGAGAGATACAGGTAATGTTACTGGTTCTCTCAATTTCTACTGTCACAGGTGACAAGTTAATTTGGGTCAACTCTTTGACCTTTAAAATGTACTGTAGGTACTCGACTTCATAACAAATTGTCAACTTGGAGTTGATCAAGTCTGATTGATGGCAAACATTTCCCGCAGTGATATTATGGCTGCGAAACACAGTTCTTAGATTTCTACGTTTTCCCCTACGAGGGCAGTCAGAATTAAGTAAAAGGGTTTTTAACTATGAGAATCTCCAGCTTCCACAAAGCGGACCACTATCCTTGCCACACAATATAATTTATCCAACTCACAATAGCAGACTTGTTAGCTTATTAGTCAGGGATGGTAGTGATTAGCGTCCGGGTAATGTTTCTGGGAACTTCTGCCCTCGCAACGCCTGGCCACACTTGTAAGTCGTTAAATGATGAAACAGTTGTTTGTGGATGACAATATGTATAAAAGATTATGAAAATATAAATTATATTTATACAATTCAGATTGACTCAGGAGAGAATCGAATTTGAATCGCAAATTAAAAGCTTGATATTTAGCAACTTAGAACGTATAAATATACTTATTTCAGGATTTGTACTATTATATGAACTTATAATAATTGATACTTAAAATAGCTCAACGGATTTTAAATTGTTTACAGAAACAATGTACTGTAAATAAATTATTCTGGTAGTTTACCATAAAAGACAGATTCCTTTCTTCAGAATCTTTAGTTTAAACCAAACAAAATCACGTTCATTGCATGGATAAACCAAGAGTAACAAATAACAGAACTAAAAAAAAAATATTGTAACGATCATGAAAAATGTTCAAAGGTTCGATTATCTAGAAAGCTATTTGTAAAAAAAATGTTCTACGGTAACATGACTTTGTTTTCTTCAGATTATATATATATATATATATATATATATATATATATATATATATATATATATATATATATATATTATAATATAAAATGAAGTAATAAAATAAGGTGTCAATCAAATTTTATTAGAATTCAAAGTTTATGCAAAGCATCCTTAAGTCCTTAGCTCATGAGTTTTCAAAGATAATTCTTCTCTTCAGAGGACCATTACCGCAGTAATACTACTACAGGTAATAAAATTACGCTTTGAAAATATATAAAATTATATACACAAATACATAAAAATACATAACATCAAACATATCAATCCAAAAACATACTTTTGTTGAATCCATACAGTCCATCCAGGTCATACAAGTTGAGAAGCATAATCAGGAAGGACATTACTCCAAAATACAAACAGCAGTCCAAATACGTGAAATTGAAGGGGCCGGCAAAGTTATCCAGTCGCGAAATGTGTCCATATTCAATGTTAATGATAAATAAATCAATCAAAATAATACAAAAAGTCCAATCAAAGTTCCGAAATCCCGACATGTGCAACCCGAGTCAAATCAAAGTTCGTTTTTTAATTAGAAAACCCGTTAAATCCGAATTGAGCAAAACAAGACTGAATCCCATCACATCTAGCCAGAAGAGCGTAATTTTTAATTTCATAAATATTCTAGATTACTTGATAGGGCTAGATTTGTGAAGTCGGTTTTTACTGTAAGCTAGATTTTAAGTAATACTTTTGGATGTGTACGTGATCACATGACCTGACCTATATTTCCTAACTCCCTTCTCTCTTTCTTTTAACTTCTTAGCTCCTTCCCCTTTGACATAGAATATGCTTACTGACCCAGACAGGGAAGATCTAATTTGGGTGGGATGGATGGCGGGGTTGTATGTTGCCTTCTTTCTTGAGCCCGTCAAACAGGATGCAACACAGACATAATTTTAGATCCGTTAAAGTCATTCTGAGATGTAGACAATTCAATATCGCCTTCTGTTCGTTAGGAATTTGTCATGTCTGGTTGAATGGCAGGGGAGAGAAGATCACTTATATATTTTTCGCTCTTCTGGCTAGATGTGATGGGATTCAGTCTTGTTTTGCTCAATTCGGATTTAACGGGTTTTCTAATTAAAAAACGAACTTTGATTTGACTCGGGTTGCACATGTCGGGATTTCGGAACTTTGATTGGACTTTTTGTATTATTTTGATTGATTTATTTATCATTAACATTGAATATGGACACATTTCGCGACTGGATAACTTTGCCGGCCCCTTCAATTTCACGTATTTGGACTGCTGTTTGTATCTTGGATTAATGTCCTTCCTGATTATGCTTCTCAACTTGTATGACCTGGATGGACTGTATGGATTCAACAAAAGTATGTTTTTGGATTGATATGTTTGATGTTATGTATTTTTATGTATTTGTGTATATAATTTTATATATTTTCAAAGCGTAATTTTATTTCCTGTAGTAGTATAACTGCGGTAATGGTCCTCTGAAGAGAAGAATTATCTTTGAAAACTCATGAGCTAAGGACTTAAGGATGCTTTGCATGAACTTTTAATTCTAATAAAATTTGATTGACAC